>OZ038454.1:11936244-11949622 GCA_964036195.1 Sphaerolaimus hirsutus | reverse complement strand
CATTACCCAAAAGAAAAAAAAAGAAAAACTGACAAAAATTTTTCTTGAGATAAATCGGTCGTCAACCGAGGCTGCAGTGCCGTACGTCTCTTGCAGCTAGGTTAGAGGTGCGTTTGGGTGGAAATGGACATACATCGTCCATGCTACAAGATGTAGCTCCTCTCGGAAAAGCTTCGGCTGACCAACAGAGGAAAATACCGTTTTTGGCATCGTGCCAATGTCTCGGTATTACCACAGATAAAACGTGGTCTCCCGCTACAGGGAGTATAGTCTATATTAAGACTAAAATGTCGCGACTCATGTCCGGCATAAACACATCCAATGCCTCAACGGCGACTTTGTCGGACATTGTTCCGCGACTGACTTTGGCACTGTGCCAATATTTGCAATACTTGGCACTATGCCAATATTACAGCCTGTTGGCTACATACCAACGTACTGGCTTATACAATTGTACAAAGAGTACTATCGATGCAACAATACAGCAATTAGCTAATTACCGTTTCAGCTGGTGCGTTGACGACCGGCGAAATCGACAATCGTGGTACGCGTTGGCACTGGGCCAAAACCAACAAATGGCTAATAATACGGTCTGTTTATTTAATAATTGGCCTTTAGATGCGGCTCAGTTATGTTGCATCTCTAAGGACAATGACGAGAATATCTACATAGAACATGATATACAGACACCGAGTCGCGGACTGGTAGCTCTGGCGCTGGCGGCAGATAAAAGCCCACGCGCTAGTGCCAGCAACGTGAGCAACGACTCAAATGTCAATAAATCGAGAAGAAGCAAAATGCCGCGCAAGCCGGTAGTAGAAGCTCCGCCCAGCTTGAAGACAGCCGTGGAACCGAAAGGTGAGAATATCTTTCAGTTGAACGGATCGGTTTGTCTTAGTTACGGTAGAAAAACTACTCATACATACATGTCATTGACAGCAATATGGGGTTGTAAATTTTGGGTAGATGTGCTGAAATTGCGGAGAATATACGGTTCTTGTAAAATAGAAATTTGTTGGTATAACGCATGTCCATCAATACATCAATATCTGCTTACAGATAAAAATCTGGAAACGGAAAGGCGCGAAAGTCTGGGGGCGGATATGGTTGGACCGGTGCCAGCTAAGGATCCACCGCCTCAGAACACTCCGGTAGAGCCTCCTGCCGTGGTACAAGAAGAAAATGAGAGTCAGATAGATGAAGATCAGTTAGAAGAAGTGGTTGAAGACTTTAATTATGGCATTGGCATAAATCCAAATTGCATGATCAGTGGTTATGCAGTGAATGGGGAAATTCAGTTGCAGTTAAGCGGAAGGGTGATGGAACCTGATTTAAAAGGACGATTAGATACATCGGGGCGCCTGGCCACTGCCATGGGTTTGTCGCGGTATTTACTACATACATTAGATCTGGGGGGTATCGGATCGGTAATGAACTGGATATTCAATGTATCTATTAAAAAACATACCGTGTTGAAAATAATATTAACCTTTGCACAATTGAAAACGTACACTAGGATGACAAATGTATTTCTTCTCATACATGCAAACCATACAGGCTTTTTTCCGGCAAAACATGGCGTCTACAACTGGGAGGCGGCTACGGCGCACGCGTGTGACGGTCACTTAGTCCAGGGGACTAAACTACATCCGTACGAACTGGCAGAAAGCATGGTGAAATGTTTTGAGGATCATGCCCTGGCGACCCCCAATGCTATGGAAATTGGGTATTTGGCGAAACTGGTGCGAGACTTAGAAGAATCGAGGAACATTCAGGGCGATTGCATGAGACATGTGAGTAAAAGTGGGGGTCATGATAATGCTATACGGCGGTTGTTATTATGGAATGTAAAAAATCAATCCAATCTGAGGGATGAAGCTACTGTTACAGTTTATATACAAAATAATGACATTCTTTACTGTGACGTTTACTTTCTATTTACAACATATAAGTACATAATAACCTTACATACTTTTCAGTTGGAAATTGAATGTGCGAACGCCTGCGGCCAGCTACGTTTTGACCAGGACGATATTCAAAATCAACTTTCGGCGCTCTCAAAGAGGATTTCGGACGTAGAATTGGGAATAGACGATTTAAAAAAGGTGAGAGATATTTGTAGAGGCCGTTCAGTAGGTATTTATAACCGACATTTAACGTATATAAGCAGTACAAAAATAAAAAGAAAAATTACCTATATTTATCAATCAGACGTACTAGGGAAAATGTCCAATATGTATATTAATGGGCTGTCGAATATTATTCTATACCCTTACTGTGATATATGTATATTAATATTGTATGTTATCACATTTCAGACATTCCGCGATCACGAGCAAACAATAAATACATGCAAAAATCATATTTGGGCCCTTCAAAACGGATCGGTTATGGGGCAATCATCATCATCCAATATGGGCACGCTCGCTGGACAACAAATGCAACGTTCCATACCGCCGAAACGACGCATAGACACGGGTGCACTGTCATATACGTCGCAAGCAAAGCGGGTATACACGGTGAAACCTGGTGCGGAGGTTGGTATACACTTTTTGGACAAAAAATGGGACCTTTTTGATATTTTTGAAATTTGGAAATCACTTCTACTCAGTATTTTCGATATTATGGCTATCACATACTATGTACACAAAATATACATTTATAAGGTGTCGAATAAGGTGCATAACAATGGACTACTCCAACGTAATTTACAAATGCACACAATTTTGCAGCCGCCAACACCGCACCTGATACCTGCGGCGATGGTGCAAAAACCGCCGCAAAAAATCAATATGGCGGATATCGTTTTTGTAATGGACGATCCATCTGACCCACTGGGTGGTTACTACCCTTGGCAAGTAGAGGTGCATGGGCAGATTTTTGAGTGCATCCTAAACGGCGTTATCTATGTTAGTTATTTATCTTGTATGATTACGGGTAACTTACTTCACGGTTATGATAGACTATGCTTACATAAAGTAATTCAGTCTGTAACTAACATCGTGTGGAACGGTTTTATAGACAGCGAAAAAACGTACTTACGAACGTTGGATATTAATCTACACACAAAAATATGTATTTGTAATTTAACGTTATACGTAACAAAAGTTATAATTACTGGGAACCTACTAACACGGTATTGAGAAAAGGGGATATATTCTGTAAAAATTAGATATTTGATATGGGTTGACATTATAGGGTATGAATTGAAAACCGTTAACATTACTAATTCCTTACCGGTTTATTGGTTTGAACACCGTTATGTCACAAATAGTTATAATTACTACTGCACAACATTACTTTTACAGGCTGAGGCGTTGGCCTGCGCAACGCCGTACATGTCGAGTATGGCGCGCGCTCTAAATGACCGTTTTGGAAAAAATGATGGCACGCAGTGGACACCAGAGTTCCACGAATTTAAACGGGAATTGTCACGCGTGTGGGGTCAGGTGGCCCGCCATGTTGAGGTGCTGAAGATTGATGTCAGTGAAAAATGGTTCAAGACGGGAGATGGGCGCAGCAGCACCTCTGGACATCTATATGAGACAATCGACGATGCAAAAGACACCGTGGCATATGCTACCTTGAAAAGCACAATTCAAAACGCCGTCGATAACAACGCTGGATTGCGGTCAGTTTTTGTTATAGGTGTTTTACGTTGTACATTCGACAATAACTACGATGTTAATCGAACTGTAGACTGGTTAATCCCACCCAATAAAAATTTAGATTCAAAGACATTTATAGTTTGTTTGAAAACGGTAACATTCAGTAATAGACGAATATTCATACGGTTGTATATTCCGAATGAAGATAGGTATTTACGTTTACACAAAATTGTCTTGTTACGAGTACAAATAAATTTACTATTCAGACAATTACTGTGGTCGTCCGGGAATGTGCGCACGCAAAATGGATGGCAGAAAACAAACCGTGTTATCCGCTGTGCTGGCGAAAGGCCAAGCGACGGCTGGCAGGGTGCATTGATGTGCGGTGCGACCAAAGGAAAACTCGAGGTGAACTGCTTCTTGGAAACTTTTTTGTTACCCTTAAAATATGATGATATGGGATACATCAACTTTAATATAAATACCAATACTCAATTGCAAAAATGTAAAAAAATTTTTCAGTGTGCAATCCCAACCGAGGACGGCCCGTACTACTTGGCGCCCTTCATGAATCTATTCGGCCTCGCCTGGATGGAGGTGCGGGACACGATCACCGAAGATACTGCGTTTTCCCAGAGAACAGATAATGGGGAAATAAAGCTACTGGCCGACGAGGGCCTTTTCGATGAATTCGACAAAGCTCATCAGTGGGATGCAAGAGATAAGGGTGACGTATACGCGACCGTTCAAAAGAACCTGATTGCTCCAGAGCACTACATGGAAAAAGTGAGTGGTCAGGGGAGTACTACACTGAACTTGCCATTTCAATTTTGGTATATTGAAAATTTGAATTATTTGACAGTAAAAATACAACGGCATTTGGAAAATAATAAAATTACTTCCGCGTACGAGTGCATCCACGCATCAAATATCCTTGTATTGCAGCAACGCCAAAATGCCACACTGCGTCGCGGCATCATGCCGCAGATACTAGAAAACGTCGTTGGACAACAACGAGGCGGAAACGTGCGCGGCGCACAGTCTACGCGTGGAAAAGGAAAAAATTCCAGCAACGGCAACGTCTCTCGTGGCAACGCGCGTGGTGGGCGTGGCTACGGACGTGGCGGCACACGCGGTTGGTTGCAGATCTTTGGTATAATATTATGTATCTCTGGAATGTTCATACATGGTGAAATGGGCAACATGCCAAAAAAAAATTGCGCTTTATTTGCAGGGCGCGGCGGGGGCCCGACACCGAAACAGCTCACGGCGTACCAAAAAACGCAGCGGGCTATGACGGCGATGCGAGAACCGGTGATCGAAAGCGATCAAGTGGTGTTGACGCAACGTTCGGACGAATTAACTTCAGGCCAGTTTGATTTTATTTTGCAGTTGTTCGTTGGAAATGTAGGGGTGAGACCGTCACATGTAAGATACATGTCATATGGACATATCGAATGGGCGGCGCACACCATACGATACTTAAAAATGACTTTTATACGCCTAATACCCAAAAATCAAAAAAATTTATCAATGATAGAACTGGAAATGATAACGTTCATAGGCTTAGCTATAAAACAATCTCCTAATTTGGTCACTCTGCACTCAGCCCCCCCGGCACAATGCGGCGGTGAACTCGAGGCCGATGCCGGAGTGGGCGCCGGGGCACAAGACGATGGCGTTGACGTGCTGCTAGGAAGCGATGATGACACGCAATTCGGTAAATTATATTTATACGTTGTACGTAACAAATCGCACTTTTGCCGAAAAATTTTTCTGATCGCCTCAGATACTGGTCCGACATCTCGGGGTGGCGCGGCGGCTTCAAGCAGTGCCGCGGTGGCCGATGGATCGTACGCCGGACATGCGCAGGCAAGCGTTGCGGCCAATTTACGCACATCACATCTACATGCGAAACTTACTAAACAGGTGCGTGTGGCCGGGGCTGCCGTTTTGAAAAAACGTAACGTCAGGCCGTTCCGCCTATCGGCCCTGGGAGAGCAAGCCCGCCAGAAGTGTGGAAAAAGTCTCGCCCGCTACATTGAAAGCATACAGCCCTACGATGATGCTACTTTAGTGGTAGACCCAGTTTTTGGTAGGCGACCGAAAAAAATGTCGGATATTGTTAGGATGCTACACACAGGAGTTGATATGGGCCCGCAATGTGTGTATCGTGATGTTGACCACGTATGTGCCATTAGGGTAGATCCCCCCGTCTTTCCAATCGAAAATAAGAATCCCTACGACTATTTCTACTCGCTCTTGCTACTAGGCGACTCTACCTGCAATTCCCTGTCAAACTTTTTGGGTAAGGATTGTGCCAAATATAATGTACCAGTGGTTGTTCATTCATCGAAGGTCTTATTTAGTGGCATAAGATTGCCAACAATTGCGGCAGCTGCAACTGAACTTTCTTTAAGCACTACTTACGATGCGATAATATTGCGAAGTGTACTAAATGCATGTGATGCTGAATTTTGTTTCGCCTCAGGATTAGGGGTAGAAGCGATTGAAATGTTTTTTATGACGGGGTTGTCGCAGTGTTTTTCCGAAATTCAAAATAGCGCGGGTATATCATTACAGCCATCGGGCAAGTTTATTGTTAGTATTATAGGCCCCACTTTACCGAGGCATATGAAAAATGGCTGGAGTAGAGAATTACTAGCGGAAAGTTTTGACTTTTTCTATAAAATCGAGGGTGCTCTTTTTGATCTAGTGGCCGAATGTTTTCCGGATTTTGTAATTTTACCGTTGATGAGATTTTTGCGCAAAAATTTTGCTACCCTACACTGTGATACCGAAAATGACGCATTTTTGCACATGGTGTGCAGGGATGGCCTGCACACAAGCAGAACGGGGAACGCTGTGATCAGCCATCTCCTAAGGGGCGAATTGTTAAAAATGTGGGTAAAAAATTCGTCAATTGAGTTATTTCAATCAAATATAAAAAGTGGTAATTACGTAATTTCTGACGCAGGGGGCGGGAAGCGCGCGCGGCAGAACGGGAGGCAATATGACAAAGACACCGTCGAATATGCTGCCTTTGAGCCAACATTTTGCGCGCCAGCAGTAGCTGGTGCTTATGTTTTCTTTTCGGAAGGGTATCAATTTTTCAGGGATAATGTTTTTTGGTGCATTTTTTTCCTGCTAATTGGGGTGGTTACGAATATCACTGGTATACAGATAAGGGACACAGGCACTTTTGACTTAGGTTGTCTCTATGGTTTATTCCTCTTTTTTGGTATGATTCGAATATCAAAAATGCTTGTGTTTATACGTTTACTTCAAACAGTATTGGAACGTGCTATGATTATTGATTTTCGTCACTTCGGTTTAGAAAATGACGTCATAATCGGGGACATAATTATTGTGGCACAATGGATACACCTATCATATTCAATGTATATTATCTGGGAAAATAGATGGGTACAGGACTGCATGGTTACTGTGTCAAAACTTTATGTCCGAGTTATGACGTCATCGTGTGTGTCATCATGGATGACTTTGATGATTCTTTTTTTGTGTTTCCGAATGGTAAATGGAATAAATATAAGCTCGGAATTAGTAGATGTGTCTGAAAGCTTGGATTTAATGGGTTGCATTTCACCCTTGACTATACTGTACCAGAATGCGAGATATTTGCGTTGGAAAGGTCCAGAAGTTTTGAGTGCAATACAAAATACAGGGAGTGCGATACTATGTTTTGTGGAAACACATTTTAGGTGTGCTACCGATGCTGTGGTGATACCAGGATATCATTCCATACATTCATTTAAATCTGATAGCAAAGCTGGGGGTGTTTCACTGTACATAAACCATAAAATCGAATACAAATGCTTACAACTGTCATTTTCAGATAATATGCTGGGGGTATGCATTTCTAGCGGGGAGACGAAGGTAAATATAATTACATGTTATCTAGAAAATAATTCGAAAGCCAAAAAATCTAAGAAAGTTTTAGATAAAAATTCGGAAATATTAACCGAATTGGGGGTTTTTTTTAGAAAGTGCGATATACGTAATGAAAAAGTGATAATAATAGGCGATTTAAATGGACACATCGGGGATGATATCCTGGGGATAGACGGCAACAATCACGAGGTCAATGAAAATGGGAAATTTATTAGAGATTGGATAGCTGAATACGGCCCACGTCTTCTAAACCGTGAGTTCAGTTACAAATGGACATACGAGCGGACAAACGCTAAGTCCATAATCGACCTATGTGTTACCAATGTTTGGGGTGCTAACTTAGAAGGTAGTGTTGATAAAGACGGAGTATATTGTCCACTACTGTCTGATCACCATGCCATAATCTTAAAATTATCGCTAGGAATAGTTAAGTCTCAAATGCACAAAAAGGTTCCTATCTGTAAGCCTCGTGGTGAGGAATGGGAAATTTACGTGAAAGCAATATCTGAGAACACAGCTACATCATATAACTCATTCGTAAAGATGGTACATGATGCGGCCACAAAGGCTACGGAAAATAGACCTGTCAGAGACGCCATTAAGATTTACGTACCTCAAGCTATAAAAAGGTTACATCGACGCATCGGTAAAATTCGTCGAAAAATACGTTTTAATCCGTCAATAGCCAATCACACGGAATTGGCAGTTCTGAAAAATAAATTAAATAAAGAAAAACGGAAGTTGAATAGAGAGAAAAAGGATGCAGCTGTAGAGAAATTGCTTTCACTTAAATCCCTTGAAATGAATCAAGTTTATAAGCACATAAAAAAAAATTGGAAGAAAGGGAAGCTTTTGACTCAACTAAAGAACGATGCTGGTTCACCAGTAAATACCAAAGAAAAAATGAATTATGAGATGAAAAAGGCATGGGATATAGTAATGAGTGAAAATCCCGGTAGTTTGGAAAATGTAAATGTGCCCCGACTGATACCAGAAGGACTAGACGATGGAACTACTAGTGCATTCTCCCTTGTAGATATCACAGAGGGGCTTGCTAAATTGAAAAATAAAAAATCGCCGGGGACAACTTGTATTTATCATGAGCTACTTAAGAACCTTCCCGTTTCAGGAAAGATAGCTTTGGTGGATCTGTATAATGGATGGCTAAACGGGGTGGAAATACCAACGGAAGCTAAGATTTGTAAGATGGTTTTATTACATAAAAAGGGTGATCGTTCTGATATAAAAAATTATAGAACATTGGGGATCAGCTGTAATGTTAAAAAACTCTACATGTTACTGCTCAATGATAAATTGATAAGACTATGTGAAAATTACGATGTCTTTACTGAATTACAAGGGGGATTTCGGCCAAACAGACGTACAGGGGATAATGTACAGATACTTAGATCTTGTCACCACTACGCCTTATGTAACGGAAATAAATTTTTAACATGCTTCGTAGATGCTGTGAAAGCTTTTGATAGGGTCAATAGAGATAAACTATGGCATAAAATGGATTGTATGGGGATCCCAACAAAATTGATACATGCAATTAGAAATGCATATGATAATATATCTGTCAAAATGACTTATGATGATTACATAAGCCCTGATATGAGCTACCCCATAGGAGTGGCACAAGGTTGCGCTTTAAGCCCAACTCTGTATGCAATCTATATGCATGACTTGGCACACACTTTGCTGAATACTGGGAAGGGTGCAAAGTTAGGTTGGAAATGTAAAAAAATCCCAGGATTATTTTTTGCAGATGATATTGTTTTAATGTCAAATAGTCAAGCAGATTTACAATTTTTGATGTATACATTTAGTAACTGGGCATGGGAATGGAATATTGCCATAAATAAGGACAAATCCCATGTCTTGAAATGGGGGGAACCATTAGCAAACAATATTTGGCAACTGGGGTTCAATAATGAGCATGTAATACAAAACATATCTGAAACATCTACAATAAAATACCTAGGAATAACAATCACTAATGAAAAAGATCCCTTTCAGCTACACAAATCACTGGCACTTAAAAAAATGAATCAGCATAGTTCTTTAGCAATTTTGTCTTCTTCAAACACAACAAAGCCCCTACTGTATGCAAAAATGGCTTTTAAATCTTATGTAGAACCAGCCAGCTTGTTTGGACTGGAATTGACAGGAATGACTCAGAAAAATTTAAATGAGTTAGACAAAATTTATCTTCAGACAATGAAAAAAAGTATCTATATGCCTCAGTGTTCAAGTTCGGCCAGTTTACTAGTTGACTTAGGGGGTGAATTGCCATCTGACAGGTACAGTCAGATGACAATTACCTATAACAATTATATGCATGCACTGACATCAGATAGACTCTTAAAACATGCTCTTACGGTTGAAGACACATTGAATAATAAAAACCGTCTTGGTACACTCACTACTTTCAGTGATAGGGCTAAATCGTGTGCAGAGAGTTATGGGATTCATAGAACCTTTCGATGCTTAACAAAAACCAATGTAAAGCTTTCAATAAGAAAATATAGGCAAGATAAATGTATTCAGATGGTTAAAAACCAAAAAATAGCGTTGTTAAGAAGTGATATCGAGCAATTTCATCCTCAGAAACTTCAGTATAACATGTTGCATTGGTTTTCAGCGCGACATAATTCTATACGACAGTACGGTGTGAATGGTAAAAAACTTTGCCTACATTGTTCAAATCAATACGTAAAGATCCCAAGTGGTGTAGAGCACATTTTAAGAATATGCTCGGCTAATGACGATATAAGATCCGACCTATATGAACTGAATTGCACTTACAAATGTATAGAACATAGGAATTGGCTTTCTGCCAAAGTATGTCAAAAACACCGGTTAATCCTGGATAAGCTAATCAAAAAAGGGATCGATTTAATGGGTTGAGGGCATAACAACAAACACGTAAGACAGCAAATGACTGGTGGCTAAGCAATTTTGTAGGTATGTATTGCAATAAACATTACTCCTATGGCAGCTCCTAAATCTGGAACTTTACCCAGATAAGTTTGCTGCTAACAGACGGGAGGGGTGTATACGCAGTAAAAGTTGCAAAATTACTTATCCACAAGTACACTGCTAGTCAGACAGGTGTTTAAAAAAAAAACCCCTCATATTTAACCCAAAGACAATTCCAAATAAGAACACTTACTTTATGATAAGGGGGCTTGTTTACGACGTTCTAACAAAACTTGAAATTAACGGTTATCACACCTTCCTGTACAGAAACTGCATGTCCAACCTGTACGTCTGCAACTTTACGTGAAGTATGTGCGGGCGTGAATGATATCGGCTGGCACAGCGGTGACGTGCCCTGGGTCGATACAGGTAGGGCATTTAGACTAGTTCGGAATGTTATCAAAATGTGTCTTTTTAAACAAAAAGGGAACTGGTTCACGTACACATGTGGTCGTTGGGGGGCTGATACTTTCGATACACAGCTCGGCAAGTGAGGCCTGAAAATAAAAATGAACAAGATTGTACAGTAGGGATTGAGGTGCACAAATGCACAAAATAAATTTACCTGCAAAGTTTTTACCGCAGATGTATCTGGGCTCAATTGATCATACAAGGGCGAGACAGTCACGCCGAATATCGATCCATCCGACGAGTGGAAAATCGGCTGTGCGCTGTAATGCAATAGGGTGGCTATTGGTTAGTTAGAATTCAGTGGTGTGGATGTAAACGGTACAACATTTGGCAACTGACAATCCATGGTGTCTATATATGACATTTTCAACGGTGTGAATAGCACCATGCACATATAGTTTGAGTTCACAAACATTCTGAGACATATCCATGAAAATATTTGCGATTTTTGGGCGGTTTCCAATAAAAACTGGTTGAAGTTTGAATATTTTGGACATTTTGGATTGTGATTGTGAATAATTTTGGAAAATTTTCGATACTATACTGGCAAGTATTGGTAGAAAGATGCAGATGCATCTATCCATAACGGTACGGATACAACAAAAATTAATGAGGCATTCGGTAATTTGTACAATTCATGTAAATCGTTCATATCATTATTTAGACACGCGTAATTTATCGCAGGTGAAAAGTCACCGCAGGAGCGGCATGCGACAACCATTGTAGCCGCTGAGGGAACGTACCGCATGTGATTTTGTGTGAAAGAATGCAGCTACTGCAACCTCAACATATCATGTGCGATATCTCTCACTCCAAAATAAACATTATGTATGTATGTATGTTACCCACAAACTTTATCAGTATTTGTTGAAAGTGTGACACATCGTTATGCATGTGAGAGTCAAATTACTAGAGATACGGCAGTCACAAAAGATACCCATTCTAGATCAGTTTTCCAATTAAACATGTTTTTTTACGTTATTCTAACGGAATTACATAAACGCATAAGCTAGTTGAGTGAATAGCAACATACGAGTTAATGTATTTCCAGTGGCGTATCAAAGACAGTCACAATAAAACCACCACACGAGCATTTTCCCAGAGCGAATTGTTTTGTGAAGCCAACAAACCGCAGATAGCCCAAACCGCAGATATGACAAATTGACAGCCGATCAAAACTTTCGAAATCATCATAAATTCAAAAAAAAACTTCTAAAAATACGTATAGAACCATGTACAGTCATCCCCGGGTTATCGGGTGACGTAATATTTTTGAAATCTCACCCTATAATGCAGGGAACCCTATAACCGGGGGATGTACTATAGAAGTGTTGTGGTGCTGGCGCATGGTGTTACCAGCAACAGCATTTATGCACATCACTAATAAATGAAATAATCATGCAACGTTAAATGCAATAATCATGCAACGTTCAAAATGTGCATTTATGATGTTCATATGTAAATTTATACTCTGCGGACAGCACAGTTTATTCCGAATGTTATTCCCCGTTTTATATTATACTTGAATACCCGATAACTGAAGGAATTTTATTTATAAAAATGCAAAAAAATTCCCAAATCCCACCCGATAACCCGGGAATACGGGGAAACCTTCAATCCGGGGAATTTTCTTCACACGTGTCCCCGGTTTTCAAAATTCCACCCATTAACACAGGGAACCCTATAACCGGGGGAACCGTAAACCCGGGGACGACTGTATGTAGACCAAAATCGCGATTATGAATGTGAAAATTGGCACAATAGAGCAGATTTTAGCGATTAAGAGCAAAAATTTGGGAAAAATCGCTCAAAGTACAATACGCAACCAGGAACTTGGATGTGGGCCAACTTTTCATACATGACCCTGATCGCTGACATTATGTGAAGTTGGCATAATTCCAATTTTATATTTGGATACGTTACAAACTGTACGAACGAGGGTAAAAAAGGCAGCATTTCCGTTCACGTCGTTGACAATGGCCACCGAATTCAACTGAGCGACCGGAAATGATCGCCAATGGCGGCTTTCCACTAATTGACACGTTTATGTCAACTGGTCGCTATATATCTGGTATGTCGACGGTGTATCCAACAATTGTTTTGTAATAATGCCAACTTCAGATAAGTTCGCTCCACGAATCCATCAACAGGAGGGACACACTCGTACAGCTGTACTTGTGTTTTTCAAAGTGTTTGTATAATGCGTCAGAGATTTCGTGATTTAATGCCATTTCGCGTCAGAGGTGAATAAGGCTTTTTTGGAAAGTTCTTGAATTTTAATTACTTGCAGCAAGACGTGTGTAAACACAAATACTGACCCAACGAAATATTGACATCATTTTGTCTCTTGTGTATTGTTTCCGCAGAAAAAGAATTATTTGAATTGAAATGGGTTAGTGTCATCTTTCTGCTCGGAAGCATCACGCGCCCCGGTAACGATGACTGAAGTGACTGAAATTGAT
>OZ038454.1:11356925-11936044 GCA_964036195.1 Sphaerolaimus hirsutus | reverse complement strand
GACCGGGACTGGGGTGTCGGGACCAGGACTGGGATTGTCGGGACCAGGACTGGGATTGTCGGGACCGGGACAGGGACTGGGTCGTTAGAAGTGTATTTTTTGGCAGAAATCACCTTTTATAATGCTATACATAACATCACAAACTAATACCGCTTGTCTCGTATACCTTGATTTGTTAACTCGCAACTATATTTAGGAGTGTTGGAAAAAAATTTTTGTAGAAGGGATGAAAAAAACGACATTTTTTCCATCACTTATCATCGAAGTCGGGACCACTGAAAAATTCCGGGACCGGGACCGGGACCGGGACTGGGTGGTTGGGATCGGGACCAGGATTTTTTGAATGTCGGAACCGGGACTGGGGTGTTGGGACCGGGACCGGGACCGGGACCACCCCAGTCCCGACTTTTTGCCGAACCGGGTACCGGGACCGCGGTCCCATTTGAACCCTAATTAGGGGCTGAAAATTTGACACTTTATTGTCAACATATGGAACTTAATGGAAAGCATGAGAGGGCCAAATTGGACACGCACCACAGACCTGAAATTGGGTTCATAACTTAAAATGCGATTTACTCAAAATCACATTTTGTGGACTTGTCGACTTTAGCAGGGACGTACGCAGGGGGGGGGGGCGGGCCGCCCCCACCCGTTCCCGGGCCGGGTAAAAAAATGTGCCAGGAACGGCACTTTTGTGAAGCGATTTTGTAGCCACTTAGCAAAAATTTTGCGCGCAAGGGCGCATTTCTGCACCGCACCCTATATATGATTCATAATTTACTTTCAGGAGTGAAATCACCCCTACAAATACCGTCAAAGCAGTGCCCGGTACCATAAATTTCGGCACAAATAAGTGCAATATAGTACACGTTGGCGTTGGCGCCAACGCCAATACAGTCATGGCGCTGGCGCCAGCGCCATGGCCCCATTGCGTTACTACAGGAACAAATTTTAGGGGGGGGCGCCGCCTCCCCCCCCCCGTTCGCCGGGCTCCGTATACAATCCGCCCCCCCCGCTCAAAAATCAGCAGCAGCAGATGGGCAGCAGCAGCAGCACGGCGCCGATGGGCAGCAGCGGCAAGCCGGTGCCAAACTACATGCGCGACGCCAAGGTGGTTGTTATCGCCGGCGAGAAGTGTCTCATAAAAGTGAGTATGGGAGGTGAGGTGAGGTGGAACCCGCCGTCGCGGTGAACTCGCCGAAAGCCTACCGACCGAATACCAGACAATGTACTCGTGGAGATGACTATTGTCTGTGACTGAGACAAAAAGACAGGTGTGCTTAGAGATAATCTCGCCTCCCTGAACGCAGAAAAAAACTTCAAAGAAGAGCAAGAAGGACAAGAGGGGCAGAGGCTGTCGATCCCCACCTCGCTCTGCCGACAGGGTCTACATGTTGAGCGACAAGGAGTCAGACTGTGATGGCATCACGTCTGATGATGACGACTCAGTGTACGTGCAGCTGTACCTGATGACGGTGGCGGATTCATTCCTGATCATTTCTGCCCGCTGCACTGAATGAGTATTTTTTTGTAATTTACGTGTCAAAATTACGGTATGGAAATTCGGTGTCCGGTATGCAAACCAACCAACAATTTTCTTGCATATTTCCCACCCTTGAATACTGCCCCATGTTGTGGTATTGCCGAACCTCTAATACATAAAAAAGCAGATGAAATTACGTAATTGAAATTTAAACCTAAAAATTTCACAAAGCTTTCAGGAAATTGTTGGTACCTATTTACAGTGAATTGAAATCTCGCTTTTTTAACGTTGTTTTTCTAGTGTATTTCTGATCTGTTGAATTCATTTTTTGCTAAGGAATGCTGTTTTTTGCATTTTTTGAAAGATGTTTTGTAATGTTGTATTGCTCGCACACACACAGTAGTTGTCATTGACACCAAATGTGAACTGGTTCCGATCCCAATTCTAATTTTGCTGACGAGCTAGCGAACGACGTTCTAATGCAAGCTTCAAATTGGGATTGGTGCAAGTTGACATTTGGCATGCCAGTTGACATTTGGCATGCCAGTTGACATTTGGCATGCCAGTTGACATTTGGCATGCCAGTTGACATTGATATCAACTAGCGTGTGTGGTATTTTGTGTCAACTAGTGTGTGTGCTAACGTAAATGTGTTGGTATTTTTGTATATGTAGCGCTTTGTCACACTTTGTCGTGCTTGTCATGTGACAATTATTGATCATGCATTTTTTTTTGGCATTTTCACCACGGTGTGTGATAGGGATGGCCAGCGCTTTTTTTCAAGCGCTTTTTTTTTAAAAAACGCCGCTTTTTTTAAAAAAAAGCGCAAGGGTCCCAGCGCAAAATTTTTCAGTACTTATGCACTAGGTATTTTCCAATTTTTCGCGCGCAAGCGCGTGATTTCACATGCACATTACCACTGGTGGTTGTTTTCATCGGTTTTGTGGCATTTTTAGTTCCATTGCTTCTATTCCTGTATGCTATCATGTAATAACAAGTAGTGATATGTTAGTGTAGCATAGAATATCCAGCCAATGTCCTACCACATACTTCTACAGTGTAAAACATTACGCTCAATGTATTAGCCTTCTCTTATAGCCTTATTTATAAGCACTATTTCATGCCTCACTTCACTTGAAGTTGCGAAACATTCACAAAGGGTGATATACATAATGAGTCAAAATTAAAAGTATTTTTGGCAGAAATCGCCACTTATAATGCTATCCTATGGCTACACAGCCATTCTATGGCTATATATCATCACAAGTACTGCCACTTGTCTGATATACCTGTATATATTGATACAGAACCATATTTGGGAGCTTTTTAGTGAACGTCCCGACATTTTTTGAAAAAAAGCGAAAAAAGCGCGTTTTTTTAAAAAAAAGCGCTTTTTTTTAAAAAAAGCGGGGCCGTTAAAAAAAAGCGCTTTTTTTCCATCCCTAGTGTGTGATCGTTTCATATCGTTGTTGTTTGCATTTTGATGAGGACATTTTGCTGAATAAAGAAAAGAAAACAGAATATTTATATGAAAATTATTTATGCATTTTGCAGACATATGTTTGTTGCACATAGCATAAGGGTTAGAACGATATGACTTTTCGATATCGATATTCGATATTCGATATATATTTTTTTGAAACTCGATATTCAATATCGATACGATATGGAACCTCAATATCGATATTGAAAAATGGTCGATATTCGATTTTTTCGATATTCGATATTGATATTCAAATACAATACTAGATCTAGAAGCACATCAGATCAATCATAAACAACTCAAAATGAAAATGATAACCTAATTTTGGGACACAATACAGGTTCAATATGTATGTATATCGGAAAAATGGTCGATATTCTATATTTTTTTCAAAATTTTCGATATCGATATTCGATATTCAATATTAAAAAATTATCGATATCCAAGATTCGATATTCAATACAATATATCGTTTGAACCCTACATGTGTGAACCCTAGCATGTACTTTGCTCGGTATATATTTAATACTTGTTCTATTCTGCTAAACTGTTCAGTTTCTTGCAGAGCGCGTTTGTTTATTTTGGCCGGGCGGTTTGGGCGGCAGGATCGTGTCCTATGGATTCGGTAAATTTATCTATTGAATAGTTTACAATTCAATTTAATTTGTTGATGGGTATATTTATGAGGGCGGTCTATTTTGAGGGGGGGTGGTGTTTTTTCCTCTCGTCTAAGAGGGTGGAATTATTCTTTTCTCACTCCTGTCGCGATTACTTTACCGCAACTCAGGAGCCTCCCGAGGAGCCTCCCGAAAACCTTGTGGACGTACTTGATGTCAACAAGTCTGTTGATGTGTATTTGAGCGTCGTGATGTTAGGTGGCGAAGTTGAGCAAGTTGTTTACCCGGGCTATGAGGACGACCTGGTGCCAGTTCCGCAAGTGGAGAAGTGAGAAGTGAAATGGCAAAATTGAAGTAAAATGGCTATTCAATTGGAAAAAGCGAAGTGACAATTAAATAAGAAGTAATCTTGCTTGCCATTTCAGTTCGCTTTTGCCATTCTACTTCTAACTTCTCCACTTGTGGAAGTGGCCCCTGATCCGCCGAGAGCAAGATCTCGATGACGTCGAGGACGTCAGCGTTGACGTCGAACTCTCTGCAGACGACCTGGTGCCAGTTCCGCAAGTGGAGAAGTGAGAAGTGAAATGGCAAAATTGAAGTAAAATGGCTATTCAATTGGAAAAAGCGAAGTGACAATTAAATAAGAAGTAATCTTGCTTGCCATTTCAGTTCGCTTTTGCCATTCTACTTCTAACTTCTCCACTTGTGGAAGTGGCCCCTGATCCGCCGAGAGCAAGATCTCGATGACGTCGAGGACGTCAGCGTTGACGTCGAACTCTCTGCAGACGACCTGGTGCCAGTTCCGCAAGTGGAGAAGTGAGAAGTGAAATGGCAAAATTGAAGTAAAATGGCTATTCAATTGGAAAAAGCGAAGTGACAATTAAAAAAGAAGTAATTTCACTTGCCATTTCAGTTTGCTTTCGCCTGTTTACTTCTCATTTCTCCACTTGCGAAACCGACCCCTGATCCTCGATGAAGTTGTCACGGACAGAACTCGTCGCGGTGAAGTCGTCGATGACGTTGTGGTGGACGACGTGGCCGCGTTTGTGCCGCCTGTACCGATTGATGTGGTCGTTGATGACGTTGTGGTGGACGACGTGGCCGCGTTTGTGCCGCCTGTACCGATTGATGTGGTCGTCGATGACGTTGTGGTGGACGACGTGGCCGCGTTTGTGCCGCCTGTACCGATTGATGTGGTCGTCGATGACTCTGTAACTGTATATGAGCCACACGCCCGGACACACCCGTCTAGCCCCCCTTTTTGGGCTTGCGAGTTCCTGCAAAGCGAGCTCAATGCTATACGTTTTGCACAGGAACATGGTTTGTTGCCCAAACCGGTAGCTTTTTTCCGGGACAAGGAAAGGTTACTTATGGATGGGGTGTTTGTTGAGATTTTTTTTAATACTATGCAAATATTGGCTAAAGAACGGGATTGACTTTTCGGGATCGGGATCGGGATTGAGGTTTCGGGATCGGGATCGGGATTGGTAAGTGAGATTTCGGGATCGGGATCGGGACTTATGGAATCGGGATCTCGGGATTGGGATCGGGATTGACCAGGATTGGGGTCACGGGATTGGGATCGGGATTGGGATTGGGGTCTAGTGATAGAGATTTTTGTCACTGTTCTGGCATTCACAGTTGTTCATAAAGGTCTCAAAACACTGTTGGATGCCAGTAAAGTGACATAAAATGGACACTGGGGGTTTGCGTTCACATTTTTGCATGCAAACACGTCATTATTTCCACTATTTTTTCCGGGATCGGGATCCCAAACTTGGGAGATTCTCAGGGTCGGGATCGGGATTTGAAAGTTTTCGGGATCGGGATCGAGATTGGTATTTTTGGATTTTGGGATCGGGATCGGGATTGGGGTTTCGGGATCGGGATCGGGACTGCTAAATCCCGGAATTTCACGGGATCCGGGATGGGGATCGGGATCCCGTTTGAACCCTAATCATAATTCATAAACATAAGTCATAGATAAATTACGCTCACAGTTTCTGCCCATGAACTTCCCCCCACGTTTTCAGCTACGGGCCATGTTTTAGAAATAGTTGCACAGGAGCAATGATGTGGAACCCTGACAGTGCCCCAGAAACTTCCACGCGATGCACAAATTGCTCAAGAGTGCGTTCGTTCGCGCACAACAGTTTTTTCGCATATGCAAGTAGGACAACTGGCAGAACATTCAGATCTATGAGTGTGCGGCAGGTGAGGTGAACACATCCTTTGTCCTGTGTTTTTTCCTGCAGGCATTATGTGCATTTTACTAAATTTGCAGGTGTTACTGCTGGTTTATGGATTTTCCATGGGCTGGTGGCAGTCCCAAGCCCTGTAAAGTGTAAAGTAAAGTGTCAAATGTAAAGTCAAATGCAAAGTAAACTGTAAAATGTAAAGTCAAATGCAAAGTAAACTGTCAATACATACATTTGACACATGTAAAGTCAAACTTTGCATGACAATTGACAGTTTACTTTGCATTTGACTCTAAATTTGAAACTATACTTTGCATTTGACTTTACATTTGACATTTTACTTTACACTTTACATGTCTTGGGACTGCCCCATGGACGCGCAATCAGATTAGGGACCAGTATGCCTGTATGGACTCCCGTCGCGGTCGATTAAAGCAGCCCAGCTTTGGGACAATGACTTTTTGGCTCAGAGCTTTCCGTGATGTTATTTACATTTTTAATTTTTTTCAGTGTCGTTTATGGTTTCGTCTAGTGATGGAATGGCGCCATGGCGCTGGCGCCAATTGAGGGCGCCAAAGGGCGCCGCGCCATTGGCGCTTGGCGCCCTTTTTCTGTGGCGCCCTTGGTGCCTGGTGCCCACATCCTGAAAGGCGCCATGGCGCCCTTGGCGCTTAGCGCCCTTTTTCAGTGGCGCCCTTGGCGCCTGGCGCCCTGCTTTAAAAGGGCGCCAAAAAGGCGCCAGTAGGGTTTCAAGGTGAGTGCTATGTAAATGAAAAAAAAGATGAAAAACGCATCTGTGGATGATCTAAATTCGCCAGAAAAATGGACAAAGTGGTGTGAGCGAGTGAAAATCTTTTGTGCAACGATCCATCAGATGTGTCTGACAGATCAGAAGACGAGAATGATGAACCGTTGAACTTGCAAAATCAAAAAACAACAGATTCAAATCGTTGCAATTCCATTTTTTGTCCGATTCAGTCTATTTGAAGTGAATGGATTGTTATCAAATGACAATATCCATTGTGTTTGAATTCGTCATGTGGATTTTATTTTATTTTTTTTGTTCTAGTGTTGTTGTTGTTCATTACATCCTGGAGAACGCGAATTAAGTAGTGAATGTGTGTACTAGGGTGCTGTAGAAACTGTTTTAGCACACGCATGGCGTTCTATGCACTTATTTATCCTGGCGCCCTTGGTGCCTGGCGCCCTATTTTTCAAATGGCGCCATGGCGCCCTTGGCGCTTGGCGCCCTCTTTCCGTGGCGCCCTTGGCGCCTGGCGCCCTTTTTCTGTGGCGCCCTTGGCGCCTGGCGATTTTTTTTCTAGCGCTTTTCCATCACTAGTTTCGTCATTATTTTGTGTCATTTAAAATCCTGAATTCCTTGAAAATATTACGTGTTGCAGTTGATCTACGCGCACCGGATTACTTTTGCGGAAAAACACCCGATTGGTGCCACACCGGGGTCCGTCGTTCAAATCGATGAGACGCTGCTTAAAGGTCGACGGAAGCCAAACACAAACAGGAAGGGCCGCCGGCTCAAAGGTGACAAATATGCGCCGAGATCCAAAAATTATGGACCCTCTGTCAACGGGCCGTGGATCTTTGGCTTGATCGAGTTGAACGATCACAAAGTGGTCGAAGTGAGTTTAATTGATGTTTCACTTTTGTTTTTTGATTTACGTTTGAATTGATGATGGGCGTGGGCCCAAGTAAAGCCGGTGCCCAAGTAGGGCCGGTGCACAAGTTGTAATACCCGGTGCCCAAGTAGGGCTAGTGTCGATTAATTAGTAGTTATATTAAGAGTATCCTATCTGAGTTATAGATTTCCAAATGTCAATTATTATTGAGATCGAGATCTTTATTCATTATTTGACTAGCAAAATTAGCAACTAGGATTAATAATTTCTAAATATGAGCGAAGTAGGTGCCATGTATTTTTACATCTCTAATTTGACAGGTTTTGGCTTGTCAACTTGAATTATTTTGGGAGGGGTTTATTATAAAAGATAACGCCATATCTGACATTTTGTTTAGTTGACATCTAGAACTCATATCATGAATTCATATTGAAAATAAATACTTAAGCAATAACTTGTTTTTCAGTTGTCATTTATTTCTTCAGAACATAGAAATTGAACCCCTTTTGTATTTAAGTTCGCTAAGTTGGTGAACAACTTGATAAGGGTGAGCTACAATCAATGTAAGATAAACCCGATGTCTTTCTAAAGCTTTCATGCCTCAAAAGAACATGGATTTCTCTCTTCAAAAAGTCTACAATTCGATATAATTTGGAACCTTGCCAGTTCATTCAGCCTTTTTCATGGAGCGGGTGGAAAAGGCGCCCGTCGGAAATAACTTGGTCCTACCGGTAACTTTTAATTTAGTAAGTTTTTGACACTTCGCATGACATTTGACATTCTACAGGGCATTTTCCATGACTATCGCTCCTATACTTGTGCATGGGCAGGGCGTTTGCACCTGTTTGGTGCCCAAGTAAACATCCGCCCGGTGCACAAGTAAAGAGCCGCCCGGTGTCCAAGTAGGGGCACTTCACTTGGGCACCGGTATTTATACTTGGGCACCGGGCATACTTGGGCACCGTCTCAGAGCCGTTTTTTTTTCAGGTGCGCATGCGATATGTCAAGAGGCGGGATGCAGAGACCCTTATTAGGATAATACTGGACAACGTTGCGAAGGGTTGGTGGTTTTACATTTTCAGTCTTCATTTTGTGCTTATTCTCTTCTGTTAATTATTTTGATATTTTCGTGCAGGAGCTGTGATTATCAGTGATTCCTGGGCGGCCTACAGAACTATCGCACACTATGGCTACACCCATCTTATGGTGAACCACAGCGTTCAATTTGTGAGGCCGGATGGGGTCAATTCAAATGCGATAGAGGGTGTGTGGCGTCCACTAAAATCTAGAATGCTGCACATGGCCAGATTGAAGCCGGAGAAGATACACCCTGACCAGGGCAATCTCGCGTACAGACTTATGCGTGGCCTGCTCGCAGAGGAGGAATTCCGATTTTCAGTGCATAGAATGAGCATATTTTATGCCTTTCTCGACATCACATCAAAGCAGTATGACAAACAGTGGGTAAATGATGCGGTGAGTTGCAATTATTTGGCAGATTTTGGCACTTTTGTACATACGACAAGAATAGAACGGCGTGCTGTTGTTGTTATCAGGGTCTGTACCTGTGCGCATCTAAACCCGGTGCACATGCAAGCCAAATTTCCCAAATAAACCCACGCAGATTCCCAGAAGGCTGAGGGAGAAGCTGCAAGCTGTATGCAACAAGTTGGGCGATTTGCTGTCGACAGAAGTGGCAGCTGGCACCGCCTGGATTTTGAGCGCACAGCTCGTCGATGGCATTTTGCTGGCAAAGTTAGTCTCATTTGACATATCTATTGTTTTTACATCTGCATTGTTTTTTTAACGGCGAATAACCCCTGGACAACACGGACACGCGCATACGCCCGCCAAGCCGGCGCCATGGCGCCGCAAATGCGCTACCGGCCCACGCACTCGCGCACGGCAGGCTATTGTTATATGCTTTTAACGCGTCACCGCGCGGCACTCCAATCCAGCCGCGCAGTCGTGTCAGCGGTATAACCAGCGCCGCATCAAACTACAGATTTATATCTCACGTTGAAATGATAATTAAATTATAATTCAATGAAATAATGATTAAATCATGTGATTATTGATAGCATGCGCTGTTGTCCAGGGGTGTTTGTTGTCCAGGGTTGTTTGATGTCCACAGCTGCTGAGCCCTTTTTTACATGTACAAATATTACATTTGTGTGTATTTTACAGAGTAGCCGCTCTGCACAATCGAGACATGTATGTGTCGCCAAATGATATGTGTGAATATACTGTGAAACGGCGCGTTTTCGAATTTTTGCAATTTGCCCGTCAGTATCTGCCTGTGAGCTTCAAGATGCCATCCCCCGATGACATTTTGTTCATGCGGGTTTGTTCATATGAGTTTCATTGCTTGGGGTGCTCATGTTTTCATGTTTTAAACTAACGAACTAACTCAACTATTAATGTTTTCATGCAGAACAGCGAACAGGTCGTTGACATGCTGCACATCGTCCTGTCCAAAATTGAGGAGCTCCATGTCCCTTGCAACGCAGAGTTGGATGTTGTCACGATTGAAGAGACCACGGAATTGGATGTTGACACACCTGATGATGTGCCGCATGACGCCATCCCGTCGCCTGTCAAAGTCCAAGTGCGCAAGTTGACAAGCTGGATTCCAGACAGGTATTTTTGGTGTGCTTTTTGTCTTTTTTCCTTCGTTTTTTTTTCCTATTTCTTTCCAATTGTTTTCGCACAGATGTCGAATGACTGCTCCTGGCATGAACAGCACCATGCCAGAGGTGTCTAGCGACAGCACTGTGCCCGCCGCGACCGGCGACAACGCCATGCCCGCCGCGTGGTGTGTTTAAAATTCAGTTTTTGTCCGCGTATGGGGATATGAGGATATGTGTAATATATGAGGTATTTGAGTAATGTCAAGTTCGAAATTTTCGAAAGCAAATGTTGAATTTCGCCTCATTTAACGAGTTATTGAATTAACCGAGTAAATATAGGTATGTATAATTCTTTCCCCTTTTTATGTATACATATATACAAAATAGAGTCCCCCCTGTCATATTGACATGAGAATTATGAACTAATACGATGCTTTACTCCATACCGGGGGGGGGGCGTTACTTGACTAATTACTGTGCTTACTGTATGTTTGATAGCATTTTAATTCCGTACAATTCCTTCCAGCGCATACATTGCCCCCCGTTCCTGCCACGCTGCCACCGTGCCCGCCCTGTCTGGCAACGCTGCCGTGCCGGCCGCGTCCGGCAGCGCCGCGCCCGCCCATACCGCGTGGGTTGTTTAAAATTCAGTTTTTGTTTGTACATTTTTTAGTAATTAGTTTGTACATTTTTTACTAATAAGAGTGGTACAATTAACAAATTACGGTATTTATGTCGGTTTTCATGCCTCCATTGGATGTGCGAATAGTCGCGGACAAAAGTACATACAGTTCATTTTGAGGGAGGGGGGCGTTACTTGACTAATTACTGTGCTTACTGTATGTTTGATAGCGTTTTTATGCCGTACAATTCCTTTCAGCGCATACATTTTTCCCCGTTCCTGCCACGCTGCCACCGTGCCCGCCCTGTCTGGCAACGCTGCCGTGCCGGCCGCGTCCGGCAGCGCCGCGCCCGCCCATACCGCGTGGGTTGTTTAAAATTCAGTTTTTGTTTGTACATTTTTTAGTAATTAGTTTGTACATTTTTTACTAATAAGAGTGGTACAATTAACAAATTACGGTATTTATGTCGGTTTTCATGCCTCCATTGGATGTGCGAATAGTCGCGGACAAAAGTACATACAGTTCATTTTGAGGGAGGGGGGCGTTACTTGACTAATTACTGTGCTTACTGTATGTTTGATAGCGTTTTTATGCCGTACAATTCCTTTCAGCGCATACATTTTCCCCCGTTCCTGCCACGCTGCCACCGTGCCCACCCTGTCTGGCAACGCTGCCGTGCCGGCCGCGTCCGGCAGCGCTGCGCCCGCCCATACCGCGTGGGTCATTTAAAATTCAGTTTTTGTTTGTACATTTTTCAGTAATTAGTTTGTACATTTTTTACTAATTAGAGTGGTACAATTAACAAATTACGGTGTTTATGTCGGTTTTCATGCCTCCATTGCATGTGCGAATAGTCGCGGACAAAAGTACATACAGTTCATTTTGAGGGAGGGGGGCGTTACTTGACTAATTACTGTGCTTACTGTATGTTTGATAGCGTTTTTATGCCGTACAATTCCTTTCAGCGCATACATTTTCCCCCGTTCCTGCCACGCTGCCACCGTGCCCACCCTGTCTGGCAACGCTGCCGTGCCGGCCGCGTCCGGCAGCGCTGCGCCCGCCCATACCGCGTGGGTCATTTAAAATTCAGTTTTTGTTTGTACATTTTTCAGTAATTAGTTTGTACATTTTTTACTAATTAGAGTGGTACAATTAACAAATTACGGTGTTTATGTCGGTTTTCATGCCTCCATTGCATGTGCGAATAGTCGCGGACAAAAGTACATACAGTTCATTTTGAGGGAGGGGGGCGTTACTTGACTAATTACTGTGCTTACTGTATGTTTGATAGCATTTTAATTCCGTACAATTCCTTCCAGCGCATACATTGTCCCCCGTTCCAGCCACGCTGCCACCGTGCCCGCCCTGTCTGGCAACGCTGCCGTGCCGGCCGCGTCCGGCAGCGCCGCGCCCGCCCATACCGCGTGGGTTGTTTAAAATTCAGTTTTTGTTTGTACATTTTTTAGTAATTAGTTTGTACATTTTTTAGTAATTAGTTTGTACATTTTTTACTAATTAGAGTGGTACAATTTACAAATTACGGTATTTATGTCGGTTTTCATGCCTCCATTGCATGTGCGAATAGTCGCGGACAAAAGTACATACAGTTCATTTTGAGGGAGGGGGGCTTTACTTGACTAATTACTGTGCTTACTGTATGTTTGATAGCATTTTAATTCCGTACAATTCCTTCCAGCGCATACATTGCCCCCCGTTCCTGCCACGCTGCCACCGTGCCCGCCCTGTCTGGCAACGCTGCCGTGCCGACCGCGTCCGGCAGCGCCGCGCCCGCCCATACCGCGTGGGTTGTTGAAAATTCAGTTTTTGTTTGTACATTTTTTAGTAATTAGTTTGTACATTTTTTACTAATTAGAGTGGTACAATTTACAAATTACAGTATTTATGTCGGTTTTCATGCCTCCATTGCATGTGCAAATAGTCGCGGACAAAAGTACATACAGTTCATTTTGAGGGAGGGGGGCTTTACTTGACTAATTACTGTGCTTACTGTATGTTTGATAGCATTTTAATTCCGTACAATTCCTTCCAGCGCATACATTGCCCCCCGTTCCTGCCACGCTGCCACTGTGCCCGCCCTGTCTGGCAACGCTGCCGTGCCGGCCGCGTCCGGCAGCGCTGCGCCCGCCCATACCGCGTGGGTCATTTAAAATTCAGTTTTTGTTTGTACATTTTTCAGTAATTAGTTTGTACATTTTTTACTAATTAGAGTGGTACAATTAACAAATTACGGTGTTTATGTCGGTTTTCATGCCTCCATTGCATGTGCGAATAGTCGCGGACAAAAGTACATACAGTTCATTTTGAGGGAGGGGGGCGTTACTTGACTAATTACTGTGCTTACTGTATGTTTGATAGCATTTTAATTCCGTACAATTCCTTCCAGCGCATACATTGTCCCCCGTTCCAGCCACGCTGCCACCGTGCCCGCCCTGTCTGGCAACGCTGCCGTGCCGGCCGCGTCCGGCAGCGCCGCGCCTGCCCATACCGCGTGGGTTGTTTAAAATTCAGTTTTTGTTTGTACATTTTTTAGTAATTAGTTTGTACATTTTTTAGTAATTAGTTTGTACATTTTTTACTAATTAGAGTGGTACAATTTACAAATTACGGTATTTATGTCGGTTTTCATGCCTCCATTGCATGTGCGAATAGTCGCGGACAAAAGTACATACAGTTCATTTTGAGGGAGGGGGGCTTTACTTGACTAATTACTGTGCTTACTGTATGTTTGATAGCATTTTAATTCCGTACAATTCCTTCCAGCGCATACATTGTCCCCCGTTCCAGCCACGCTGCCACCGTGCCCGCCCTGTCTGGCAACGCTGCCGTGCCGGCCGCGTCCGGCAGCGCCGCGCCCGCCCATACCGCGTGGGTTGTTTAAAATTCAGTTTTTGTTTGTACATTTTTTAGTAATTAGTTTGTACATTTTTTAGTAATTAGTTTGTACATTTTTTACTAATTAGAGTGGTACAATTTACAAATTACGGTATTTATGTCGGTTTTCATGCCTCCATTGCATGTGCGAATAGTCGCGGACAAAAGTACATACAGTTCATTTTGAGGGAGGGGGGCTTTACTTGACTAATTACTGTGCTTACTGTATGTTTGATAGCATTTTAATTCCGTACAATTCCTTCCAGCGCATACATTGCCCCCCGTTCCTGCCACGCTGCCACCGTGCCCGCCCTGTCTGGCAACGCTGCCGTGCCGACCGCGTCCGGCAGCGCCGCGCCCGCCCATACCGCGTGGGTTGTTGAAAATTCAGTTTTTGTTTGTACATTTTTTAGTAATTAGTTTGTACATTTTTTACTAATTAGAGTGGTACAATTTACAAATTACGGTATTTATGTCGGTTTTCATGCCTCCATTGCATGTGCGAATAGTCGCGGACAAAAGTACATACAGTTCATTTTGAGGGAGGGGGGCTTTACTTGACTAGTTACTGTGCTTACTGTATGTTTGATAGCATTTTAATTCCGTACAATTCCTTCCAGCGCATACATTGTCCCCCGTTCCAGCCACGCTGCCACCGTGCCCGCCCTGTCTGGCAACGCTGCCGTGCCGGCCGCGTCCGGCAGCGCCGCGCCCGCTCCAACCGCGTGGGTTGTTGAAAATTCAGTTTTTGTTTGTACATTTTTTAGTAATTAGTTTTTACATTTTTTACTAATTATAATGGTGCAATTGGGTGTGGGTCGGTGCCCAAGTAAAGTGCCCGTACTTTTGACTTTTGACACTTCAAATGACATTCATGCCTCCAATGGTTTTCTGACGAAATAAACCCCCCTTGAATAATTGCCCCCCTCGAATAAACCCCCTCTCAAATTTTGCTGGTGAAAAAATAAATCCCCATGGGGCAATTTCGAGGTAATACGGTTATATATAAAATCTATGGCTGCCCAAAATCTACAATTGGCTGATTATGTAAACTTTGCAGGTTGGAAATGGATGATTTTCACCAACCTAGCATTAGCAGTACCTCGGCACAGGCTGCCAGTTTGCCAAGACCAAAGAGGCATGTTCAATCACAAGCAGATAAAGATAGAGAAATTGTAGATGCTATTCAGAATGAGGAAGGTCGCTTTTTGGAGTTTTCAGAGTATCACTGGAAAGGTTGGCATTTGAAGTTTTGGAGGGCCATTGTTTTCCTACAGCTTTTCATATGTAATTTTATAAAAATGCACAATTTTTTTTCATTTATTTTTTGTCATCGCAATGTGAGGAGGAGGTCATTCAAGGCGTGATGTGTAGGGTTCAAACGGGACCAGTTTTTCGGACCGGGACCGGGACCGGGACTGGGGGGTCCGGACCGGGACCGGGACCGGGACTGGCTTTTTTGAATTGTCGGGACCGGGACCGGGACCGGGACTGGGGTGTCAGGACCGTGACTGGGGTGTCAGGACCGGGACTGGGGTGTCAGGACTGGGACCGGGACCGGGACCGGGACCGGGACCGCCCCAGTCCCGACTTTTTGCCGAACCATGTACCGGGACTGCAGTCCCGTTTGAACCCTAGTGATGTGATAGTATTATTTCATCAAAATTTCCACGTTTAAGGATACTTACATACACACAGTATATCCTCAAAAAAGCCCCCCCTCAAACACCCCTAAAATAACTTGATATTCTGACGACAAAATAATTTCACTCAAATAACTCCCAGACAAAAAAGGCATACCGAAAATAACTCTCATGTTGCTTTTTCTGGTAGTTTCACAGATTCCACATACCGTATTTCCTTGAAATACCCCCCTCAAAATGGGCACTATGATTTTGTGATTAGGTAATTAATTAATTTCAAGCCTATTTTTGGGAGTCGAATATTATATATTCGGCTCATAAATTCGGAAATTTGATTATCGCTCGAACTTGCCAACTAGGATTAGTGAAAATCAAGTAAAATAGGGCAAGTGACATGTGATGTCACTTTTCATTTTGGTATTTAAATGTGTCAACTCTGATTACATTTTTGGGAAGTGTTAAGCTTCCGACTTAAATCAACAAAAATGTATTTCCCACACTCAAAATGTCAAACACCTGTCAAAACAGGTAAATACGCTTGTAGTGTGGGAAACATTCAGTTTCCAAACTAATTATCAGGGTATTTCTCGGATGTAATGCCTAACAGACGTTCAAAACACTTACTGTGTTACGTTAGAACATCGTTTGAGGGGGTAATTCGAGGAAATACGGTACTCATACGCTACTAATAATGTAAGTCTAATATTTTACAGGAAGGGGGGTGAAAACGCTGGTGCCGATCAAGAGGGGAGAGTATGTGGTAGAGTATAAAGGCATCCTGAGGATGGGGAAGGATGTCAGCAAGCGTGATGAAGAACTGCTGGAGAACCCAAGCAACTTCATTTATTATTTCACTTTCCAGAACAAACGGTGCAGGTTTGTTGTAAATAGAAGTCCCACGTGGAAATTTATATATTTATTGTTTACTTTTATTTTTTCAGAGTGAAAATTTTGAGCGGGGATGTCTTAAATTGAGGGGGGTACTTTGAGGGGGGTTTATCACTTTTACAGATATTGCCTGAACTCCCAGTACTATTTTGGTGTTTGTAAAGTACGCAGAAGTAGAAAAATGCAGCAATAAGCACCATATATAAGAAGAATTATGTACGGTATTTCCTCAAAATACCCCCCGGGGGTTTATTTTTTATGAGTGTGAATTCTGAGGGAGTTTATTTTCTATCTATGCAGACTGTGATTTACTTATTTACTCATTTTTCCACAGCCTCGATGCAACCGAAGAGAACCCTGATCACTTTGCGCGCCGAATCAACCATTCGCATGAAAAAGACAAATTTTTCCCGCCCAATTTGAAAATGGCCATTTTAAATTTGGATGGAAATCCCAGGCTGGTTTTGAAGGCTCTGCGGGATATAGCTCCCATGGAGGAATTGGCATATGATTACGGCGACCATGGCTACATCAGCCTGGAGGGACACCCTTGGCTGAAACCCAGGGACAAAAATTGTTGGTTCCAAGCTTTCCAGCCACCACAATTATTATTTAAAAACTTTCAGAAAAAATTCACTTAAACAATTGTTATTTTTAGATGAAGTTAAAGCTGATTCTTCAGCATAATTGCAAAAATTAGGTGATCAAATTTCATGTAAAATTTCTGGAGGAAATGGCGTTTAAAATGAAAAGGAAATGGGTGAATGAAGTATGTGTAGAGTTGGCAAATAAGAATTCAAAAACGTTTTCAAATTTTTTGACTTTCGTAACTTTTATTTCCCTTTCATAAAAAGACACATACCATTTTACCTCGAAATACCGCCAGGTTTATTATTTTGCCAGCAGATCAGGGGTTTTATTCGAGGGGGGTTTATTGTTTCGCCAGAAATTTTTGTAGATACATAAATGGATACAAAATGACTAAAATTTGACACACTTTATTTGCAGTTACACCACCAGAGCCCCCTGGCTCTGAGCAGCCAGAGCCCAGTGACTTCTCAGCAGGTCCTCCACCAGAACCCCCCAACCACAACTCCCCATTGTCACTGAAGTCACCAGAGGAAAAACGTGCGAAAGAACGCAATACACCAGCATACGAGGTTCCCTTTCCACTTTTTGTCTTTCTAATCTTTCCGACATCTCACTTTGCATGAACCATATACTCGACGGACCACATGCTATGCATTTTACTAACGAAACACTCCATCATGACGTCATCATTAAAAAAATTACAATAATTCCAGCAAAAAAGCAAAACATGACAATAAAATATTCCTTGTTTGTACCTGACTCCGCCTTAGAATTAACCCCCCTTGAATTAACCCCCCTTGAATTAACCCCCCTCAAATTAACCCCCTTGAATTAACCCCCCTCAAATTTCCCCCTTTCGCACAGTACAAATTTTGTTGAATGAGTAACAGTACGAAATAGAATACACAATTTGATTGCATAGTTTGGTTCGTTTAAAATATAAAAGTCAACACTTATCCTACTATTTTGATTATTGGACATTCCCATCCCTCAAAGCAAAGAAAATACCGTATTACCTCGAAATACCCCCATGGGGGTTTATTATTTCGCCAGCAAATGTTGAGGTGGGGTTAATTCGAGGGGGGTTTATTGTTTCGTCAGAAATTTTCGTGAAATTCATAGTAAAGAATACGCTTTTTCATACACAAAATCAGTAATAAACGTGAGGAAATAGGTCATATTTTGGCTATAGGTGTACATCTGTACACAAATGAGCGTATAAGTGTAACTGCAATGCAAATTAGTAGTAATAAATACATCATGTACATCATTTCTATTAGAATTTCAAAATTTCTCAAAATTCGAACTAGTTTCTTTCAAAGTTTTGGGCAAAGTTTCAAAGTGCAGCGTATGCAACGTAAACACAAAAGAATGGTTTGATGTGCGGAACAGGCGTATGTGCTAAAGAGGCGTATGTGCGTGTGCGTCGTGACTGGGCACCCCATGACTTTACCCCCCCCCCCCCAGCACAATTGGTTCCAGGCGGCACTGGCTGGCTGTATAATGCGCAGACAATGCAACATCTTGAATGACGCAATGCGACAGGGTTTCAGTCTCAAAAGTCATGGAAAATGTGAAATTTCATGCAAAGTGTCAAAAGTCATGGTAAATGCCCTGCAAAATGGAAACTCGGTTGGCATTTTGCAGGGCATTTTCCATGACTTTTGACCATGTAAAATGTAAAATGTCATGCAAAGTGTCAAAATTCATGGAAAATCCCTTGCAAAATGAAAACTCAGACAGCCGGCAGCCTGGAACTCATTGTGCTGCGGGGAAGGGGGGGAATGTGGATGCACAGTCACACGCCAGTCTGTGACACGCACATATGCCTGTTCCGCACACAGGCCCGTTTCGCACACGCATCAGTTATGTGCAAAACAGGCGTTTGTGCAAAACAGGTTTCATCCATGTGCGAAACGGGCGTTTGTGCAAAACAGTGCACCCTCATAATAAACCCCAATGGGGGTATTTCAAGGTAATACGGTATGCACACTCTAACTCACTTTCTCAGCGTACACCGTTGCTGAATAAAGAAATTCCCTCGACTACCAATGCTGCAAATGTTGCCAATGCCTCCGCCAGTGGTATTGCGAGGAGAAAATTGAAATTTAGTTGAATTTTTATAGTGGAAGTTAAGTGAATTTTTCGACAGAATTTTGTTACTGACATTGATTTGTTACGTTGACCCTATTTACTCAAATAATTCACCCCTATGCAATAATTCACCATTCAAATGACTTCCAAAAACATCATTATTCGAGTAAAATTTATTACATGTATTATTTGCATTTATGATATTCGGATATCTAATGAAAAAAATATTTCACATGCAAAAATTTCTCATGGAAAAAGGTTCAAATGTCTTCAATTCCATGCATGACAAATTTTTGCATTAAAAATGATCCTCACACTGTTGAAGAAATGTCAAGTTTTCGATTCCTTGCCTGATAAAAAGCCTGTTCCGCACATACACATCAGTTATGTGCGAAACGGGTGTTTGTGCGAAACAGGTTTCATCCATGTGCAAAACGGGCGTTTGTGCGAAACAGGCGTATGTGCGAAACAGTGCACCCTCGGGTGCAGGGTGCACCCTCCCTGAATACACCTGAAGTTAATGTGATCCCGTGTGTTTCCATCTTGCCCAGGAAGGGGGGCTGCAGCCCCCCCCCCATCCTGGATACGGCTCTGATTGAATATTTCTTTTTATGGTCGGTTGCTGTGTGCATGGTTTGCACTTTCTTTAAAGTTGTTTTATAAACCTTTCTCCAAGTGTTTTTTTCTTAAAAGTGTTTTCTTTTTTAAGTGGTTTGTTCACTTCCAGCTGTACTTTTGTCATGTTGTTTTGCTATGAAGTTTTTTGTGGCGCAGTTCGGTGAATAATAAATGAATCGAAATAAACAATTAATCGATATAGAAATTTAAATGAAACAATATTTTAACAACCATAAGGTGGCATAGACACTAGATAACCATAGATTTATTTACTTATTAATTTTAATTTTATTTTGTGTTTTTGGTGAACTTTCGGCTCAGCCCAGTTTCTCGCAGTTTGCCGTGGCTTTGGCACTCTTCCAGGCACTTTTCAGGCCACTGCTTTTTTTAAAAAAAGCGCTGGGACCCTTGCGCTTTTTTTTATAAAAAAGCGGCGTTTTTGAAAAAAAAGCGCGTGAACAAAAGCACTGGCCATCCCTACTCTGAACTCTATCATGCGTATACATTGAGTAAACGTATGAGCATATGTATTGCTTGTGTACCCCGGAAATTGCATGTAACTTTTGAGATGCCGCTCGCCCGCGGCAGCTGCGCCTTTGAAGTCGACCGCCGTATGGTTTTCGTGGAAGTCGAATACATGACCGCGAACTTTTATCAGCAGCCCGATCCACGTGGAGTTCCTGGCAATGAGGGGTTGATCGGGCTATACGTCAGCGAAATTTTCGTAGAGAATGGGCCGCCAGTCACCCTGGAACTGACCGAGGCTGTCGAACAGTGAGTGGTGGCACTTTTCTGCTTTCTGTGGGGTATTATGTGTGGGCATAGCTAGATGGCACATCCAGATGTCAAGTTTGAAATTGTCAAAGAACCATTTTTAATTTAGTCTTAATTAGCAAGTTGCTGATTTAGTAGAAAATTCAAGCTCAATTCCCCTCTCCTCCTCTTAGCCAATACAAAAATGCACGCCGGGTAACCATGCACAGCGGGTAAAAATGCACAGAGGCAAAGGCCCGCTGTGAAAGCTGTGTACTATCTCGTCCTGAACTTTTATATTACTTTGCAGAACTGCAGTGATTGGTACTGCGCACAACCAACCGATCAGAGTGCGTGCGCGCTACATGCGCGAAGTCTGGGATGAATTTGATCCCCAACAGAACCAAGAACCTGAAGTCGATCTTCCTGATGTGGATGACACGCTGCGCGTGCGGGTGTTCCTGATCACGTCGGAGACATTTGTGATAATGTGCGCACGCTCTGTGTTTTGAGTTTTGTGTTTTTGTTGTTTGAAAAATTTGTTTAAAACTGCATGAAATTTGGGATTTTTTAGGAATGTTGCAATTTTGACAATGAGTTTTATAGTGTCACATAGTCTTGACAGTCTCTTTGAGTGTCACATAGTCTTGACTTGACATCAAGGACGTAGCCAGGGGGGGCGGCCGCCCCACCCCCCCCATCCCGGGTCTGACCAAAAAATGTGCCAGAAATTGTGCCTCCGAAAGATTTACGTATACAATCTGCTCAAAAATCTTGGCTACGTCCCTGCTTGACATGATGTTTTGTGTTTCCTCGTCAGATTATGTTGTTGGTTTTTTTCAACGTTTCTATGTGCAACGTTGTTAAAAACCTTTTTAAAAGTGCTTCCTAAAAGTTTAACAGTTAAAAGTTACGCCATGCTCATGTTTGCCCGGTGCTCATCGTGCGGTGCCCGGTGCTCATGTTTGCCCGGTGCTCATCGTGCGGTGCCCGGTGCTCATTTTTGCTCGGTGCTCATCGTGCCCTCATATTTACATTACATTGCATGGACGCACCCTGCCCGGTGCTCATCGTGCGATGAGCACCGGGCAAAAATGAGCACAGGTACACCCTCTTTTTAAAAAGTATTTTCTAGTGTGTTCGAGTTATTTTTTCACCAAGTGTCATTTTGTGTGTGATTTTCGTCTATGCATTGTGTCCTTTGTGGTTGTTGTATAAAATAAAAGAAAACAAAGTTATTTTGTAATTTTATATTTTATGTATTTATGTATGTAACAACATACGGTCACTGATACCCACATATTTATTTAGCCTATTTCTCATTTTGTTAGTCTTCTCGGTTTACTATCAGCTCTCGCAGTTTCCAGTGCTTTTCACAGAAAATGGCGACAACTGACGAAGTGCACGTTCGTATTGGCGGACAAAGGCTTAGAATGCGTTTGTGTTACCCGGGGTTGCTCTTCACCCCTATTGCCACCGAGTTCACCGCGGCCGCGCCATGCGCCATGTTTGTTTTGGACGGCCCGCCCCACGAGGACATTTTGGTCGGTGATTTGGGCATACAGTATCTCCAATTGGGTATAGCAACGTTAGTTAATAAGTACAATTTATCAGTACTTGACAACTTAAATCAACCCCCCACTCCCCTTGAAACACGGCAAGCGGCTATCGAAAACAACTGACAGTCATGTCAGTCAGCCATCTAGAAAAAGAACCCCCCCCCCCGGTTGAAGCCCCCGCGCTGGAACCCCCCCCTCTTGAAACACGGCAAGTGGCCTTCGTAAACAATTGACAGTCATGTCAATCAGCCATGTAGAAAAAGTACCCCCCACACTTTGAAAACTGAATAAAATAGTTTCTATATTTATTAAGCCGCCCCCGCGTAGGCTCGTTCCCGTGGTGAAGGTGGGCCACGAAATCGTTTATCTGTTGATTGAGCATGACACCACCCAGGATGATGAAGAGCAGTATGACAGCAGCGTGCAAGTCCATTTGGTGAAAATTGGAAGCCACCAGTTGGCCCTGATTGTTGCGGCCCCACATGTTGACTGATCTGAAAGGCAAAAAATTTTTGTCCAAAAAAATTTTGGAATGATTACGGTGAAATTATAGAAGGTGCAATTGTATCACATGTATGAAATTTTAGATTAATTAAAATTGTAAATTTATTATGGAATAGATATAGATCATCTGAATTTGTCCTTTTATAATTTCACGTGTTACTTTTGTTGACATTTGCATCATTTTTGTGGACGTGTTTCAACTTTCAAGACCGTTTGAATTGTTGTTAATTAAAGTAAACAGGGTGCACGCCAGGTCCGCCACCCAAATTCTGAGTCGGTGCTGGACGCCATATCTCCAGTTGTAGTGGGGGGATTTATTCGAAATTTTGAGGGCATATACTCAAAACCCACCCACTATTATACACGGGCTGGGGAAGGTCGGCGACCCACCTGAGTGTGGGTCGCCGTATAAATGAATAGTTTTTTTGAGAAAATCGCTGTCCACGCGAGGTCCGCCACCCGTTGTTTTTTTGATATAATGGGCTGCCAAACTAAAACTGTTGGGGGGAATTGATCGAAATTTTGAGGGGGTGTACACGACACCCCCTGCTACTTTTCACGGAAAGTTGAGAGCCCCCTGGCGACCCCCCTGAGAGTGGACCGCTGGAAAATAATATGACATTTTTGAGAATTCGCTGTCCAGGTTTGGCACTGGACAGCGAATTCTCAAAAATATCATTTTATTTTCCCGTGGTCAACTCTCAGGGGGGTCGCCAGGGGGCTCAACCTTCCGTGAAAAGTAGTGGGGGGTGTCGTGTACACCCCCTCAAAATTTCGATCAATTCCCCCCAACAGTTTTAGTTCGGCAGCCTGTTATATCAAAAAAACAACGGGTGGCGGACCTCGCGTGGACAGCGATTTTTTCAAAAAAAACTATCATTTATACGGCGACCCACACTCAGGTGGGTCGCCGACCTTCCCCAGCCGGTGTATAGTAGTGGGTGGGTTTCGAGTATATGCCCTCAAAATTTTGAATAAATCCCCCCACTACGACTTGAGATATGGCGTCCGGCACCGACTCAGAATTTGGGTGGCGGACCTGGCGTGCACCCTGTTTATTACATTTAAAATGTTATTGATAATTGTTTGGTTGGACTGATTTGAAGTGCAGTAAACTTGTGTCAAGTGAATGCTGTAAATGTAAACTTTTTGAATCTTTAAAAAAAATTAAAAAGATGGTACTGACAAAATCAATATGAATGCACACGTGTAAAAGTTAACATTTTTACACACATGTAGAAATTTTTATTCCCATGCACTCAAAATATCAATATAAATACGCACGTGTAAAAATTGACTTTTGGTCATCTCAGGGTAGTGCACCTTATTATCATCCATGAAATCATTGTTGTTGCGCCAACCCCAAATCATTATCACCCAGTTCCAAAAATTTAAAAAGTTAAAATTCAAAAAAATAGAATATTTAGAATAGATGGCTTGCACACTGCCTGCCGTGCGCGCAGGTGGCGCCCTGTGTGATACATAATCGAAACTCAGTTCACACGGGCACACACCTGAACGCAAAGCCACGGCTAGTGATGGGTTAGTTGAAATGTTAGGATGAGAGATTCTTGAACCTGCAGTGCCGAAAATACACTGCACTAGAAATGTTAGTGATCAATATCGCTTTTTACAACGCTATACCATGAACACGAAATTGTGCTCAGTGACGAGGATGACTTTGTTCAACCGCGGAATAAGCGTCAAGACGATTTCAAATGAGTCAAATAAGCGATTTCCCCCCTCCGTATTCAACTTGTCGACAAGTCACCTGTGTCATTTACCACACTCAATCAACTCGAATCTCTAAACAATCAGCAGCCTTGAAAACCGGCAGTTCTTAAGTAATTTATGCACCACAGAATTTATGCGGGTCAAAAAAAAAATGCAAAAACAACCAATATGACGTTTTTGAACTTTTTGGCGGGTTTCATTTGCTGGTTAGTGGAGTGAGCGAAAATGAAAAAAAAAGAAATGAAAAAGAAAAAAAAGAAACACGAAAAACATGGAGGAAAGCCACTACAGCTGGGACAGGTGCATGTGCAGTTCTGTATTTCGTGGAAAAAATGAAACCCGTTGTCTCTATGTTACAAGAGTGAGTTACTGTATTGTGGCTGTTTCTGTGGATTGTTTCATTTTGAGGACTTTTTTCCAGGACATTATTTATCCATGATGACATCATGTCATCATGTTGCAAAAAGGAAATACCTAATACACACATGTCCAGCATTTGACATTCCCCAGGTCATTGTCGAGTTGACATTTGGCAGTTGACAGTTACCATGTCAACTAGTGTGTGGGTAGGTCAATTGATGGTTTGCAAATAACACATGTTAGATGGTGTCCTGCAGTACCCAATAGATTTTATGCACTCATGGCAGCTGTAAGTTACAGTGACAGTATGCAGTGTGACAGCGGACAACCGCTGGTCGAACAGCCAGCGCACGTGGACACGGCTAAAAGTGGGGACAGGTGAAATTCTGTGAACCCGTGATATTTATGTTGCAACACAGCTTACAATGCTGTGTGTGAAAGCACTGCGTTGATTCATTATCAACCTCAGTCATCATGTAGCCAAAACCAACGCAAACGTATCATGGAACGCTCTCATGGAAACCGTTATTTTTATGTTTCAACACAGCTTACCGTGTTGTGTGTGTTTTCAGTGCATTGATCCAGTCTCAGTCCTTAACAATGTTTATATCCATGATGGCAATGTCATCATGTTGCCTCAACCAACGAAAGCTCACATGCTATCAAGCATGTGCTGCAAACAATTAAAAATTAGTCTTACGTTCCAAACATTCCAAACTGCAACATAATTATCACTGTTTTGCACCGTTTTTCTGCAATATAAATGAAGTAAGCATTTTATGCAATATGTGTATTTTTATCAATTAAATATGGAGATATTGTGACATTTTATGACGTGACAATGAACGGAAAGCACATGTAAGTACCATCACAACACTCCGTATGTCTTGTTAATTAGTCACACGTGCACAAATATACGTACACAGTGCATGCATAGTGATGTAAAAGCGCCAGGGCGCGGCAACAACTGAATGTGGATCGGCGATATTTACTTGGTCAAACTTTAGTATGTCCGAATGAAACATAACGTTCGCGGGTTTCATTTGCTGGTTACTGGAGTTATCGAAAATGAAACCCATGCGGTCCTATGAGATGGGATTCGAACCAGCAACACGACAAACACACTGCGCCACAGCGTATTTCAAACCCGTTTAGAAAATGTTTCAACAGTGAATTGGATCAATGTGAAAGTGTTTACCTTGTAACGCGCGGGTAAAAACGGATCAAAATTGATCCGATTCAGCGTTGAAACAATTCCAAAACGGGTTTGAAATACGCTGTGGCGCAGTGTGGTTTTCGTGTTGCTGGTTCGAAGCCAGGCGACAAGGGTGCCACAGGAAAGCCTAGATTTTAATCAAAAAGATCAATTTGGTGTTTTTTGCACTTTTCTATATCACTCCATCCATTTTTGGCGGCCTAAACCAACGAAAACTCACATGCTATCAAGCATGTGCTGCAAACAATTAAAAATTAGTCTTACGTTCCAAACATTCCAAACTGCAACATAATTATCACTGTTTCGCAGCCGCTGGTCGAACAGCCAGCGCACGTGGACACGGCTAAAAGTGGGGACAGGTGAAATTCTGTGAACCCGTGATATTTATGTTGCAACACAGCTTACAATGCTGTGTGTGAAAGCACTGCATTGATTCAGTATCAACCGCAGTCCTTAACAATGTTTATATCCATGATGGCAATGTCATCATGTTGCCTAAACCAACGAAAGCTCACATGCTATCTATCAAGCATGTGCTGCAAACAATTAAAAATTAGTCTTACGTTCCAAACATTCCAAACTGCAACATAATTATCACTGTTTTGCACCGTTTTTCTGCAATATAAATGAAGTAAGCATTTTATGCAATATGCGTATTTTTATCAATTAAATATGGAGATATTGTGACATTTTATGATGTGACAATGAACGGAAAGCACATGTAAGTACCATCACAACACTCCGTATGTCTTGTTAATTAGACACACGTGCACAAATATACGTACACAGTGCATGCATAGTGATGTAAAAGCGCCATGGCGCCGCCAAAGCATAAAGCGCCATGGCGCTTTTGACATTGAAGCTGAATGCGAATCGGCGATATTTGCTTAGGCGAACTTTAGTATGTCCAAATGAAACATAACGTTTGCGGGTTTTATTTGCTGGTTACTGGAGTGAGCGAAAATGAAACCCATGTGGTCCTATGAGATGGTATTCGAACCAGCAACACAACAAACACACTGCGCCACAGCGTATTTCAAACCCGTTTAAAAAATGTTTCAACAGTGAATTGGATCAATGTGAAAGTGTTTACCTTGTAACACATGGGTAAAAACAAATCAAAATTGTTCCAATTCAGCGTTGAAACAATTCCAAAACGGGTTTGAAATACGCTGTGGCGCAGTGTGGTTTTCGTGTTGCTGCTGGTTCGAAGCCAGGCGACAAGGGTGCCACAGGAAAGCCTAGATTTTAGTCAAAAAGATCAATTTGGTGTTTTTTGCACTTTTTGTGAGACGTGCAAATATTTTGGAACAGAGAAATTATTTAAAAAGTGCTTTTTTTGTGACTGTTGATGGGAGTGACTGTTGATCCGTTAAACTGTGTTGTGAGTGACATAAAAACACCTGTTTTTGCTGAGATGTGGATTTATTTCCAGCCAAATTTTAGGGGGGTATTTCGAGGGGGGGGTTAATTCGAGGTAATACGGTATATAGCTTCATCTATATCACTCCATCCATTTTTTCTGGCGCTTTTCCATCACTAGTCCGAACATTATACGACAATACACAAACTTTATATCATCTTTGCACTTTACTTGACAAATTATGGTAAATGCTGAAAGTTCACGTGGCTCCGTAAATACAATGGCTGAACATCCCCGGACAAAAGCACATACACTTACTTAGGTCTTCATTTGCCAAATTACGTTATGTACCGTATATCCTCAAAATACCCCCCCTCAAACTCCCTCACAACACTCCTTGTCTTGTTAATTAGTCACACGTGCACAAATATATGTACACAGTGCATGCATAGTGATGTAAAAGCGCCAGGGCGCGGCAACAGCTGAATGTGGATCGGCGATATTTACTTGGTCAAACTTTAGTATGTCCGAATGAAACATAACGTTCGCGGGTTTCATTTGCTGGTTACTGGAGTTATCGAAAATGAAACCCATGCGGTCCTATGAGATGGGATTCGAACCAGCAACACGACAACACTGCGCCACAGCGTATTTCAAACCCGTTTAGAAAATGTTTCAACAGTGAATTGGATCAATGTGAAAGTGTTTACCTTGTAATGTGTGGGTAAAAACGGATCAAAATTGATCCGATTCAGCGTTGAAACAATTCCAAAACGGGTTTGAAATACGCTGTGGCGCAGTGTGGTTTTCGTGTTGCTGGTTCGAAGCCAGGCGACAAGGGTGCCACAGGAAAGCCTAGATTTTAATCAAAAAGATCAATTTGGTGTTTTTTGCACTTTTCTATATCACTCCATCCATTTTTGGCGGCCTAAACCAACGAAAACTCACATGCTATCAAGCATGTGCTGCAAACAATTAAAAATTAGTCTTACGTTCCAAACATTCCAAACTGCAACATAATTATCACTGTTTTGCACCGTTTTTCTGCAATATAAATGAAGTAAGCATTTTATGCAATATGTGTATTTTTATCAATTACATATGGAGATATTGTGACATTTTATGACGTGACAATGAACAGAAAGCACATGTAAGTACCATCACAACACTCCGTATGTCTTGTTAATTAGACACACGTGCACAAATATACGTACACAGTGCATGCATAGTGATGTAAAAGCACCATGGCGCCGCCAAAGCATAAAGCGCCATGGCGCTTTTGACATTGAGAGTGAATACAGATCGGCGATATTTGCTTAGGCGAACTTTAGTATGTCCAAATGAAACATAACGTTCGCGGGTTTCATTTGCTGGTTACGGGAGTGAGCGAAAATGAAACCCAGGCTGTGCTATGAGATGGGATTCGAACCAGCAACACGACAAACACACTGCGCCACAGTGTATTTCAAACCCGTTTAGAAAATGTTTCAACAGTGAATTGGATCAATGTGAAAGTGTTTACCTTGTAACGCGTGGGTAAAAAACGGATCAAAATTGATCCGATTCAGCGTTGAAACAATTCCAAAAAGGGTTTGAAATACGCATGTGGCGCAGTGTGGTTTTCGTGTTGCTGGTTCGAAGCCAGGCGACAAGGGTGCCACAGGAAAGCCTAGATTTTAGTCAAAAAGATCAATTTTGGTGTTTTTTGCACTTTCTGTGAGACACGCAAATATTTTGGAACAGAGAAATTATTTAAAAAGTGTTTTTTTTGTCACTGTTGATGATCAGTTAAACTGCGTAGTGAGTGACATAAAAACACCTGTTTTCGCTGAGATGTGGATTTATTTCCAGCCAAATTTTAGGGGGGTATTTCGAGGAGGGGGGGTTAATTCGAGGTAATACGGTATATAGCTTCATCTATATCACTCCATCCATTTTTTTCTGGCGCTTTTCCATCACTAGTCCGAACATTATACGACAATACACAAACTTTATATCATCTTTGCACTTTACTTGACAAATTATGGTAAATGCTGAAAGTTCACGTGGCTCCGTAAATACAATGGCTGAACATCCCCGGACAAAAGCACATACACTTACTTATGTCTTCATTTGCCAAATTACGTTATGTACCGTATTTCCTTGAAATACCCCCCCTCAAACTCCCTCACAACACTCCTTATGTCTTGTTAATTAGTCACACGTGCACAAATATATGTACACAGTGCATGCATAGTGATGTAAAAGCGCCAGGGCGCGGCAAAAGCTGAATGTTGATCGGCGATATTTGCTTAGCCGAACTTTAGTATGTCCGAGTGAAACATAACGTTTGCGGGTTTCATTTGCTGGTTAGTGGAGTGAGCGAAAATGAAACCCATGCGGTCCTATGAGATGGGATTCGAACCAGCAACACGACAAACACACTGCGCCACAGCGTATTTCAAACCCGTTTAGAAAATGTTTCAACAGTGAATTGGATCAATGTGAAAGTGTTTACCTTGTAACGCGTGGGTAAAAACGGGTATTTCGAAGAGGGGGGGGGGTTAATTCAGAGTAATGCGGTATATAGCTTCATCTATATCACTCCATCATTCTTTCTGGCGCTTTTCCATCACTAGTCCGAACATTTTATGACAATACGCATAAACTTTATATCATCTTTGCACTTTACTTGACAAATTATGGATAATACTGACCCGCCTCAAAATGGACACTATGAACTTATACCCCCCCTCGAAATACCCCCCCCCAAATTTGGTGTATAGACAACCTTTAATGGCGCCAGCGCCATGGCGCCATTCCATCACTAGTAGCTAGTACACAATATGGAAACCGTTGTCATTGTGTTCCAACAGTGAATTACTCTGTTGTGGCGTTTCTGTGGAATGCTTCATTTTCAACAAGGACATTCTTTATCCATGATGTCATCATGTCATCATGTTGCAAAAAGGAAATAATAAGTAGTTGAAACCCGCCATTTATATGTTCACGGGTTTTTACACCTCCTTGCTTTCTATGTACCGTTGATGCAGATTGTCGACGATTCCGTCAAATACTTTCATAGGGGTTTTCCAATACCCCCTCCAACCACTTTGAACCCACTTTGAACCGTAATGACACACTGTTTAACTACAGTGCGTTTCAAATAAATATTCGCTTTAATATTTTCATGTAAATACATGCGTATTTGTACACAAGGTGTTTTGCTGTACGCAAGAAATCGTACAAGGTGTCTACAGTGTGTACTTGAAACATGAAAAATGTGGGTTGCATTCATGTGTTGAATGATTTCTGGGTTTGTGTGTTCAAAGCCATACCCGCATTTTCGTCTAATGCAAGGAGGGACTGGAACCAGCGAACCCGCAATATATAGGTTTCAATCGTTTGTCAAATAAGTCCCTCCAAATAGTTTGATTACCGTCCCTCCCCGCCTGGAGGAACTCAAAAAACCCGGCGTGGTCCCCATGGCTCATCTCATACCAGGCTGGTACGAGTTGCGCCATGGTGACAACTCCTGTATTTTGGTAACAATTTGGTGGGCGCCAAGTTGTGTGCCGCAATCGCTGGTATTTGACTGTATTACAGTAGGGCTATTGAAACTTATAAATTGCGGGTTAGGCTGCGGCTGTGGATTTCAATGTTCTATGAATTTCAAAAGATGGGGGGTGTATTTAGGAATTGTGGGAGTTACACTGACCCCAAAATTGCATGGGGGTGATAGGAAGGTAAACAGTTTATAAACACAATTAAATTTCAAATGCAGCATAATCCACAACGCAACACACCGACATCACAATCACCACTGCCATCACCATCACCACGTTTCATTTCGCCGGTATGCATGGGTTTTTTTAGGGGTCTTCCAATGGAAAACCCCCTCCAAATGATACCTTTTGAGTGGCGAAATAAAAAAATATATAATAAATAAATAAATATTCATATATACATAAAGTATCACGTAAGAGAAACTTATTGGCTGTAAGCAATGGCTCATTGAAACGTTACCTTTGCGGGTAATGATGGATTCCGATGGAATCAGTTGACATTTGCTGTCGATGTCAACTACCGTGTGGTCCATCCCAAAATGTACCCAAAAATCCCCAAACACCTGTTTTTGCTGAGATGTGGATTTATTTCCAGCCAAATTTTAGGGGGGTATTTCGAGGGGGGGGGGGGTTAATTCGAGGTAATACGGTATATAGCTTCATCTATATCACTCCATCCATTTTTTATGGCGCTTTTCCATCACTAGTCCGAACATTTTATGACAATACACATAAACTTTATATCATCTTTGCACTTTACTTGACAAATTACGGTAAATACTGACCCGCCACAAAATGGTCACTATGAACTTATAACCCCCCCCCCTCGAAATACCCCCCCCCCCCCAAATTTGGTGTATAGACAACGTTTAACCCCCCCTCAAAATTCTCACTCTGAAAAAATAAACCCCCTGGCGGTATTTCAAGGTAATTCAAAATTTGCTTACCCGTGGAAATTATGTTTCAAGATTTATGCGTAAAAATGTTTTTCGAGTTCGTCCACGTTTTTTGAAGTCGTTTACAGCATGAACGGTGTTATCTTTCTGACCAGTCACCAAAAACGGTGGGTACTTTGGGAGTGAATTTACACACTCTGGAGGTACATGGAAGTAGGGTTCAAACGGGACCAGTTTTTCGGACCGGGACCGGGACCAGAAATTTTTCTTATCGGGACCGGGACTTGGTGGTCGGGACCGGGACTGGCATTTTTCAATTGTCGGGACCGGGACCGGGACTGGGGCATCCGGACCGGGACCAGGATTTGCCGAAGCAGGTACCAGGACCACAGCCCCCTTTTTGAGCCCTATCGGGATCGATAACCATTTGAATGCATATTTTCAGAAGTTTCATACGATTTTCACACTTCATTCAATCAAAATTGTCATCATCATCGATTTGCTTACCCGTGGAAATTATGTTTCAAGATTTATGCGTAAAAATGTTTTTCGAGTTCGTCCACGTTTTTCGATGTCGTTTACAGCATGAACGGTGTTATCTTTCTGACCAGTCACCAAAAATGGTGGGTACTTTGGGAGTGAATTTACACACTCTGGAGGTACATGGAAGCACATTACCTCAATATTACATACTACAGCAACATATGACGGCTTATTAACCCATGGTAGCACATAGAAATGAATACTTTGATACTAAAAATGCCACAAAACCAATGAAAACAACCACCAATGTCAATTTGTGTGTGAAATTGCGCGCTTGCGTGCAAAAATTTTGCAAAATACCTAGTGCTTAGTACTAAAAATTTTGGCCAATGTTTTTTTAAAAACGTCATTCGGACGTCATTTTTTTTAATAAATAAAACGTTGTTTTTTAAAAAAAACGTTTATAAAAACAAACATCGGCCGACCCTAGGTGGTTCAAACGGGATTGACGTTTCGGGATCGGGATTCACTTTTCACGATTTCGGGATCGTGATTGTGGTTTCGGTATCGGGATCGGGATTGGTATTTTGAGATTTCGGGATCGGGATTGGGGTCACGGGATCGGGATTGCGGTCTAGGGATAGAGATTTTCCTCACTGTTTGTCACTGTCACTGTTCATTCACGCTGGGCGTTTGCGTTGACATTTTTGCACGCAAAACTGTCATTTGCTTCCATCTTTTATAATTCCCACTATTTTTTCCGGGATCCCGGACTTGGGAGATTCTCGGGATCGGGATTTGAAAGTTTTCTGGATCAGGATTGTTTTTTTTGGATTTCGGGATCGGGACTGCTCAATCCCAGAATTTCACAGGATACGGGATCGCGATCCCGTTTGAACCCTAGGTGGAGCTATCGAGTTTATAGACAAAAATGTTTCGCCATGGCGCCTTTCAGAAAGTGGGCGCCAGGCGCCACAGGAAAAGGGCGCCAAGCGTCGATGGCGCCATTCCATCACTAGTCTCACCACAAAGCGTGCTTGACATTTTTCATGGCATTTTACAGGGTCTGTGAGTGCCCCCAGATGGGGTCCGCCAGCCCCGCCCGCTAAGGACGACAATCAACCAAACTGCTCTGTCGTGTCTGTTTGCCACGGCCAGCCGTTTGTTTGGTTTTTGCCCAACTGTATCATTCCCACTATTTTTTCCGGGATCCTGGACTTGGGAGATTCTTGGGATCGGGATTTGAAAGGTTTCTGGATCAGGATTGGTATTTTTGGATTTCGGGATCGGGATTGGGGTTTCGGGATTGGGGTTTCGGGATCGGGACTGCTCAATCCCAGAATTTCACAGGATACGGGATCGCGATCCCGTTTGAACCCTAGGTGGAGCTATCGAGTTTACTTTAGCTGGTAATTGGTGTCGTCGTAATTTAGCTGGTAGCGTAATTGGTGTCGTCACTCCTCAATGTTCTTAGCACAAGCTTAGATCTTTTTGCACTTTTAATCGGAAAGAGATATCGATCTCATTTAGCACGGGCTTAGATCTTTTGCACTTTTGATCGGAAAGAGATATCGATCTCATTTTTGTTTCATTGAGTTTCTCTCGATCAGGAGTATACGATAGCATGTTCAAAAATAAAGATTTTTCGTAAATTTCGCATTTCAAAATCCGGCCAAATCGATATATACACAATGTTGTATCGCCTATTTGACCTCAGAAATGAACTCTCCAAGCATTCGTCATCATTTTAAAAGTGAATTTACTAAAATCGGCCCAGAATTAGTCGAGTTATTGATGTTCAAAGTTTGCATGTTCTGAGCGACACGCAAAATTTTCAGTTTTCCTACCTACCGCAGATGGCGCAGTGTCCTTTTGACGTTCCTGGTTCGAAAACCGTTCACCGCAAAACGCGGGAACAAATCCTACTTACCGCACATAAAACCCGCAATTTTAATGTACCGCATTTTGATACATACGCCTAAAGTGGTTCACTTGCGCTCACGCCCAGCCAGGAGCCTGGTTGAAAGACCGGCTCTGAGTTTTCGGCGTTGAGGTGCGGCCCAGAGCCCGAGCCCGAGCTGCGAAATTTGCGCATTTGCGCAAGTCGCGTGGCCCTGTGGTTGCGAAATTTGCGCCTGCGCAAGTCGCGTGACCCTGTGGTTGCGTGACTTGCGTCTGCGCAAATCACGCAGCTCGCGTAACGCGATTTACTTCGCGTAGCTCTGGCACCACGCCAACAGCGCCTAACCCCGATCGTTCTATTACCCCGGTAACGATGACTGAAATCACTGAAATTGATATTTTCGACGATGTTTTCGATGATGCGGCGGAAAATGTGTCTGATCGTTTTCAAATGTGAGTTTTTTCGGTGCGACCTTTCCCGCTTTTCGCGGTATTTCCTGCTTCCGTGAATACCCGTTTCATTTGATTTAATTGTTGCGGATTTCGTAGGGCGATTAATTAGGATGACTTTATGCTGTTGATCACTGCAAAGCTCCGACTTCGCTAGGTGAAAACATTAGATATTTCAACCACTTCACCGCTCCACTTTCAACCTCTTTAACAGTGCTACCTTCATAATCTTGCTACCGACCTGGCACAGTTCAATGTGAATACCTACTTTAAAAAGAATGTATCAAATTTTCAGGGCAGATATTTTGGAAGACGAAGATGTGGAAAATCAGGCAAAACCAAAGAAAGGCCGCGGCAGGCCGAAGGCTGCGCCAAAGAAGCGTATTAGGAAACCGTCGCGCAACGACCCATTCAAGGGTTCTGAGGTTTGATACATTGCCACGGCCGCTAATTTTCAATTGAAATTTAAAAACTTTTCAAATACCTTCTGGGCTACCAAAATGTGAATTCATGTGCGTGACATTGATCTAGCGGGCATACAGTATGCTACTATTGTGTGTCGGGAGAACATTAGCTGTAGCGTCACGTGATACTGTTAACACTACTTCACTCGTTTCGTATGTTATCGTACCCTTCATAAAATGTTTGTTACTATTTTCGTTGGCGAATAAAATAGTTTATTCCCGTGGGAGTATTTACTTTTCCAATGAGCTTAAGTAAAATGCATGTTTAAAATGTCATGTTGCACACAAAAATGTTTGGGTTTTGACAGAAAAAGGGCACAGAATCTATGCAGACGAGCTGGTGGTCAATTTGTACGTGAAATTCTATGCGCAGGCGCCATCGAGCACAATGTCGACGACCGCTGCGTCCAACTCGATCGCCAACTCGACCGCCAACACGAACATGTGCAAGTTCAACCGGCGGAAGTCGATCCACGTGCGCAAGATGGCCGACTTAGGCAACACCGGCGACAGGTTCGGGCCCATAGAGCTGCCGAGAAAAGCGAGCAAACGGATTAGCATGCTACTCGTGAATAATGTTGCCAGAGCCAAGGTAAGGCCATTGGCTGATGGCAGAGTTTATCGTACCTAGGGTTGGCCGATGTTTTTTTTAAACGTTTTTTTTAATAAAAAAACGTTTTTTAAAAAAAAAAAACGACGTCCGAAATGTTTTTTTTTTTAAAAAACATCGGCCGAAATTTTTAGTACTAAGCACTAGGTATTTTGCAAAATTTTTGCGCGCAAGCGCGCAATTTCACACACAAATTGACATTGGTGGTTGTTTTCATTGGTTTTGTTGCATTTTTAGTATCAAAACATCCATTTCTATGTGCTACCATGGGTGAATAAGCGGACATATGTTGCTGTAATATATAATATTGAGGTAATGTGCTTCCATGTACCTCCACAGTGTGTAACTTCACTCCCAAAGTAACAACCTCCTTTTATAACCTTGTTTGATCACCATTCCGTGCCAAACTTTACCTGAAGTCACGAACATTCGACTATAAGGCGATATACGAACGATATGTTGACGAAAAATGGATATTTTTGACACAAATCACCACTTATAATGCTATCCCATGGCTCCACAGCCATTATATGGTCATATTTAACATCACAGAGTATTGCCAGTGTCTGATATACCTATATATGTTGACACTAGGTCATATCTGGGAGCTTTTAAAAAAAAACGTTTTTTTTTTAAATAACGTTTTTTTTTTTAAAAAAACATCGAGTTATAAAAAAAACGTTTTTTTTTCAACCCTAATCGTACCGCAGGCAAAATTTACCGTATCGCAAATTTTGGTATTTAGCTTTTTTGCGTTCTTGCATCTCGCTCCCGTTTGCGGGTGCTTCCCCTAAGTAATTACCAAATCCCTTTGGAAATGCACTGAATGTTGTGCCCAGTAGTGATGGAATAACGCCACGGCACTGACTCAAATGGCGCCGCTCCATGGCCACGGCGGCGCCCTCTTTTCGGCGCTTTTCAATCACATTTTCAATCGCTAGTGTCCAGTGCCGTATATCAAACTTTTTCATATAAAGGGGTCCTTCGGTCCAGCGCAACCGTCAACTTCACTTTCGCGATCTGTTACCATTTTTCTGCGCTTTTAAATACAGGAAGCGGCGGAGCGCAATCTCTGTGCCCTAGCCGAGGCTTCCGATTCCGACGCCGAATCTGAGGCTAACACAATTTCGACGGCATCGCGTATGGGCCGCCACAGAAATGATCGGAAAGTGCGCAAAAACACTGAGTCGCACCAAAATATAGATACTTTTGCTGAGCATTTGGATTTTATCCAAAAGAATGAGGTGCTCGTTGTGGAGGAGGATGGAGCTCGGCGGAAATCCCTGAAAGGTCTGTTTTTTTTCGTTTGGGGGGCCCCCAATGGGCGCGGTTTAGGTAATAAACAGGGGATACGCCAGGTCCGGCACCCAAAAGTTGATTCGGTTCCGGAGCCTATAACTCCGGTTCTAGGGGGTAAAAATTTGAAATTTTGGGGGAATGTACTCTAGACTCCCCTTCGACTATACACTGCATGGGGGGGCGGCGACTCACCTGAGTGTGGGCCGCCGTATAATTACGTGAAATTTTTTTTGTAAAAACAGGTGTCCACGCGAGGTCCGGCACCCCGTGTTTTCACAGTATAACGGGCTGCTAATCTAAAACTGTTAGGGGGAATTGATCGAAATTTTGAGGTGGTGTACACGACCCCCCCCACGGAAGGTTGAGCCCTTTGGCGACCCCCCTGAGAGTAGACCGCTGGAAAATAAACTGATATTTTTGAGATTTCACTGTCCGTATTTGGTACTGGACGGACAGCAAAAATAAAGCGAATTTTAAAACGAAAATTTGATCTGGTACAAAAGTGTATTCGACACCCATACACAAGTTCCAGATTTAATTTCGATTTCAGTGAAATCTTTAATACACACTTTTAAAGCTGGTTTACGATGTCCTCTAGGAGATTATTTAATGTAAAAATTCGTGTAAACAACATTGCCCCAAAAATCCACCATAGTGGAGTTTCAATGGGGGTCACTGTAATAATGTCATCGATGACATCATTCCAGGAACAAAATTCACCTTGTGGGACAGCTTTTGTGTTGACCCCCATCAAATCTCCTCCATGGTTAATTTTTGGGGCAATGTTGTTTACGCAAATTTTTACATTAAATAATCTCCTAGAGGACATCATAAACCAGCTTTAAAAGTGTGTATTAAAGATTTGACCTAAATCGAAATTTAATCCGGAACTTGTGTATGGGTGTTGAATACACTTTCGTACCAGATCAAATTTTCGTTTTAAAATTTGCTTTTTTATACACACTTTTTACAGTGGTATACATTATCATCTAAGAGACATTCTAATGTAATTTTTATTTTCGCTGTCCAGTGCCAATCCTGGACAATGAATTCTCAAAAATATCAGTTTGTTTTCCAGCGGTCCACTCTCAGGGTAGTCGCCAGGAGGCCCAACCTTCCGTCAAAAGTATTGGGGGGTGTCGTGTACACTACCTCAAAATTTTCACCAATTCCCCCCACCAGTTTTAGATTGGCAGCCCATTATAGTGTAAAAACATAGGGTGCCGGAGCTCGCGTGGACGGCGATTTAAAAAAAACTATTCACGTATACGGCGGCCCACACTCAGGTGGATCGCCGACACTCCCCAGCCCGTATAAAGTAGTGGAGGGATGTCGAGTATATAATCTCAAAATTTCGAATAAATCCCCTCACTACAGCTGAATATATGGCGTCCGGCACCGACTCAGAAATTAGGTGCCGGACCTGGCGTGTCCCCAGTTTAGAAGCGAAAAAATGTGCCTCGGGATATTAGACATTAAAATAGCTGATCGACGTCTGGGACAGAATATTGGCGCATTTGGGGGGGGGCAATTTTCGAGCGCCCATTTGACTCATTGTATTTATTCAGTCTTGTAAACCCGATTGCCTACACTTGCCCGACTGCCGCTGAACCGCCCCCCCCCCCCCCCGAAATATAACAAGTAAAGACAGTCTAACGTTTTTTTCAGCCAGCACGTCGAGCGGACCAAGATCGCCCAAAACATCCGTGGCCACGCGATTGTCCAGTGGTGCTGAGGAGCCAGATAAGCGGCTGAGCACGGCAGCATCTAGTCAAAAACGAAGCAGTGATTTGAGTGCGAATGTCACCCAACCCACTGCCACTAGCACCCCAAGACAGGGTATGCTTATCTATTTGTTTTTTGACCGCACTTGTGGCACTATATCATTTGTTTGATGAACTTTTACAATAGCTTGTTTGATCATTCAGAAAATTCTGACAATGAAAATTTCGGTGCTTATTTTTCGCCCATTTTATTGCGCAGTCGCGATCAGGCCGCGCGATGGACAATCTCCATTGAAGGATATATGTAATATGTCCGCGATCAAACCCGTGAGTGCCATTCGATTGGTGTTTTTTAAAATAATTACCACCTGAAAAATTCATCACATTCTCTTTCATCACGATTACAGAAAAATGCGAACGACTCAGTGTTGCAGTATTCTCGAATTGGCGGCGAGCAAACTGATATCAGAAGAGAGAGCCAAGCCTTGCGTCGACTCACGATAAACTTCTTCCAAAAACGGGGGGAATCGTCGATTTTGGCATGTGGGAATGGCGCGCGCGCTAGGTGCGTTGTATTACCCGGTACCGACTTGCTGTTGCCCCGGCACCGCTACCCGGACTGACTGACAAACACAAAAGTCTGACGACTCGGTGTGACCGCAGCTACTAAGCTTTTACCGTATTCCGTATCATAAAAATTTTCCAACCAGAAATTTCGCCAGGCTCTAATTTTGAGTCTTAAGTTTTAACTCGAAAATATAGCAATTCCCAATCCTAGTGCCGGCTGACTTTGACATTTTCTGTCTTTTTTCGATGTTTATCATTTCGGAAATTTATAATTGCCCGCTGCGCAACAACTTACGATCAATTCACTCCCCATGTTCTGAGTGGTCGCATTACACTTTCAGATTGTCGACTTCGTTTGCCAACGAGAGTCCCTGCGCATCGAATCAGCCACCGCCGATCATCACATTCGAGAGGTCACCTTTGAAAAAACTGTCTGAAGAGAAAACAGTTTTATCGGATGGAAGTGCGACCCCTGTTAAAGAGCGGGTAGGCTTTTTGTCAAATAGATTTGTAGATTTGATGAGTGTTCAAATCGATTTTTAAGCTGCCTGATTGAAATAAATCTATTGTAATGAATTAAAATGAATTTGTTGGAATCCTATTAGGGTTCAAACGGGATTGACTTTTCGGGATCGGGATCGGGATTCACTTTTTGAGATTTCGGGATCGGGATCGGGATCGGGATTGGGGTTTCGGGATCGGGATCGGGATTGGTATTTTGAGATTTCGGGATCGGGATCGGGAATGGGGTCACGGGATCGGGATCGGGATTGGGATTGGCATTTTTTCGGGATCGGGATTGGGGTCTAGGGATAGAGATTTTCGTCACTGTTCTGGCATTCACAGTTGTTCATAAAGGTCTCAAAACACTGTTGGATGCCAGAAAAGTGACATAAAATCGACGCTGGGGGTTTGCGTTCACATTTGTGCACGCAAAAATGTCATTTTCTCACTTTTTATAATTTTCACTATTTTTTCCGGGATCGGGATCCCGGACTTGGGAGATTCTCGGGATCGGGATCGGGATTTGAAAGTTTTCGGGATCGGGATCGGGATTGGTATTTTTGGATTTCGGGATCGGGATTGGGGTTTCGGGATCGGGATCGGGACTGCTAAATCCCGGAATTTCACGGGATCCGGGATCGGGATCGGGATCCCGTTTGAACCCTAAATCCTATCAGGTGGATATAGATAGGGTGTAAAAAAATGTTTTTGAAGAATTTTTCTTGCACTTGATGGAAAATGGAAACGGAAAAAAAATTCAGCAGCCAGAAAACAGGAAACGGAAAAATGAAATTTGCACGGAAATGGAAAAAAAAATATTTGAAATTTCGCCGGAAAACGGAAAAAATTTGCTGGAAATGATGAAAATTGCTGAAATTTTGATAGAAAATTGAAAAAATTCACATGATTGAAAACCTGAATGCATGTTTACCAGTTTGGCTGAAACCGAAAACAGGCAGTTGAACCGAAAAAGGCGGAAAAACAGAAAATCGAGCCAGAAAATGAAAAAAGGTGGAAAACAGAAAATTTAGCTGGATAACGGAAAAAGGTGGAAAAATTGAAAATTTAGCCGGAAAATGAACCGGAAAAACGGAAACAGAAAAAAAATTAGTGGCCAGAAAACGGAAAGAAATTCGACAGCCGGAAAACGGAAGAAATTTGCTTGCGGATAACGGAAATTTGAAACGGGCGTGCACTGATACGGCTAGGGCCCATTCCGCATCAAAGCCCATTCCGCATGTAGACCCATTATAGACACATTATGCCTGCAGCGGTAAGAAAGGGGGGTGGGTAACACCACCCCAAACCGTCCAGCTATCTATCTATCCCTGGCGCAAATTTTTTAGGCTACATTCCCTTGAACACCCCCACACCCGCAAATTGCCTAGCTATCTAGTTATCTGGAGCGCTTTTGAGCAATTTTACCAAAATTTTCAACAAAATTCCCCAATTTTCCTACTTCTTATAGATTTTCACCTTCAAAATAACTAGGTCATGTGTTTTATTACCTATTTTCAACATGCCAGGTATAATTAAATGTGTTCCGGGTCAACATGCGGGATGGGTTTAGATGCGGAATAGTGCACTGCCCACTGATACGCACACGTGCCCGATACGCACATATGCCCGTTTTTTTCACTTGACACTTTTTCAAGTGATTTTCAGATATGAGTAAAGTGAAAAAAGTTGCGCAGTGACATTAGTAAACTTTTTCACTTCACTCATATCTGAAAATCACTTGAAAATGTGTCAAATGAAAACAGTGAAAAATGGCTATTTTTCACTGTTTTTTTCACTTGACACATTTTCAAGTGATTTTAAGATATGAGTGAAGTGAAAAAAGTTCACTAATGTCATTGCGCAACTTTTTTTCACTTTACTCATATCTGAAAATCACTTGAAAAAGTGTCAAGTGAAAAAAACGGGCATATGTGCGTATCGGGCACGTGTGCGTATCAGGCCTGCCCCATTTGAAACCCTAGATAAAGATAACAATTCTAGCAATATTTATCAATAATCCGGGAAAATGAACACAGCGAAAAAATTATACATACTCAAAAATATTCCAATCGCTCTGTACCTATCGAAACGCCTAACTTGAGTGAGACCCTTTGGTTGTAGCACCAAACCCAACTAGGGTTGGCCGATGTTTTTTTTAAACGTTTTTTTTTTTTTACATGATGTCCGAAATGTTTTTTTTTTTTAAACATCGGCCGAAATTTTTAGTACTAAGCACTAGGTATTTTGCAAAATTTTTGGTGGTTGTGTTGTTTTGCAAATTGACATTGGTGGTTGTTTTCATTGGTTTTGTTGCATTTTTAGTATCAAAACATCCATTTCTATGTGCTACCATGGGTGAATAAGCCGACATATGTTGCTGTAATATATAATATTGAGGTAATGTGCTTCCAAGTACCTCCACAGTGTGAAACTTCACTCCCAAAGTAACAACTTCCTTTTATAACCTTGTTTGATCACTATTCCGTGCCAAACTTTACCTTAAGTCACGAACATTCGACTATAAGGCGATATACGAACGATATGTCGACGAAAAATGGATATTTTTGACACAAATCACCACTTATAATGCTATCCCATGGCTCCACAGCCATTATATGGTCATATTCAACATCACAGAGTATGGTCACTGTCTGATATACCCATATATGTTGACACTAGGTCATATCTGGGAGCTTTTAAAAAAAACGTTTTTTTTTATAAAAAAAACATCGAGTTAAAAAAAAACGTTTTTTTTCCAACCCTAAACCCAACTTCAGGAATCGACAGCGGAAGAACATGAAAAGTTGTCGTGGGACAAGATATTTGGGGATGGAAGCACGCCTTCAAACAAAAGGAAAAGTGACGAGAATGCTGAAGCTGTGCCGGACTCCGCTGATGTTCGTTTCTTGACATTTCTTGCTTTCTGTCATGGACACCAGGAATTGAGTATATATTCCAGTAACTTTACACCTTGCACGCGTGGTTCACGCTGGAAGTGTGCCAACGGTACTAGATATAGTCATAAAAACCTGAAAATGTTTTTGTCAACATTCACAAAAATAAATTTTTTCCCCAAAATTCGGACGCTTTAATTATCATTGGTACGCTTCCAACGTTAGACACTGGAGTATAGTCTTTTTATTTGTTACTAGCATTTCTTTGGTTCTCAGTTTTTCAACATCAGTTTATTGTTTTCGCCTGGGACACTTAGTTAGTTATTATCGTTTGCTCCGATTTTCGTGTGAGACTGCTAATAGACTTTTCTGTTTCTCGCGCTTTTCTGTTTATGCACTTTAGCACTTTTCTTTCGCACATTTTTCACACGAATCGCAGCGCGAAGTGCCCACCAAGCTGTACCGCCATTCAGACGAGAGCTTTCCACCATCTCCAGCTGTGCGACAGTCATTGGCCAGCATTGCTAGTAGTGCAGTGTCTCCTGAAACTGATTTCCCGCCTGTTACAACGACGGCGGACGAGAGCCCTGCAGATACGTTGGCAGAGTGCCAAGAGGCGCACTCTCCCGCCGTTCTATTGGATTCACTGCAGGAAGAATCAGCCAGCCCCAATTCGGCGAGCGCTGGACAACGTTTCTGGTCACCCGATGGCACCGCTGCAGTCAGTATATGCGCTACGCCCGTTGCTGCGGACTATGATCATAATGGTGGCGCAACACCGGCAGATGTGAGCCAGTTGGCCGCGGTTGAAGTCGATGCGTGTCTGCTCACTGGTGGGCGTGCGGAGCCCGAGCCTGCTGATCAAATTGGGGCTGGCGTCGTCGGCGAGCTTGTTGACCATGATGCCGTTGTTGTCGAACCTGGTGCTGCTGCTGATGATGGGCGAGAAAAGAGCGAAATAGTTTTGCAGCAGCGGAAGTTTACCGGCGCCCGCGTGAGAACTTTTATTTTCCTTATTTTGTTACACATTGTCGAAAATGCATCCATCGGTTGAATTCTTATGTAAACTGGTTCGCAAGAGCGGTGCAAACTCCCAGTGCGTGTAATTTGCTCCCATTGAATGTTAACTCGTTGCATCCATGCACCTTGTGCAGTGCGGCTGCGGCTGCAAACATCTTTGCCATGCCTGGTCCCACCGTGCTGCAGCGCGGCTGCGTAATCAGAGGATTTGTTTACGAATCGCCACTGGCGGTATCATCAGCTCCTGATTTGATCCTGATGCCTCGCCCCTACAGTAATAATCAAATTTCAAGTAAAAAAAATTATTTCAAAAATCCGTGGCGACGCGGCACAGTGCACAGGGGGCATAGCTGGACTGAGTTTATTTGGCTGAGAGTTTACTTGCTCTGTGAGAAAATTACAGGTGCAGGATTTACGTGCACTGAGGCATATGGCCGGAAAAGCGGTGTGGCCTATGATTTTTTACACTAATTGACTAATTTATTAACGTTTCCGCATTTAACGCAAATTTTCAGTGTACCGTGTGGTTCCCGCCGCTCACTCATTTTCACCGACCCTCGCATCCCTCCATCACCCCTACTAATACATCTCACTCTCAACCCGCAGACGCGCGCCCAGCCAAGTGTGGAGGCGCCAAAGCGCACGCGCCGCCGCACGTTTACCGCGGTCAAGCCGGCCGCCAGGACGAGGAGGCTGCGGCCCGTCGACGAGCTGAAGCAGTGGAGGGCTAAATTGAAAGGTTGGTTAATTTTTGTGGTTGATTGCGCGGCTTGTCAGAAGGAACCTGTGGGGGGGGGGGCGGTTGTGGATCATAATTCAGCTGTAGGTCGCATGTATTTGTTATAAATAATTTCACATATTTGGCGATATTATTATAGCATCACAAAGTACTGCCGCTTGTCTGATATACCTGTATATGTTAACTCATAACCATATTTTAACAATTTAGAAATTCGTGACATTTTTATGAAAAGAAGCTAAAAAAGCGCTCTTTCCATCCCTAGTTCTGTGTGCCCCATCCGCGAACACATTGACGACTTACAGACGCCGAGAATTCGGCTGCTGTTGACGATGTGTCGGTAGAGAATATTCTATTCACGTCCGGTCGATACCCGGAAGAGAACACCGCACAAAGTTGTACACTGCTTGAAGCTGGCGACCGCCAAACGACTTTTATAGGCGATCAACTGATGTTAGTGATTCTGTGAAGTTTCGCGCTGTATGCTCGTTTTTCAGCTTCGTTCCTATTTATTGTTTGCGTCGCAGTGAACAACGGCCGCCCATAGAAGAGGCATCTTCAAGCCGAATAGATGATTTTCCCGCTGCTGAAAACCGACCATCGCTTTCAAAACAGCGTCACGTTGTAATCGACTCCGACACTCCCCAGTCGATTAAAACGATCGTGATTGGTTCAAGTGAATCGAATGCCAGTCCGCAGGCGCAGTTTTTGGTAGGTTGTAATTCGGCCCAAAATGAACTTTTGTTGGCGTGAATTGTAGTTTGGCAGACGAACACATTTACATACATAATGTCCACTGGGGGTTCAGTAAAGGGAGGGTGGCTCTTGATTTTGGAATTTTTTAAACAATTACCAATTTGGAGCAATTAAGACACATTGCTCTATGTTTTTATTTTTACGACGTCTGTCCATTTGCAGCAAGTGTCCCCGGTTGCGGCGGTTGCTTACATCGATCCAAATGCTCCCTCATTTTCTGGCGAACGTGAAAAATTCATTGATGACGAGATCGAAGAGTTGGACCCGCTTCAACAGCTTTTGGAGATTTGCCAGCAGGACCAGGTGATGACGCTAACAAATCTGCTGAAGGGGTTCGTTCGCACTTTACTTTTGCAGTATCACGTATTTAGTTGCGAACCTTCTAACTTGTGATAATTGTTTTTAATATGAAGGCGCCTTGCAAATGTCTTCAAATTGGGCGAAGGCTCGTTCGCTGAGGTTTTTCGATTGAGTTCAAAGAATGGTGAGACCAGCGCTCTCAAGGTGGGTGTTTGACTCTCTGTTCTAGGGCTCGAAACTTATCCTTCAAATTAACGGGTCATTCTTTCAAACAAAATTCGGTCGTATCGAGTCAGTAAAAATCGAGTCTTGAGTGCGGGAAATATCACAAGTTGAGTGAAATGTGGTACGCCTGGTGTTTATGATATCTTGCATAAACAATGGACAGTGATTTGTCTCTCAAAGCTTGTACTCACTGAGTCTGAATTTGCACAGTTCATTTTGATATAAACTTTTTGCCATAGAATTCTTTTTTCTTATTGTTACAAATAAAAGGACGCAAAAATAACTTATCACAAAAAATTTGAGCAGCGCATGAATATGCAAATTTCTGTCGGAGCCCTCTTAACGGGGGGTATTCCAGATTTTGACCCTCTGGGGGTGGTGTAGATGGCAAATCGCACCTCCGAAGGGATAGAGTGGGGAAAATGGGGGCTCAATGTATAGGCTTTTTCAAGGTGTTGAAGCATATTTAGAAGGGGAAAAATTGCTAAAAATGGGTATACAAACACATTTATGTATCAAAAATTGCTGAAAATATGTATACAAGCACACATATAGCAAAAATTGCTGAAAATAAGCAATAAGAATCACGAAGTAGTGATTTTGAATGTGAAAATCTATAAAAGTGTATGAAAATTAGCACAAATTGATCCAATTATGTAAAGACCCGTTTACGTATACTTGGCCGACAAAAAAGTTTTGGCTTTGATGTTTTTAAATTTGTTGTGTCGGATCTCGATGGCTTGTTTTGATAAGGGCGGACATAAATTTTCATATATGACATAATCATACATAATAGGATGACATTTTTCTTATCGTCACTGTTGTCGGTTCCATTTCTTCGCATATCCTCGTTAACGAGGCTGCATAGAAGAAATGGAAGTCGTGGAACTGGCAACTGTGACGACAAGAAAAAATGTCATTGTGTATGATTATGACATATTGGGGGGGGGGGGCTCAGGGGATAGGAGCCAAAAAATTTGCTTCCGGGATAGATAGATTTAGCTGGCGGATTTGGAGCGCAGCCCCCCCCTAGGAGACCCGTGGGTGGACATCTAGGTGTCCGACACAACAAATAATAACATGGAAGTCAAAAAAAAATTGTCGACACGTGACAGTGTAAACGCAGCTTAACAAACTACAGATGATGCCGATCGATGGCACGAAGCCGTACAATGGCGCAGCGCAGAAAAGCTGCGCTGAGGTGATTCACGAAGTTTGCATAGCCAAGGAGATAGGCGATTTGGCCAGCGGGAATCGAGACGACCACCAGAGGAGTCCGAATTTTATTCCTGTAAGTGGGTCAATAGCGTTACACACACACACACACACTTACACTGAATGTCAACTGGTTTCGATGTCGACTCGGTTTTCGTTCAATTTAAGTCACAGGACAATTTTCATGTGCATTTTCACATGGTCTCGAAAGCCATCAACTAAAATGTTTGATTAAAATCAGTCTGCCTGGTATACGTCGAGTTTTGGATGGCAAATCGAGTTGACACCGAAGCTAGTTGACATCCAGTGTGTGTGGGCGCAATGGTTGTGCTTGAGTTTGGGGCGTTAGCAGTATTTCCATTTGCGCACGCAAGTTTATTAGTGGAACTATGAACTTTACAAAGTAGAACAGAACAGTGTGTACTCATTTCGTTGTGTTTTCTGTTTAGAATTATGCACATCCACACACTTAAACTGAAGTTAACCATTCTACCTAGGGTTGGCCGATGTTTTTTTTTAAACGTTTTTTTTAAAAAAAAACGTTTTTTTTTTTAAAAAAACATGACGTCCGAAATGTTTTTTTTAAAAAAAAACATCGGCCGAAATTTTTAGTACTAAGCACTAGGTATTTAGCAAAATTTTTGCGCGCAAGCGCGCAATTTCACACACAAATTGACATTGGTGGTTGTTTTCATTGGTTTTGTTGCATTTTTAGTATCAAAACATCCATTTCTATGTGCTACCATGGGTGGAATAAGCCGACATATGTTGCTGTAATATATAATATTGAGGTAATGTGCTTCCATGTACCTCCACAGTGTGTAACTTCACTCCCAAAGTAACACCCTCCTTTTATAACCTTGTTTGATCACCATTCCGTGCCAAACTTTACCTGAAGTCACAAACATTCAACTATAAGGCGATATACGAACGATATGTCGACGAAAAATGGATATTTTTGACACAAATCACCACTTATAATGCTATCCCATGGCTCCACAGGCATTATATGGTCATATTTAACATCACAGAGTATTGCCAGTGTCTGATATACCTATATATGTTGACACTAGGTCATATCTGGGAGCTTTTAAAAAAAACGTTTTTTTTTTAAAAAACGTTTTTTTTTTTTAAAAAACATCGAGTTAAAAAAAAACGTTTTTTTTCCAACCCTAATTCTACCATCCATAAAAAACGAGTAATCATTTGAAAGCCCTCTGCGCCATAAAAATGGTGTTTCTCTGTTGCAAAATGGTCGTTTTCTCAGGTGAACAAGTTGGCGATCGGGCGCGGCAGGTGGCCGGACGCCCTGGTGCGCGCCTGGCGCGACTTCGATAAACGCCGCGGCTCGGAAAATGATAAACCGAGTCGTTTTGACGCTGATCAGAAGTTTGTGCTGCTTGAATTCGGCGATGGCGGCGTAGATCTGGATAATTATCAGTTTCAGTCGGTCAGTTTTTTGATGGTGCTGGAATTATTGGAAAATTGGCAACACGATACTAGTTTACGGCCAATATTTGGGAATCGGATGAAGTTTTTAACGCTGTTTGCAATTTCCTCGAATGAGTAGTCGATCAACTAGTCTTTACGTAGACCTGAGATTATTCATTCTGGTAAACTCAAATTTGTTCAAATCAGAATTAACTGTTTCCGAAGTTTCGGTTTCAATCAGGGACGTATCCAGGATTTTTGAGCGGGGGGGGGGGCTGCTTGTTTACGGAGGCCGGCGAGGGGGGGCTGCTTGTTTACGGAGGCCGGCAAGGGGGGCTGAGCCCCCCCCTAAAATTTTAGCTACATAGTGGCGGAATGGCGCCATGGCGCTGGCGCCATTTGTAGGCACCGCTCCATGGCGCCATTGGCGTTGGCGCCAGCGCCATGGAACGCTGTATATGTATGTAAATATACATACAAAACAGCAAAAAGCACAACATTGAGTGTATTTATAGCGATTTGCGACCACATGGAGCAAATCTGATGATAATACCTTATGTCTGGTGAAGAATGCGCGCTTGCGCGCAAAATTTTTTACGCTGACGTTGAAATAGTCGCATTTTCCGGTCACTTTCTGGTCTCGCCCCAGGAAGGGGGGGGGGGCTGCAGCCCTGGATACGGCCCTGGTTTCAATTAGTGTGGCCACATGGGCTTTTTCCTATATTTCCACAGATTAAAAATCCTCCATTTGCAGGCGTACGAAATCTACTCAGTGGTGATGCAGCTGGTGTGCTCGCTGATGATCGCCGAGAGCAGCATGCAGTTCGAACACAGGGACCTGCACGCTGGCAACATACTCATCAGACCGACCACCGAGCGACAGCTCACCTACCAGGTTGGCTTCAACTTGGGTTGTTTAGTTTTGATAGCTTGAAACATTGAAGTAACCGCTTGGCTGCGTATGTGTCATTTTGCCTACCTAGTTTGCCTATTATTTTGTACATTTGTGCCTAGGGTCGTAGCAAATTCCGTTTTTTCGGCGTTGTTTGTCGGCAAAAAGACTGCTTCCCTGCCCTGCGCCGACATCACTATGAGCTCTGTACTTTTTGTATCGGGGTTCGTCACGGTGCACGCACTTGATTTACATTACCTCCAAGCCTCTGGTTATTCCGGCAATCAAAAACATTTAAGCCATTAGTATTTTGGTTCGTTCGACTGCGTGCAAAAATGACCCGTTCAAATCGTCAACTCGATCAATATAATTTCCCATTCTCGCAGCTGTCCGACATGCGCATCTTGGTGCCCACCATGGGCGTGCACGTGTCCATCATCGACTTCACGCTCGCCAGAATCACTCGCAACGGAGACACGCTGTACTCCGATTGCGGCGCCGACGAGGAGTTATTCCTGGGCGAAGGCGACTATCAGTTCGATATTTATAGGAAGATGAGACAGGTTTTAGGGTTCGTTGGTGATTTTTTGGTACTTTGGGTGGGTGTGTCTATATGGGAAGCAATGTTGGAGGTATGGATAGCCGAGTGAAATAAATGTAATTGTTACATAATAAATATATGCATTTTCGCTGGGGTCGTTGAGACTGGCGAACTGGAATATTGGTGCATTGGTAGGCTTCAGACGAAATCTCGATCCCGAATCCCGATGATTTCCGGGATTCCGCGATCCCGATCGCGAAACACTAATCCCGATGCAGAAATCTGAACGAACCTGAACATCCCAATCCCGGTACTCATCCCGAAAATTTTCTTATCTCAATCCCGGAAAACTTAGAGCAAAAGTACAAAAAAGTTTAAGAAATGACTTTTTGCACTGAGAAATGTGAAACGAAATATCCAGTGTGCATTTTTCAAACTTTTGCTGACGAATTCAAGTGTGTTAGACCTTTCTGTAGCAAATTAGAATCTAAGCTAAAAATGAATAAAGAAATAAGCTAAAATCCCGATCCCGTGACCAGGATCCCGGGATGATCCCGAAATTCAAAAGACCAATCCCGATCCCGAAAAGTCAATCCCGTTTTTCCCTAGACATTTGTAGCATTTAATCACAATCCTTCCTATGTCCAACGTCGGCAATCTTTTCAGACGTGACTGGCGGCAGTTCAAGCCGCGTACGAATCTGTTCTGGCTGGACTACGTCGTGGACAGGTTGCAACAGAAACCCATCAATGGAAAACGCATGAAGACTGGCAATTACAACGACTTGCAGCGTGTACGTGCCCAATTCAAGTTTTTTTGTATTTCTTTTTTATACTTTGGAATTAACGGCGTTTTGGAGTTATTCTCCTGGCGTCGATTGGCTCATTCCAATAGCGTACACGAGAAGGTATCAAGTATCGTGTGTGCTTTTACACTTGCTCATCTTATTCGTCGGCATGCAAATGATATATTTTTGCATAGTATTTTGCTTTTCACACATTTCATTTCACGCATTTTGTTTCACACATTTCCTACAACTTTTTCGAAAATACGTACATTATTTGTAAAGTTTCATATAAATATACCTACATATCAATATAAAATAAAGTGTAAACAGTTTCAATTAGGCCACATTGCGCACATGGCCAGTTAGCAAATACGTCAAAATAGTTTTTTATGCACCACCGTGTATGCAGGGTGGACACGCGTCTGCCAAACAGACGCGCATCATCAGTAAAAAGACAGGAGAACAAGTCCACGTAACCGAAGAAAAAAACAGAAATGTCCAGACAGATAAGGGGTTTCTGCGGTTTTTACACATTCGGGGGGGTATCTACAGTGAATCGGTACTCCGCATGTACTGAAAAAGTGAGGTACTGCTATTTTGTGTTCAATGCGTACGCTTTTCTGTGAATAACAGATAAAAAACAACGATACATTTACAAATATTTGAATTAAAATAGTTGATTAAAATGATCAGGTACGCGAGGACATCGCCAGCGACAGCTTCACGTCCGTTTACTGTTTGCTTTTGAAAGGCAGCGCCCTGTGGCAGGTCGACTTCGCAATCAGACAGAGGGACGTGCTGAAAAATGGCCGGCCTGAGCCGATAATGGTTGGTGGCAAGGAAGTTAGTGTCGAGGAATACATGGCCATGGAACTTTGATCGGATCGTGGCTGTGTGGCGATTTTGAGTAGCGCATTTAGCGTTGTTGAGGTGCTTTGTTGCTAACGATGGCAATATTTCTGGAATGGGATTTCAGTTTTTTGATTTTTTTCCACTTAATTTGGTTCTCCTAATTTCGAGAATTCGTAATTTTCTGACATTGAAGAATTGGATTTTAGATGCGTGAAAAATGTTTTTGTATCTCGTTGCCATCGTTATGCGTGATCATTAATCTGGCAATTGTTTCTTCAGTATTCCGATTACTGCTGCGTTGTATTTAATTATGTCCATTTACTTGTGCCGGATGCTTTACAAAATCATCTATTCACTTTGTTTTACTGGTGACGGTGCTGATTTTGGTTGCAAACATTGGTAATTACTGAGTTATGGTGTGGATCATTCCACTTAATTGTATTCCTGATTGCTGATGCCATATAAATATAATATTTATGTAGTTTTATACTTGAATAAGTTATCCATAATAAGCGCAGAACCACTCAGATTTCAAATATCTGGAATAAATTGTAGAAGCAGATAAGTCAAAGCACTTATTACAAGCTGCTGCAGCTTTTTGCGTAGTCAGGAAGGGTATAAATCGTTCAAACTACACTGAAATACATAGATAAATGGAAGACTGAGGAAACTGAGGACTGAGGAGATAAATGGAACTGAGGCGACTTTATTTAAGATGGGTGATGAATCGCTGCTTTCTGTTCCGACTAAAATAGCGCGGCCCCTTTTCTCAATCACTTTCTGTCATTCGTCTCTCGTGTGAGTGATGCGCGATTCTGATGAAAAAATATACCTGAGAGAAATGGGAAATTATGTAATATTTCATACCTTATGTAGTTTTTGCTTCTTTAATGCGCTAAAAGCTGAAAGTTTAATGATGCCAAACGCTGGTTTCTTGAGCAAGCATGTTGATGAGTTGCGCCAATGCAGCTGCCCAACCTAACATAGTCCCTTAAATATGGAAGGGATAACACTTGATGAAGCGATGTGAGGCTGATTTCAAGGTGTTTTATATTCATAATAGATGTCGGTGAAAAAAACGTTTAAAATGTTTATATATACCTGTAACTATATACGGCAACATAAAAATTTGAGAACGTAAGTGTACATAATACGTAATTTGAAAACGAGTAACAACGAATTAGTTACCATCTTACAAAATTAATCAAATAACACAACTCATCCAACCACTCTAAGCCATTGCACATCAAGTGGTGCAGTTGTAGCCCTTCCTGTGGTCTGGGGTGACCTGGAACATGGGCCCGTGGCCCGGCACGATCCAGTCCGCCACGCACCCCACCAGCTTCCGGCTGTTCGCGTACTGCGCCGTGGCCTGCGAGTTTTTTGAGGTTGATTGATAATATTTGATCAGCTTCAAAGGGTGAAAAGTGACTTACTGGGCTCAGGGGGGATTTGTAGTCCTCGCTGTAAAGGAATGTGTCGCCTACGAGGCCCACTGTGCCTTTGCCTGTGTGCGAGTGACGGCATTATCATTTTTTTCACTGAAGGTGTTCGGTAGCGGTTACCTGGGGGCTTCAGACGGGGACCTAGCTATGGAGGGGGGGGGGTGTCGCAATCGTTTATGGAAAGCCAGAATCGGCTATTCCATAAAGCGATTTTGTCGGCCGGTTGAGGAAAAATTTGCGCGTAAAGCTTGCGCGTGCGATAAAGCTTTTTTCATTGCAACATGCATTTTCTGCTGACTGGTGTCGGCGGCTTCAAATCCTGTGAAAGGACACTTAAGAGTCATGTCCATATTGCTGTGTATGTCTGTGTAAAATACAGACATACACAGCGGTCTCTGGCGCCAATGCCAACGCCAGTGGCGCCTACGAATGGCGCCATTCCCTTATATGGCGCCATATATTGCCAGCATCCTTATGGAAGCTAAACCCTGCCAGTTGTGTGCTCCAGTGAACATATAACGCATATGGACCCACCTGTGACATTGTAAACAAGCAACGAGTTGTCCTGTGGCGTGTGGCCGGGTGTGGCAATGACCTCCAGTTTCGTGTCATTGAACAAATTGTATGTTTTGTTTGCCGCGATCGCATTTGGCGTAAATCTGTATTTTACTATTAATGCGATCAGGGTGGATTTTGATTATTCAATGTAACTGACACTGCGCCGAGGATGTCGAACCCAAAATAGTGCACAACGATATCTTTGAAAATGCCAATGTTAGCGAAATGGTCCGCGTGGGCTGTGTGTTTTGGAGATTATTGTTGCATCCAGCTTACAAACTTTGCCTTTCAGAAAAGGAAAATAATCTGCCATAAGTGTCGAGGATCTTCACTCCTAGCCAAAGTACTGCCAAATGGGCAATAAAGCATGTGAACTAGTGATTTTAAGGGTGAAACTTGGCAAAACGGTATGAAAATTATCGATTAAAAGTCGGGCATATTCAGGGGACATATACAAGAAAATTGTCTCCAGGAAACATAGCTGAGGGATGCCAAATGACATAGATTTAGAAGTTGGCAGGGAAAAGGCTGGATGGAGATATTTTTAATATTTTTTGATAATTGAAAGACTAGGTAAATAATTTTTGATCAAAAAATTTTTTTTGTTTTGTAAACTGTAGCTACACAACTAAGCCCTTACCATGAGATCCGAGCACAGTGTCAATATCTTCTGGCCCCAGTCCATTCTGCGCCAGAGCATCCATCAGGTTGGCTGCATAGGTCGGATCGCCCGTGTCAAAGAGCACATTCTTGCCAGCCGACTGCACCAGGCCGACGCTCGAGTTGAACTCGAGTGCATTGTTGGCTAGGCCTGTTTTCAGTCCTCCATCGAGTAGCACGGTAACCTACCAGAAATTGCAAAATTAAGTGGCTCATTGCTGCAGGGTTTTTTTATTTACTCTCTGAATATTAATTGTGTTGACCCAAATAAAAAGATCAATACAAACTTCCTGTGACAGTCAAATTCTGATAACCTGTGGTGCTGGATCAATTGTAACTGCCTTTGTGCACACAGAACTGCAGCACCTCTCCCCAGAGTTGCAATCCTGGTGCACGAAACAAGCTGCACCGGTGCTGACTGTTGTTGGACACTTGCCAGCTGGGTGTGCCGGGTCCTGTGATTTGGTGCCGTTGATGCACATCTTGTAGCCGGGTGTGCACGGGTTGAACAGACACAGGTAGCCTGCAAGTACAGCTTTTACCATTATTCAATAAAACGAACAAAAAGCATGGTAATGTCATCCGGAGCATTCTTCCTAGGGTTTCCAGTTAGATTTGCTTTGCAACCTCAAATCTTCCATGTATCTTATATTTTTTCAACTTCCTGGCAATATGTGTATTTGCATACCAATTTTAGTTATTTTTCATGAAGTTAAGCAACTCTAGACTTTTATCGAACCCACACTACGGCATGCCATTTTTTCAGCTTATCCCACTAGAGGAACAATTGACGATCTAAAACCGTGTGAGGCTTCAAATTGTGAAGACTGCAAATCTGGCATTGCACTGCTGACTGACCAGTAGGGCATGGGTGGTTAAAGTCGCATTGTTTGCGCTGCAGCACTCTTGTTGTACAGTCATCCTTGGATGCAGTTTGTCCCCAAAATGGTGGCCTGTTGGATTTTTAGAAATTAGTTATGCTTTTTTCTCTATTTGATTTTTTATTTGGCTATTTACATAAGCACCGCTGGCACAAATATTTCACTGGAATCACAAATAAATGTTTTTTTCTGTGTTCTAATGAAAATTTACAGATGGTGTGTTCACCTGGGCCTGTGTCCTGGGCCACCATGGCCATGACGATCGAGCGTCGGTTTACCTGTAACAATGAATAACATAATGTCAAAAATTCTTCTCCATGGCTTGAATTGTACTGATCAAAAAACACTGGGCCACCCACAGATAATAGGACGATATTTTGGATGTTACATTTATCTAACAGTTAAATCATTTTTACCAAAATTGAACTTGAAAGTGGCAGTGGAACTCTATTCTTGATCCATTTTTAAATGGATGCAGAAAAGACCAAACGATACTGCCAAATGACCTGTCAAAGCCCATTGGAGTTAATTGCATTTTTCAAATAGAGTAAGCATGAACCAGGGGAAAATCATGTCACTCGATTTCAAATATTCTCACACTTAACACTAATTCTCGCACACATAATGCATGGGAATTGGGAATATAATTTGGCAAAATGCCAAGAGCTTTGTTTACATGCATGTCTTCCCCTTCAGATTACTTACCACCCAATGCCAGCATTTGACTGCATCCCAACACGAAGAAAGCCAATGTCAATGAGATTGACATGTCAAAGTGTGAGTATCCAATGTTGTCCAAAAATGGCCGTTCGTTCGAATAAGTCGAGGTGAATGTGTGAAATTACTGATTGCTCTTGTTTTTATACGACTTTCAAGTGTGTGTTTTGTGGCTGAAATTACAGATTGTTTGATCAGCATGCTATACTAGACGGACAGAACGTTATATGGTCAATGCTATACTCGGCGTACATGATACTCTGCCCTCGCACTGATTTATGTCTCGTGTTGGAAGCGTGCCAATGATTATCAAATCATGCGATTTCCGTAAAAAGATGAAAAAAATTCATCGATGTGAATATATTAATGAATAACATTATAACGACAACATTTTTGTCAGCTTTTGATGAAACTCGCACGCGTTAACCATCATTGGCGCACTTCCAGCGGGAACCACGCGTGCAAGGTGTAAAGTAACCGGAGTATACTATGTTCTCCTGAATCAGGTGACGTGAAAAATTCATAGTTGTTAGAACGTATTTAGTTTACTCGATAAATGCGGATACATCGAGTACTGCGTAAATACGTTAACGTTTCCTCCCAAAAAATACCGGTACTCACTTACTCGCGTACTTTTTGAAAGTACGTGAGTACAGAAAACGTATTTCAAACAGGCTTTTTCAAAGCATAAATGAAACAAAGGGAGAGAAAAGCTAAAAATAGAAACAGAATATGCAAAATAGCATAAAAATAGGCAAAAACATTTGATAACTAGTGAATTTGATGGTGGAAAAGTTCGAAAACTAGTTATTTTATACGAAGTTTCTCAACAGCAAAAATTCTTTAAAAATACCCACTTTTACGTTTTCCGGGGACAAAAGTAATTTACTCACGTTTACTCATGGGCAAAAGTAAAAAAAATAAATGCTTTACTTTTTCTGTACTCACCTGCAAGTAAAAAATAAATACTTTACGTTTACTTACAAAAAAGTTCAGTACTTTTATCTTATGAAGAAAAATTGTTATTTATGCCTGTTCCTTTGTACAGATGGGATATGGTAGATTTCATTGTAAGGTGTGCCGTCAGTAGACATGTGTAGTTTTGTGTGAAGCAACTGCTATGTCTTCCGCAAGAACATGATTTTGCGGCAGGTAAGCTGTTCAAATCAAGTAAGGCTGCATATTTGTTCATCCTATAACCGCTATGCATGTTTAATCATCTGATTTTTTTGCACGTTGGTGCTTGAAAAACCTATTGAAAAATCTTCTGTTCATTTATGGTGGGGACAGCATTTTTATTATTGGTGGCATTGCCGTGACAATGTTGGCCTTCAGAATTCTGCAAGTTGTTTTAAAATGAAATGTGTGGTGAGTTTTGATTTGTGATTCATTACTATTCAAAAATTGAAAAATGCTTTTTAATCATATCGAATTTCCCTGTTTTCATGAATTTTTTCAGCCCAAGCAAATATTATGTACAATACTGCACGTTGAATCGGCCCCGGGTTTTGTTTTGTCCTGACACGGTGATAAAACAATTGGTTAAGTATTCCGTTGACATTACTTCTTATGTGTTTCGCTGTGTGCAGTAACTGTAGAAACCACATTTGTTGCAAACCCTTTTTCTATGCACTGGCAAAAAAGGCTATGAAAATTGCTTTTATAATATAACTTTAAATCAGAATAATTTACCGCCCGATTTTGGTAAACTCATAAATCTGCTGTGAACGCATTTGAGTTTACCAGAATGACGTATCTGGCAACTGCAGTTGATGGTAGGGTTCAAACGGGATTGACTTTTCGGGATCGGGATCGGGATTGGTTTTTTGAGATTTTGGGATCGGGATCGGGATTGGCCGGGATTGGGGTCACTGGATGGGATCGGGATTTGCATTTTTTTGGGATCGGGATTGGGGTCTTGGGATAGAGATTTTGGCCAATGTTTTGGCATACACAGTTGTTCATAAAGGTCTAAAAACACTGTTGGATGCCAGAAACGTGGCATAAAATGAACGCTGGGGGTTTGCGTTCACATTTTTGCATGCAAAAACGTCGTTTTTTCACGTTTGATAATTACCACTAATGTTTCCGGGATCGGGATCCCGGACTTTGGAGTTTCTCGGGATCAGGATCGGGATTTGAAAAGTTTCGGGATCGGGATCGGGACTGCTAAATCCCGGAATTTCACGGGATCCGGGATCGGGATCGGGATCCCGTTTGAACCCTAGTTGATGGGGATTCCGAATAACTCAAAACTCAGTAAACTCAAAAGCATGCATAGCCGATTTTTGAGTTTACCAAAATCTGGCGGTAAACTAGTGTGTGCACGCGCAATACTTTTAATTTATTTCAGTTTTGTTTATTTATTAATCTGTAAGTGTTTTTCTCGGACATCGCTAGGGACGATTGGCCCCACACACGCTAGTTGACATCGACACCAAATGTCAACTGGTGCCGATCCCGATTCAAAGCTTGCCGACGAGCCGACGATCGACGTTCAGGCGGAAGCTTTGAATTGGGAACGGAACCAGTTGACATTTGGTGTCGATGTCAACTAGCGTGTGTGGGGCCAATGCTGAAGTACCATTTGTATGATGGACAATAGAGAATTGACAAAATGTACTGTATTTGTCGTGTATTTATGTGTGGGGTGCAATTATCAAGTGCAGTTGTAGCCCTTCCTGTGGTCTGGGGTCACCTGGAACATGGGCCCGTGGCCCGGCACGATCCAGTCCGCCACGCACCCCACCAGCTTGCGGCTGTTCGCGTACTGCGCCGTGGCCTGCGAGTTTTTTACATTGCAAAAATGGGGTTCATGTATTTAGGTAGCTGGAAAGCGACTGACTGCGGGATTGGCATAGTCTCCACTGAACAAAATCGTGTCCCCCGCGAGACCCACGGTGCCCTTTCCTGTAATATGTTTACAAACATGAACTTGTATTCACATGGATTGATACACCTAAAACTGTATATCAAATAAAAACTACAGTAACATAAGATGGGATACAGCAACCTGCCGCCACATCACTTTCAAGAGCTATTTTATGATTATTCATACCTGCAAAGGTGGCACAAAAGTAGGTAAACAGAAGATTCTAACCAGTGACATTGTAAACGAGCAACGAGGTGTCTTGCAGCGTGTGGCCGGGTGTGGGTATCACCTCCATCTTGGTGTCACTGAACAAATTGTATGGTTTGTTTATCCCGATTGAATTCGGTGTGAAGCTGCATGGATGTGTCACCTTGCGAATTCGAGTGCTTAAAATATGCAAATGGACAGGGGTAACCTACACAGCGCCGAGTATGTCAAACTGATAGTAGTGTGCCACAATGTCCTTGAATATTCCAATGTTAGCGAAATGGTCGGCGTGGCCTGCGTTGATAAAAAATTAGTTTGGTCACTGCCAGCTTAAGCTAAAATACCCTTGCCGCATATTCAAACAATCTTGAGAGGTATGAAACAACAAAACTCAATCACTGACCATGTGACCCCACCACCGTGTCAATATCTTCTGGCCCCAGTCCATTCTGTGCCAGGGGGCAGTCTAAGACCCTGTAAAATGCCATGTAAAATGTCAAGTGTCATGCAAAGTGTGAAACGTCATGTTAAATGCCCTGCAAAATGGCAACTCGGTTACTGGGCATTTTACACGACATTTGACACTTTGCATGACACTTGACATTTGACAGGGCATTTTACAGGGTTTGAAACTGGCACCAGTGCATCCATCAGGTTGGCTGCATAGGTCAGATCGCCCGTGTCAAAAAGCACATTCTTGCCAGCCGACTGCACCAGGCCGACGCTCGAGTTGAACTCTAGTTTTTTGTAGCTCAGGCTTATGTCTAGCTTTTTGTTGGTCAGACCACCAGGAAGCAGATTCAGTTGATCTTTAGCATTAGGATTCAAACCACCAGGGAGCAGAACAGTCACCTGCCCGGGGAGGAATGTAAAAAATGATGGTGGCCTGCTTCTGTAGGTGCTTTATTACTGCGACCTTTTGTGAAGAATTGTTGTGTCATCAGAGTCGTGTTTAGTGACGTAAATATAGTGATGTAAAAAGCGCCAGAATATTGGCGCCTAGCGCCAATAGCACCATGGCGCTTTTCCGACCCCTAGCGCCAAGCGCTAATGTCGCCAGAGCAAAATGGCGCCAAGCGCCAGGAGCGCCATGGCGCTTTTTGCTTTGGCGCTAGCACCAAGCGCCAGCGCCAGGCATTTTGTTCCTTGCGTCGATCAAAAAAAGCGTCAAACGCCAAAAGCGCCATGGCTCTTTTCATGGGTATAGCGCCAAGCGCCAATGGCGCCACAGCAAAATAACGCCAACCGTCAAAAGCGCCATGGCGTATCTAGTGATGTAAAGCGCCATGGCGATGGCGCCAAAGCAAAAAGCGCTTTTGGCGATTGGCACCATGCGCATGAAAAGCGCCATGGCGGTATTCTCTGGTGGCGCCAGTAACAATAGCGTCTGGCGCTGGCGCTTGGGCCTAGCGCCAAAGCAAAAAGCGCCGTGTCGCTTGGCGCTGGACTAAAAATCGTCATGACGTTAGGCGCCAAAGTCCTGGCGCTTTTTACACTACTAGTCGTGTTACTACAGAAGATTATCCTGTATGGTAAATTAGACCATTGAAAGCTTTCTGCAGCAATAAAGTGGTGACAACCTGAGGTGCGGGATCGATCGCTTCAGCTTTTGTGCATATAAAATTGCAGCACCTCTCGCCAGAGTCACAATCCTGGTGCACAAAGCACGCGGCGCCTGTGCTGACTGTAGCTGGACACTTGCCAGCTGGGTGTGCCGGGTCCTGTGATTTGGTGCCGTTGATGCACATCTTGTAGCCGGGTGTGCACGGGTTGAACAGACACAGGTAGCCTGGATGTAAAATAAGAAAAGCGTGAAAAATACAAAAATTTGCATCCCTAAGTATGACAACGTTTTTCTGGCATCGTGCCAAGTTCGCTGACCAGTTGGGCAGGGGTGGTTTATATCACACTGTTTGTACTGCAACACCCTCGTGATGCAGTTGTACCTAGCTGTGGTCGCTGTTGTCGTAGTTGATGCTGTGCTAGTGGGCGTGGTTTTAGTGGGCGTGGTAGATGTACTGCTACTGGAACTTGTTGCTGTTGTTGTCGGTGTTGTGTGCCCCCAGTAGGGCGGTCTGTGGTGGGTTTTTGACCGATATATCTATTGTAGAATTAACAGATTGAAGTTCTTTTGGGCGATAATGCCGTTTAATCATACTTCCGCGATGCATTTACTTCACCTGGGTCTGTGGCCGCCACCACCGTGGCCATGTCCTCCGTGCCCACCGCCGGGGCGCCCCCCATATCCACCCTCGAATCCATCTCCCCATCCATGGCTGCCTCCAAAACCCCCTCCGAACTCCTCGCCGTAGCCGCCCCCATAGCCTCCGTGCTTCAATTCGGAGCTTTCAGAGGACCCAGATTCAGAGGTTGGAGGAGGACTTGGTGCAGCGATTGCGAGCCCATGGATGCCTATAGCTGCTACGCAGACCAATGGAATGAAAAGCTGCATTTTTAAGTGCAATAGACAATTGGTATTTCAGGTGATTGTGGTCAAATTAGAGGATGAAAGTATGTATTCTGGTGACAGCGTAAGTCTCTTTTATACGGCTGGAATGTACACTACATTCAGATGAGAGTTGAACTTGTTTAATCAGCATGCGATAAAATTAACAGTTCACATGCACGTGACACACCCACATGTTTGAATGATGAACAGTCACAAGTACCACACAACCAAATGGCGCTAGTGCACACAATATTGTCTGATTGTCTCAAAGTTTTCAAATGAGCCTGTTCGTTTTTACAATATACTCCAGCGACTTTACACCTTGCGGGTGTGGTTCACGCTGGATGCGTGCCAATGACATTTAACACGTGAAATTTACATAGAAAAAATTTAGCAAAATTACTTGCTTTTATAACGTTACACTTTAACATATTCACAAGAATAAATTTTCTAATCATTTTACAACCACCGCATGTCTTAATTATCATTGGCACGCTTCCAAATTGATACATAAATCAGTGCGAGTGCAGAGTGTCAAGTCCGCCGAGTATACTATGTACCGTAAATCCTCTACTATGTCCCCCCCTTAAAAAAAACCCCCCTCGATTAATCCCCCCGTGTGAGCTGACTGAGGAAAAAATGACGCCACCTTGAATAACTATGTTAGCTAGCTTCCATGTTAGCTACCTGAGGTAAAAAATCCCCCCATTGATTGTACAACTAATAAATTGACTAGGAACTTTCATGAATACTCAGATTATTATTTTTGGACGTTTTTGAATTGAATCGGGGGAAAATGTTGTAGTTACAAAATTTTTTGTTACTTTTGTCTTGTAATTTAAAAAAAGGTGATGTAGAATTCTTCGGCAATTGAATACACAATCGAGTGAGCAGAGAAGTAATTTATTAAGTAATGACAAATAAACTGGCGAATACGTTTTTAGAACAACCGTTTTAGTCACTGACATTAGGGTTCAAACGGGACCGCGGTCCCGGTACATGGTTCGGCAAAAAGTCGGGACTGGGGCGGTCCCGGTCCCGGTCCCGACACCCCAGTCCCGGTCCCGGTCCCGACAATTGAAAAAGGCCAGTCCCGGTCCCGGTCCCGGTCCCGGAATTTTTCAGCGGTCCCGATAAGAAAAATTGACCGGACTGGATCCAGATTTTGCCTTTTAAATACTTGTAAAATTCAAAAAAATTCGCGCCAGTCAGCGCATTCTCGTTCTGTCGACGAATTTTTGACGTTTTTTTAGTGAGTTCCAAACATTCTCATTCATGTTCGACATCAGAGAAGGCTGAAAATATAATTTACCTTCAGAAAGCACTGCGCCAGCTTATGTATCACTGTCATAATTTTTGTGCATTATGTCATTTTTGTGACTTTTACTATATTTTTGATGACAATTTTGATTGAATGAAGTGTGAAAATCGTATGAAACTTCTGAAAATATGCATTCAAATGGTTATCGGTCCCGATAGGGCTCAAAAGGGGGCTGTGGTCCTGGTACCTGGTTCGGCAAATTCTGGTCCCGGTCCGGATGCCCCAGTCCCGGTCCCGGTCCCGACAATTGAAAAATGCCAGTCCCGGTCCCGGTCCCGGTCCGGACCACCTAGTCCCGGTCCCGGTCCCGGTCCCGATAAGAAAAATTTCTGGTCCCGGTCCCGGTCCGAAAAACCGGTCCCGTTTGAACCCTAACTGACATTTGAATACCTTTTTATTTAAAACGCTACGCTTCGAAAAGTAAAAATACCATCTGTGATAAATAATATAAAAAAATTTCACATAGTGAATTTCCCACCACTAACCATCCATCGCGTACGTATAAAAAATGAAATAATCGGAAAATAGTTAGATGCTAATTTTTGTGTATTCTGACATTATCATAAGTAAATCTCACTTGGAAAATATAAAAAACTACTGCATCACGCGCATCGGCAGCGGCAAGGCGTAGATGCCAAATCAAATTGCAATATCACCGAGAAATAAGTTGCGATCATTGATGCCAGCTGTATGTAGAAATAAAGTCATTAAACGTGAGATTATGGCGGCCCGCACACTAGTTGACACTTGACACGTCAACTTGACCGTGTCGACACAGATTTCGACTTGACGTGTCGTAGGGCGATATAGTGATGTTAAAGGCACCGGGAAACATGGCACCGCACCGCACCGGCACCTTTGCCAACGCATGAAAAGGGCACCTGGCACCCTGGGGCACCGGCCAGAAAATGGCACCGCACCGCACCGGCACCGGTGCTTTTTGGAAAAAATGGCACCGGCACCGAAGGGCACCGGCGGGTTGCCGGTGCTAGCACCGAAAGGCAGCGCACCGGGCTGGAATTTCTGAAGTAAATATCGGGCAGTTTCTCAGTGGTCTCACCTTTGGAAATGCATATTTCCATGAATTTTCAACCGATTTTGATGGTTGAGCACTTAAAATGATCAGAATGATGTGGCAATCACTTTTATGAAGCAATTACAATTATTACAAATGAAAGATAAAATATTTAATTCACTGCGATGTCCATAGCCACTATTGTCTACTGATTGGAGTCGTTGCTGTACAGAGAATGGAACTATCTCTGTCATAAACTGACAACAAATTTTGAACAAACAAGTAAAATAAATATAAAATATAAAAATGATAAAAAATTCAACAAAACTTTAGATTCGCTCATCAGATCACGTATCGGGTATAATGGATTTCACAGTAGGTATATTTATTTGATGGGAGGTTTACAAAATAGGCAAAAACGGTTGGGTAAATATATCGCTGTTTTTTGAAATATGAATAAGCACATACTATGGACAAAATTGCACAGCACATGAAGCCTTGGCCGGTGCCTTTCCCGGTGCCTTTTACTTTGGCCCTGGTGCTAGCACCTTTGGCACCGGCAAAAAAATGGCACCGCACCGCACCGGTGCTATTCTGAAAAAATGGCACCGGCACCGGCATGGCACCCCTGAAGATTGCAATGGCACCGCACCAGTACCGGTGCTGGTGCCCTTCGGTGCTCTGCACCGGGGCACCGGTGCCCCGGTGCCTTTACATCACTAAGGGCGAATTTTCAATGCTAATATTTATTTTTCAACAGTACATTGCATTTGCATGCGCATTTGGACATTTCTCTGCGACACGTGAAGCCGAAATCTGAGTTGACACAGACCAGTTGACACACGTGTGTCAACTAGTATGTGGGCCGCCTATATTTTTATGCCTGAAGTATTCAATTTTTAACTAGCAGTGAGCAAAAGTGGTTTAGTGATGAGAAAGAATCCTCCGCCGGTGATGCCGATGCCTCTGCTCGACAGCTGGTTGATGAACAGGCTGATTTCCCAAAACACCTGTACGGACTTCAGTCAGTAGGGGCAAAAATGGGTGTGGTGATGCGCCGTGAAGCGGTCTCTGTGACAATGACGTGTCAAAAAAGTTACAATGACGTGTCTTCACGCTGATGTTGTGTTTTTGTCGGAAGACACCTCACGGCGCTTCACACGCCCATTTTTCGCGATGAATGTGTTCATTTAATTCGCCAATTCGAATTCAACTGCTTAATAAATGTGTGCTGTTGCAACAGACCTCTGGCCGAGTCTCAAATGTTCGCATGAACGATGCAATTCTGTCCATCCTTTCGCGTGGTTTGTGCGCCTGCGCTTCGCACAGAAATATAAAAAACAAATGAACGTTTTACACGGACTCACTGTTTAGGTATATGTCCCATGGATTTAGGAAGCTTTATATATTTTCAATACGTCTTCTTGACACCTGTATTTTCCCAATGTGGTTTTTCACAGCCAAATTTCAAATTCCATTTTTCAAACGTTATGTATCGCATGATATTTGCCGCCCATTCAAAATACTGTCAATTGTCCTTCAACATTTAAAGTTTTCAACTAAGTACAATAAACCCAAACCCCCTCCCAGTCCCCTCCCAACCAAATAATTCACAATACTGGGCGCGACGGAGACCACTGCCATCTGCAATATGAGTATGGCGACCCAGCTGGCGAAGGTGAACAGCGACATGGCGCCCATGGTGGCCGCCTCGCGCACCAGCAGGAAGGCGGTCATCACCAGCGTGGGCGAGTTGAACGAGTAGATGCAGAACGCGTACGACGACAGCATCGCGTCCGCGTGGTCTAAGTGGGGGGACTGATTGCGGGAGATAAACTGAGAATCCTGCATGCGGAAGTCCCGCACCCTGTATAGTCCCGCACCCTGTATTGTCTTGCAAAATGTTTTACAAATTTGTCAAATGTCCTGCAAAATGTTAGAAACTCTGTAATGATTTTTTGAAACGTAGCATGACACTAGACACTTTACCGGGCGTGGGACTGCCACCAGCACAGTGTGTGTGAATACGTATAGGTGTATAGTGAATCGTTTTTTTTCAATCACACATTTTTATTAGGTACAATGCTTTCATATGTTTCAGGGGTTTTGGCATTAAAGTGTTTAAGATTTGAACCATTGAGAGGTATGTACGTTTCTCACAACATATTTAGCGTTTCATGGTACCTATAATAGGTATCTAGTTTGTCAGCACGGTGAACTAGTTTTTTGAAGTTAGCTGTTTTGACAACGCATAAAGGCATGTAGTGGATGTATGTTTAAAATATTCCACTTTTTATCGGTATACTACAGTGCCTGGCGCGACTTATTCGCGAAAGTACCGTGCAATACAACTTTACCTGTCATTTCTGTAATCAGAAGGTGCCTGAATCGCAAGGCAGGCAAATCTTTCACCACATCGCCCTTGCTCAGAGAAAAGAAGTAGTCGTTGAAGTGTTTGTATTCGAAAAGTATGACCATGCAGATGCTCAGGTATATCGTCTGAATTGTATATTACGATTAAAATTCCCGTTAAAACTGGGTAGGGATCTACTATTTGAGACAGTAAATACATATACGTTTTTACCTGACCTGCGAGACACAAAATGCAAAGCTGGTGAAAAATACTATCAGCCCATTTACTAATTCCAACTCTTCCAACACGAAGTAGCTCTCCATGAATGGAAATGTGATGAAGAAGTTTATGCTTCCCAATGCAACATACAGCCCGTTGACAATGGACACGCTGACCACATAGCTGCAACGAAAATACAAATGTTTGAACCCATAGAATTTTAGTTAAGTTAACAACTTGGCGTGAAATGTAATTTGAAGTGTAAAATAATGTGCCACCAAAAAATTATGGGAAAATTTGACCGCTTTAAACATGAGCCAACGTAAAATTGATTTTCTATCGACTGATTGTCCGTTTATCATCGCATGCAATAACCAATGGAAAGTGAGTCGACAGAAAATTGATTCTACATTGGCACATTTTCGATCATAAATTTTTCAAACTGATCCAGTTTATATTTTGAACATACGCGATCCCCAGAATAGTCGTTCTCTTCAACCAGACGAAATAAACGTCGTCAGCCCGCCACGCACTGGCTCTTCTCCACAATGACATGAATTTAGCCAGTTCCGTTCTGGCAATCGATCTTATCATCCAGTATGCCACCTGTAAAATGAGGTGCATCAATATTATGAAAAATCCATGTTTGTAAAAATTAATTACATAAGATTGAATGATGATAGATGTCTGCACTTTGTAATGGAGAAAGTATGTACTACCTGTACCTAGTACCTAACCAACATTTTAATATTGTCTAAAAATCAGTATGAACGGTCCACAGGTTATTTTTGGAAATTTTTTCCGGTGATTTCAGGAAATTTTTAGTTTATTGACAAGACGAAAAATCGACTGAAATCACTGAAAAATGATAGCTCTAGTGGCGCCAGTGGCTCCATTGCGCTGGTGCCGTTTGGCGCCATGAACGGACGCCATCGCCAGGTCCCGGGTCTGAGCGACTGCACGCCCATCACTGTGACTAGTGTTGGAAAAACGTCAGAAAAAAGGGCGCCATGGCGCCATTCCAAATATGGCGCCACGGAAGAAAGGCGAAGTGCGCCATTAAAAAACAGGGCGCCAGGCGCCAAGGGTGCCACGGGAAAAGGGCACCAATGGCGACATAACGCGGCGCCCTTTGGCGCCCTCAAATGGCACCAGCGCCATGGCGCCATTCCATCACTATGACTTACCTGGCAATGTGTCGCATACAGCAACAGAAGACATTTGAACACCAACGGGGGATCAAACCCAGCCATATCTGAGAACGCGGTTGTCTTTCAACCCTACTGTCATGTAAATCACACTTTGCACTGAAACAATACATATTTGGCCCACACACACTAGTTGACATCGGAAATTCGTGTCAACTAAATAACACAAAAACCTTTTTATCGCTTCACACTTAAGAGCAATGAAAACATTGTCACTATATAAAATTAGTCATGCTCTATCACATCGGAAATCGCTTAATTAGGTAACCATAATTAGGTAACCAAAATTTAGTTGACACGGATTTTCATGTCAACTTGTGTGTGTGTGTGTGACTAATGCAAGCAAGGGAAAAAACGACCTCTGAAAAAAGACACTCCTCTGCAGAGGCAGTACAGCAGGAGGACCAATGTAATGTGAGTGTATATTTTAAAGAACCTTGTTTCCTTCCAGCCCAGTCCGAAAGCGGCAGCTAATTTGAAATGCGGATCTAAAATCTCGACGAATCTGTCTTTTTGCTGTTTGGATTTAGCCGATTCCATGTCGTTGACTTGGAAAAGTGACATCTTTGCCAAGTTGAGGTACAAAACTTTCGGGTCAAATGAGATTTAGTGTAGGTCCTTTAGTTGACGGCTTTCCTCTAAATAAATTCGTGCACGCAAAGGTTTAGGTACTGATCGAACTGCATGCTTGACATAGAATGTTACCATATTTTTATAGGTAATTGAACTACATTATACATGGTGATAAATAGGATACATATTTATGTACATAAGTATTTATGCACCAAATTCACCGATGGCGAAAACAATGTTTTTGTGACGAATGAGAGAATAATCGTGTTTGTTCTTTATTCAGACGAGATATGATAGATATCACCATATAAATATACCGTATAGATAAGTATTCAGTCAGAAGGGAAATGTCTCACCATGGATTGAGTAATTTGTTCATGGCCCCAATAAACTTAACTTGTCACGCGATATAGTTAACACGCGGAAGACAGCGAGCCATATGAAAGATCACTCGTCTCATTTGATTAAGATTTCATTATGATGAGTATTTACTTCATAGGGGCTGTATAAAATTATGATTGAATAAGTAAAATGACATGTGATAATCGGTTACTGGAAGTGTATTTCTAGTTTTATAAAACATCAACCTGATGAATATAAAATGACCCCGTTTGATAACCTGTTACTGGGCACCGAAAGGAACCGGTGTCGGTGCAGTGCCCTTGCAATTTTATGAGGTGTCCCTCCGGTGGTGGTGCCATCTTTATCAGAATAGCACCGGTGTTGGTATATCGCGGAGCGATGCTGTGCCCTTCTTCACTGGTGCATTCAGGTTGCTAAACGAAGGGCAGAGTAAAAGTCACCGGAAAGGCTAGTTTTCATCGGTTGTAAAGTTGTTTGTCGCCACTCGCCAGAATCCACTCAATCTTAAGTTATTAAGCGCAAAGAGCTGTAATTTTTTTCACGATGTATCTTGGAGAAAATCGGAGAAAAATAGCTCCCTTCCTATCAAATATACTACCGTATTACCTCGAATTATCTCCCCCTTGAATTAACCCCCCCTCGAAATACCCCCCCTAAATTTCGGCTGAGGAAATAATAAACCCCCCCCTCGAAATACCCCCCCTAAATTTCGGCTGAGGAAATAATAAACCCCCCCCTCGAAATACCCCCCCTAAAATTGAGTGTAAAGAGAACGTACATGACAAATACCGCAGTTTGTGATCTGTAAAGTCAGAACACACGTTAAGACTGATGATTGAGTGACGTTAGGGAAGGGTTTATCTGTATATACAGTTATTAATGCCTAAAAACACATATACGTCTATGTAAACGCTTGATTTTTCTACGTCTGAGTATGCGGAATTTCTGAAAATTTCTGGCGAAATAATAGACCCCCCTCGAATAAACCCCCCCCCCCCTCGAATTATCCCCCCCTCAAATTTTGCTGGCGAAATAATAAACCCCCTGGGGGTATTTCGAGGTAATACGGTAGGTATATTTTTTTTAAATTCCAGAAAGTCTCTCAAAAAATATAATAAATCTCTCTGGAAAACCCTGGAAAATATAAATAAAAAATCTTAAATATTTACTTTTTATATATATTCTGATATATTTAAATATGCATCCCCCGGAGATTTTTTATATGCTACCTAGCTGTGAAATCTACCATATGAATATCCATCTAAATTTACAGGGAACCAAACATCTTTATTCTTCTCAATTGTTGCAGCAACACAAGTAAATCTATTTTCGCACTTTTAATTCCCACCGTAAATACGTAGCTACACACACAGACACAGGTTCATTTTTCAACTCCATAAATACAGCCGCACACTGGCCGCAGGCGGGCGACCAATTGTGGCTGCTTGAACCAGTGGAAGCACGTCGGTGGGGCGGCGCACCTGGTTGCCAAATGGCACCGCCTGGCACCTGGGCGCGCGTGCGCTCGCAAAGCACTGCGCATGCAGCGCGGCATTTCATGGGCGGCGGTCCCGCACGTTGGGTACACCTCAAATTGGCCATACTGTTATTGTCATGCTTTCTTTATAGGTAGGTATATAAATTCAGTCATGTCGGCTTCTCTCTCGCTCTCGTTGCATTGAATGCATTGCAGCCAGCTTGCAGCGATCGTTCACACGGGCATTGTTCGACCAAAGAACATTTGGTCTGAGTTTGGAACAAGGTGCAGTGCGGCCATTGGACAAAGACGATGAGTCAGCTAGGGCGAGTCTCTTAAGTTGCACTACTATACCACCTGTTTTAGTCAGAAGCCAGGGCTACGCACTTAACTGTCGTTTGCCATTTTGCAGGGCATTTTACGTGACTTTTGTTAAAATACTTTGCATGACATTTGACAATTTACAGGGAATTTTACAGGGGTCTGAGAATGGCAGCGGGACGGACCATAGTGGAGTCATAGTCGTTTTGTTAATGCGTATTTACTTTTATTCAAAAGTACGCATACTCGAGTACCGAGTGAATACGCATACGCATACTTTGAAAAAAGTATCTGTACTCGCCTGTACGCTTACTTTTTAAGAGAACTCGAGTACAGTAGAGTAATTTTTGCGAGTACAGAAAGATTATTTTTGCCATTCGAGACCCCTGCTTTTCATGAAGAATACTAATTAATAGAGTAAAAACACTTTCGTTGTCCAGCGTAAACATTCATAATGCTTTTTCCAGAAAGAAAAGATACTAAGGTAGGTAATTTTATCTGCTTTCACGCATTCCCGAAAAAAATACTTGCTTTTAGGCTCTCTGGGAAAAAAGTATTTTACTCTCATCCACTCTAGTGAAAGTAAATTTATTTTACTTCATGCTTTCTGTACTCGGGAGGTGAGTAAAAACTAAATACTTTATGCATACTTTGCTAAAAGTTCAGTACTTTTAACAACTCTGCTTGACATAAATACAACGCTGCGCAGTTTTTGATGAACGGCGCCGCAAATGAACAAACACCCTCGCGGCCATGATGATTGCCGGGCGCATGTGCCCTGCCACACGCCCGCACAAATCCATGTCTATTCCTATTACCATGCAAATTACTGTTTGAAAATCAATCGTACTATGACATTTTTGTAGTCAACCGCGACCGGTGGCTCAATCCACGGCTGCAGCGAATAGGTAGGCAGGCTGCATCTGCATGCGCGCGGTAAAAATCATAATCAGGCATGTGCACATTTCACTCGCGTGACCCGAATCCGCTGCCCGCAGAACACAGCCACTACAGTTACGATAATATTTATATTGACACCCGACTAAACATGGTTTAAAAACGGCGCTTTGTTATATTCATTTTGATGAGCACTTTTTTCTGCGCAGATAATGTTCCGAAAATTTTGTAATTTACCTACGAAAACGCGATATTATTCTATAATCAATTAACAAATGACAATAATGGCATGAAACAATGAACTTATTGTCACTATTTCTACTCGTCGTGAAACTCTTGCTTTCATTGCATCCAGGTTAGAGAAGGTGATTCATTGCAACGATGATACTCAATTAGCAACATAAAATATTGCACACAGGTTCCACTGAAGAAGTGCTGCCTCCATCATTCCTCAATCATCTCATAAACCCTGCGATCGGTGGCCTATCCACATACCACCAGCAAAGATCCATCGAACCGCAACTCAAACCTGTCAGCGCACAGGCCCACCATCCAATTCAAACTGGCCAGAATGCTGTGCCAGCCCTGCCCAATCTTTGGCAGGGTGCCAACACAAACACCATCGGAATTCTGCATCAAAACGATGGCGCAGTGGCTCACGGCACAGCCAACAAAGGTGGTGATGCCGCAGAAAATGGAGGTCTTATTGCGATGCCACTGACATGGGATAGTGCTGCAGGTGAGACTGTTATATCATACAGCATCTTTCTGTGGCTCTTGGGGTCACGAAATGTTCATTTCAGGCCAACCAGTGCAGCAACAAACCAATCGGCAGGTACCAAGTTTGCCACAAGCTCAGAGGCAGGTATCTCGCACAGGAAACTTCCAGAACATCAATGTAAATTCGCAAAATGGAATACAGAGCGGACAACAGTGGCCACCAGCAAATGTGCCATCTGTCACATTGCCAAAGGCACCAGAAAACAATGAAGTAAGCGCAGATGCTTTTGGCGCGGCTTCGCCGAGGAGAACTGGCAGACCGCTGGCACAGGTAAAAATATTTTATGTGCGATCATTTCCCATTTTATCACACTCATTGAAAAATGTGTGAAACAAGTACCAAAATACCCTCCTAGGTGAACGCCCAACTGTCAAATACACAAGAGCAGCAAAATCAGCCATACAGCGCGGGAAATCAACAAGTACCGAATGCACAGACGATTTTGACCCAGCTGAGTCCGTCACATCAACGGGAGCTGGCAAGTAGAGTTGTGAATGCACAGAAAAATGGTGTCAATCTGACGCCGGAGGTCGTTCACGGGTGGCTGCTTGAAGCGCAACGGCAGAAACTAGTCCAAACTGGGGCTCAATCTGTTCCGGCAGCTGGAAAGCAGGTTATTTTTAGACATATAAAAATTGAAAAGGTTGGAATATGAATGAACGCGAGTAACCCATGTTTCTGTTATCTCAGAGTCCAATTGGAGTTCCACATCAATTAGGCACAAAGGCGAATGTTCCTCACCAAAAATACATCCCTACCGCCATTCAAAACCAGAACCTTGGTTGGCAACAGACAATTTCCAGTGCAAGTCAGAATGGAAATGCCCGGAATAATCCTGCTTACAATGGTGGAAGACAGCAACAAATACAGCAAGGGCAATTGAACCAGCTGGAGCAATATAAGAAACAGCAGCAGCAAAGGCAACAACAAACATTACAACAGCAAGCAAACCAACAACAACAGCAAGCAAACCAACTACAACAACAACAACAACAACAAGCAAACCAACTACAACAACAACAACAACAACAACAACAACAACAACAACAACTTCTAGCTAGATTCACAAATACTGCACTATCTCAGACCATTGGTCAGGGGGGCGACCAAAGGAATGTTTTCCAGGTTGACACTAAATAAACTTGAATGATTTCAAAGTGCTATGCTTCAAATCTTTGAGGAATTTTACAGGCTGTGCTAGACACCATTGGACAGCAGCCATCACAACAACAGGATGGCTTAAATCTCAACCCACAGCAATTGCAACAGCTGAGGCAATTGGCACAGAACCAGCAACTCACTCCACAGCAACTTGGCCAGCTGGGGCAAATCTGGGCACTGTCACAGCAGAATGGAAATGCCGCACTACCCAATAATGTTGGGGGTCTGGATCAGGCACAATTGAACCAGGCCACAAATATTCTTTTTGGTGGAAATGGAGGCAGCTCTAATTTAGACACGCTGGCCACACTTTTGGAGGCTGGGCTGGCGAATATTTTTGGATTGGCTGCCAATGCACCGCCGCCGCCGAAATTGCCTGAACTGGCTTTTCAGTCAGATGCTGACAAAGATCGTTTGGCGGCAAGTGCGACCAATGATGAGGGTACGAAAAACGTTTTTGTACTTTCAGCGTTTGGGCATTTGATTTCGTAATATATTTACCTTACGGGACCGCGACTTTTTGCAGTGAAAACCTACTACGGCACTTTTGCTGGCAACCTGAATGCTGACAGGGCACAAGCTGACAACTCCGCCTACAATCCAGGCGCCACGGTGTGGCTCGTGAATGAGTCCAGTCTGGTACTGACCCGATTCACATTCCAACCGAGTTTGACCAAAAAAGGTGAGGGCTAAATTATTTCTAGATAAACTGTTTTATTCATTGTGCCTTTTTATTAGTAACTAGTTTACTATCGAAATTTTTGAGAATTTTGTAAACTCAGTAAATTAATAACCTAACCAATACTCAATAAATCAGTTTTATACACCTCTGAGTTGTGCTATTTTTAATATTCGTCAATTGTATTTGACGAACACCTCATTCCGGCGAACTAAAATACCGTTCAAAGATGATTTATAATTTGACTTAAGTTTTAGTTTTCCAGGCAACATCGTATTGTATCCAAGTAAACATTTTCAGAGAACATCACAATGTGGGGCGGTCCAGCAAATCCCGATGGAGATGTAAAAGTTGACATGTTTCCAAGTAAAAACGGATACTATCTGAGTGTACAGCCACTGATTCTGAAGGTTCCCGGAGAAGCCAAGGTATTTTTGCAAATGGATTACTTCAACTTTTACAATGAACCCACGTGAATGGGCCCCTGGCGCCAAAGCAAAAAGCTCCATGGCGCTCTTGGCGTTTTTTTCAGTGCGGCAGCACCAAAAGCGCCTGGCGCAAGCGCCAAAGGAACGAAGAGCCATGGCGGTTTTGGCGCTTGGCGCCATAAGCGATTCGCGCAAACACCAGATAGTTTTAATTTTTATGTCACCATTCACCATCCAGGTCATAAAAGTCAAAAGGCCGAACGCCGCTGAAATCGCCAAAATTTTCGATCCAAAGAAAACTATCGTTCAAAAATCAGCCAAGACGGTGCCTAGAGATGAACCGAAGCCGGAACCGGAACCTGACGCAGAACCAAACAAAGATAATAGGAAATCTTCTGAAGAGCATAGTAAACCGGAACCGGAGCCCCACGCTGAACTGCAGCCTTTGCAGTAAGTACAATAAAGTTGTGGTGACTGAGAAAGAAACACCTTTGTTTAAAAAACAAGTACCGTATTACCCCCAATATAAGGTATACCTAATATTCATTTCGTCAGCTTTTTCAGCGTTTTGGTATACCTTGTATTATAGGGTACCTTATATCAGAGGTATGCCTTAAACTGTTTTCGCCAGATTTTGCAATCATATTGCCAACAGTGAACAACGACGCAATTCATTTTACAAAACTGGAATGTGACAAAATGGTGAACCAGGCCTTATACAAGTTGCACATAGTTCTCTTGGTGCCTTTCGGCACCATTTTCATCGTTGTCCGCCATGTCTGGCAACGGTTTTTACGATTCTATGCGCTTTGGCATGAAGCCAGCTGTCTTATATTAGAGGTATACCTTATATTGGAGGTATGTCTAATATTTATTTCGTCACGTTCAAAAAAGCCAAAAGTTATACCTTATATTAGAGGGTACCTTATATTGGAGGTAATACTGTATTCAAACACAGACAGCATCACCTATTCCGCCGGTCAATCGATTTAATCGTCGATGGGGGCACAGTTTCTGTGCCGCAAAGCGAACTGGTGGCCAACGGGCACAGATTTCTGCCCGACCCGAATTTCCACGCGACACTGGTCAACAATGAGGCCAGTCGAAACATAGACGGGCGGGTTGAAAGTGTGCAAAAAGATAAGCACGAGGAAGTTGCCACTGCGACAACTGATCAATTCAAACCGCTGTTGGGACTGAAGGAAATGCCATTGCAGGAAAGGGATGCCAAAAGTGAATGGCACAGGATGGACGTGGACACGGCTAAAGGGGTGGGCAAAATCAGTAGAAAGGTGACCTCCACTAATGCGCCGATCACCTTACTTCACACTTCACACTTTAGTATACTCGGTGGATTGCAACGCATGCGTTAAAAATTACTGATGTCTTAGCCCATAACGCGCGAGAAGACACCTGAATAGTTTCGTTCCATAAGTGCATATCTCCACCAATTAAAATTTTTCAAATTCGCATTTTAAGGTTTAGCGGTGGCACTTTTGGAACGAAACTTTTTTTTTTGGAGATATGCATTTTCGAAGTGATAATTTCGGTGGCCCGAGGTGGATAAACGCACTTTCGATGTGAAAATGTCGTTTTTCGTGGTGGAGATACACACTTTCGATGTGAAAATCATGCTTTTTCTGAAAATCGGTACCAATGTATCTCCGGAACGACATGGACTATGACACTAATTTTTTCTAAAATGTACAAACATATATGTGGATGTCGAATCCACGCTTAACTCGATTTTTGTGATTTTGGCGCTTATGCACTTATGGAACGAAACTCTTCACCTATGCACGCACTTTCACAAAAATTGATTCAAAAATAATTAAAAAAATTCAAAAACAAGAAAAATATTTCAAAAAGAAAAAGGCGGAGTCAGGTAAATAAAAGCGATGTATTTTTCCCGAAACTATTTTTATTAACGATGACATCATGATAGATTGTTTCCTTCAGAAAAATGCATAGCGCGCGGTCCACCAAGTATTTTACATGCATTTCTAAAACAAGCAATCAAACAATGCAATCACACGCAGCAACTGAAAAGTCCCCCAGTACTATTCAAATCGCCACCAACCCCAGTGGCGCGCATCAAACCAGAGACAGTGGCACCAGCAGCCGACACCACGACACCGATTCCGAAGGCACCAGAAAAGTGGGAAAGTTTACAATGGCACCCTGGCTTGCAGCCGGTGCTGGTGCACTTGCCGCCTGGAAGAAATGTGAAGGATATGAATTGGCTGTCTATTTGGAACCACGATAAGGGGGTTAGTTTAGTGGGTAGCGTGACAAATTTAATTGCATTTTTCAAAGCTAAAATTTTAAAAAGTGTTTATTTCGTCACCCACGCAGCACGCGATAGCAAGGCTTCTTCTGCCCACTGGCAGTCAGCAGAAGATACCAAAGCCGACCACTCTGAAAGGTTTCAAGCCGCAGGGCCTCAAATTCGTCATTTCCGGCGGAATCGAAGTAGTCGATGAAAAGACCTTGATAATCAGGGACTTTGAGTTCGAAGGTGATGCCCCAGGGGCTTGGTTTATGGTGGGCAAGGGCTTTGTACCCTCCGCTCTCGGAAGCGTTGTGCCGATTTATAATGGGACTGATGACAAAGGGTGAGTGAAAAACCATTATACTCGGCGGACCGCATACTATGCGTCCAAAATTACTTGCGTCTTAGACGACAATGCGCGACCAGGGGGCAGTTCCTCAAGTGGAGAAATGATAAGTAAAATGGCCAAAGCGAAGAGAAATTACATCTTATTTTTATTTACTTGGCTTTGGAAAATTTACTTGTCATTTCACTTCACTTTTGCCACTTTTCTTAGCTTTTGCGATTTTACTTCTCACTTCTCCACTTTCGGAACTGGCACCAGGATACTTATGCACAAGCTTTAATAAAAGGATTTTTTATAAAGAAGAAGGCGGAGTCGCGTACAAACGATGAATTTTTTCTTCTTTTCATTTTGAACAATTTTGGTTTTGTTAACGATGACGTCATAATGGTGTTCCTTCAGAAAAATGCATAGCATGTGGTCCGCACAGCATACAGATATAATGCCACAGCACACTGAGCTCTATTAACCAAAAAACTATGCAACAACAGCGAGCCCACCTACGACTGTACCTACCTGAAAGCGTACAAAAAGCAAACGTTGACTCTGAAACTGCCCGGCGCCATGACCGTCAAGGATGTGTTCTGGTTCAGCGTATTCTGCATACCTTACAGCATTTCTTTTGCGCACATTTATGTTCCATACAATGACATCATCGCACCGCCGGATCTGAGTGCCCAGGCGGTAAGCAAAATCTTTTTCACATGTGGATATATACCGTATTACCTCGAATAATTCCCCCCCCCCTCAAAATGGGCTGGGGAAATAATACCCCCCTCCGGAATGATGTACGTCATGTATGCAATGTACATGATGTATTTATTAGTGCTAAATAAGTTGCATTGCCGCTACACATAGACTAGTTTGTGTAGCTATCTACGTCTTTTTTGTCAAAATATATCCTGTTTGGACACATTTATTACCCGTTTTGGGTACGCAAATGCCTACTAGGTATTTACTACGATCCTTACAAAAATCTCTGACGAAATAATAACCCCTCCCCTCGAATTAACCCCCTCAACTTTTGCTGGCGAAATAATAAACCCCCATTGGGGTATAAAGAGGTAATACGGTAAATACCTATTTAGAACCATTGATTGTGAAAATAACATTCATCCAATACAGATTCCAAGCTGTATTGTGGAATGAAAGCACCAAATATGGACTGTAATTTTGTGAACGTGATACTCATGTGATTTTTCTGTGAAGTTTTTTTTTCAGCTTTATTTTCGTATCTTACAAGTACGTATTGTGATTGGTCTCAGTTCACCCTGCCCCATTTTTATCTTTAGAGTTCAGCATTTCGTTTTGTGCATTTCTTGCCATAATTTCATTTACCTGTCAAATGTCTCTATCAATATCTTTAAACGCTAAGTAGGAAGTACTCATTTGTAGTAAACTGGTGGAAAATATAAATGGGAAAATCACTTAATTGTATTTTACAAATCCCACATGCAAGCTGTTAGGCTTTCATCTTGTGTGAGGGTGCCCCCCCAAGTATTTACTATATATACCCTAGGGGACACCCCCCTCAGGCCACCCTTGATGCAGAAAATTTTTTTTTCATGTTTTCTTCTGGCAAATATAAATGGGAATTCCATACAGATTTTTGTTCCCAGTGAAACAAGCATTTTTGATACAATTTTTTCTGGACATTTGAGACCAAAAAGTTTTTTTGACATTGGTAGATTGTTATTATGTGCAACTTTTCCACCCACTCAGAACCTCCGGAAGCCCCACACAATGACGGCATTGTTGATCAAACATGAAATTTTTTTTGAGAAAAACATAGGTTTGAAAAAGTGGACAATCCACTATCCCAAGCTATTCATGGAGCACATGGGGGCCAGAATTGGCTTGTTTGCTGTCAGGTGCAACATATGGCTGCTCCTGGGCCCCGTTTTTGCATTCAAGTATTTTTTATAGCTAACAATAAAAATGGCCCTGTGTAAAGGGGGCACTCGCCTGACAGCGTGTCTGGCGCCTGCAGTGTCTTGATGCAAATGACAAAATACTTGTGCCCATTCAGTGTGGACAATAATTATTTGATAAAAACCTATAGGGGCCAATGGGCAATGTGCCCTGTATCTAGTGTGACTGGGCCAAACAATTAAAGAGGTCATGCCCAGAAAATTGAAAATCACAGTTTTTCAATCACAACCACAATTTTTATAATCACAAAGTTTAAAATCATTGTTGTCATGGTTTTGTAATCCATGCCTGCTTGCTGGGGGCAAGTTTTGTGGGGGTGAGTGGACCAGGTGCCAAATTATACTCCCAACTGACCAGCAGTCAAAAAAATGGCCAGCCATAAGCAATTTTTATTTTATTTGAAAAGGCAACAACACAAGTGTATTCATCACTTGTGTTGGCAGCACAAAAAAAATTGGCTGTGCACTTTACTGCAGCTGTATTTTGTGTTTTTTGAAAATTCACATTTATATTTGCCGGGAAAAAATTGGAAAGAAAACATTCATCAATCTGTAGTAGCAGAGCACGGGGGTGCCAGGGGTGCCACTTGGCATATATGTAGGCAAATATTGTGGGCACCCCCACAATAAATGGCAGCCGTATTGGGCTGCACGTTTCCTTGTGAAATTGTTATGAAAAATGAGGTACCTCATTTCCCATTTATATTTTCCACCAGTTTAGGTAACATGATCGATTGTTGATTTAAAAATCACACTTAACGAATTTAGAACTGCCAGAGTCACTAGTGTAGCATTTTGAAAAGGACTTTCCTGTCGGCTAAGTAAGTTATGAGAAAACGATGGAAGTAAAAAACCATTTGTTATGAAATTACTGTAAATCCTCGTACCAGTCCCCCCCCCGAAAAAGTCCCCCATGTTAGTCAAGCGAGGAAAGAACAACCCCCTTGAATAACTCACCATCCTTGATAGGTGAGACAAGGATGGATTGAACATTTTATGCATGTATTCTATAAAAACTCTGTATTCTCATGCACCATAAATCCGTAATTTAGGATAAGAATTCCATAATTAAAGACATGAAATCAGTCTTCACTATTATTGATGTCATTGCTAGAATTTTAGAAATTCATATCCTAAATTATCGATTTATGGAAGTGAAATTATTTATAAAAAATCTGACAATAATGTCCCCCTTTGAATCTCCTCAGTCAAATAATAGCACACGACAAAAAATAACTCCCCTGGGGGACTGATTCGAGGATTTACGGTATTTATAATTTTTCCTATTGTGTTTTCAAATTTTTGACCTTTCCATAAAAATAATTTGTAATTTCAATGATGTATACATTTAGAAGATACCGTATTTCCTCGAAATACCCCCCCCCCTCGAAATACCCCCCCCCCTCGTTTGACCCCCCCCCTCTCGAGACCACTATGAAACAATCACCCCCCCCCTCGAAATACCCCCCCCCAAATTGAGTGTAAAGAGAACGTACATGACAAATACAGCAGTTTGTGTTCTACGTAGTGCAGAACACACGTTAAAACAATGTCGGAATCACGTTAGAACAGTGTACATACCATCTACATACTAATATTAGTCTACAGAACCTTATAAATGGCGGTTTTTGTTGCATTTTTCGACGTCTGCGTACGTTTCAGACGACAATTTCGTACTTGGTTTTCAAAATTTTTCTTGTGAAACAATAACCCCCCCCTCGAAATACCCCCCCCCCTCGTTTAACCCCCCCCCCCTCTCGGGACCACTATGAAACAATCACCCCCCGGGGGGTATTTCGAGGAAATACGGTAGAATATTTTACTTTGAAAATATGAATATACCGTATTAATTCAAGTAATTCCCTCCATTAAATAAGACCCGACTGTTAGATGAGCGAGGAAAAAATCATCCCCCCACCACTTCTATAGTTCCTCGCCCACTGATGGAAGAAAAATAATGCACATAGGTATTTATGCACCCAACCCTTTTCTCTGAGGTATTAAAAATAAATGTTTATTGTGGTAACCCACAATAAATATATTTACCTGTGTATAAAAAACTATTACGTTTACGAAAATTACGGTATTGAGGTAAACAAACATTTCATGCATGGATCTTCATTATGACATATGAAATCTTCCAACAATCACAAGGTAAATATTTCATTATACCAAAATAAGTCCTCAGATATGCTGTACTTGATATTTACTAATCGATAATGAATACTGATTAATGCGAAAAACATAGGTCACACAAGCTTTGGTACTCACAAAAGTAAAATGATGGACAAATATGAAAATTAAATTTTTCGAAATTCCATGTTTAGTTGGATCATTATAATATGAGAAACATGACGAGTGTATAGCAACAATAGCGACATGATTAAAGTCTTGAACGTAAACAACCTATTTATATTTTAAGATGAATAAATATAATACTTACGTGGTTGTACTTTTGAAGTGATAAGTATACTCCGGTTACTTTACACCCTGCACGCGTGGTTCCCGCTGGAAGTGTGCCAACGATGGTTAACGCGTCCGAGTTTCATAAAAAGATGACAAAATTGATTGTTGTTATAATGTTATTCATTAACATATTCACATCGATGAATTTTTTTCATATTTTTACGGAAATCGCATGATTTAATAATCATTGGCACGCTTCCAACACGAGACAAATCAGTGCGAGGGCAGAGTATCACGTACGCCGAGTATATCAAATTTGTTCCGCGGACCCGTCGGAAATGTGGCACCTTTCGATTCTTAATCTCTTCGCATATGTAACATACCTAAATTATTTACATAAAAAAGCAAAGGCGAGGTCAAAAAAGGAATGTTCCAACATAACAAAACCGCCAGGCATCAAAAGCATCTCCAGGCACAGAATGCTCTACTTATCAACCCAGGCTCCGCCCTTTTTGCTTCAAATTCGCCACTCGTGACCGCATCCACTTCCAAACCTTCACTCATGCCAAAATTGCCCCAAAAGTGACCTTTATCCCGCAATTTGAGCACTAGTTCCTCAAAAGCAGCCCGTACATTGGCGCCTGTTAGCGCGCTGCATTCGAACAGGGACGAAGCGAAATTCGACGCTAAAAGGTCCGCCTTTTTGATGGGCACTTGGCGGGGGGCGCTGGTGCAGTCGGATTTGTTGCCTGCGTTGAATGGGGGTGGTGCTAACTTTTTGAAATTGGGGTGACCTAGTTTCATTTGTTTTCTACGGGAAGCACGAGACTACGACTGCAGGGGGCGATCCTACACTGGGTAAACTGTCAGACAAGTACCAGGTTAAGTGTAAAATGCGGAATAATAGTTTTATTTCATGAAACACTACACATTTGACAATTTTTACACCATGTGTCAGTCCCAAGTCGTGTAAAGTCAAGTGTAAAATGTTAGAAAAATTTGTCAATTGTCAAGCAACGTGTCAGGCAAAGTGTCAACGTGCATTGAAAGTTCAGTAATAAAATCTTTTCCTTTTTTGTTTTGATTGACATTTTACATGACATTTGACACTTGACTTTACCTTTTTTATGGCTCGGGACTGCCCCAGAAGTCTATGCGGGAGGCTTAGATGTAAATAGCCCTTCTAAATGACAAATGATAAAAAAGCGTCACCGACAATCTTACGCATGCACGTCACCCACAACACAACTGACCCACAAATATCATGTCGCAGTCGGGCGGCACAACGTTCTTCAAACTCCTGGCAATGTCTTCCAGCTGTGAAAATGAGCGCAGGTCAGTAATGTCGTATACGAGCGCCACGCCGGAGCAATCGCGCAAATGAGGTCGCAGGGCTCGCAGCGACTCCGGGTTGCACAGGTCCGTGTCTGAGGGGGGGGGGGGCAGTGGCATAGCTAGGATTTTTGAGCGGGGGCAGATTCTTTACGGAGCTCGGCGAACGGGGGGCGCCCCCGGTAAAATTTCGATACTGTAGTAGGAAAATTCGGGGTCGGGTTCAAATATAACCACGAAACAACTAAGTCGATCTCAAAATGACTGCAGTTTGGTAGGTCAATCCCTAATTTGGACGAACATTCGTTAATTAAAAGTTGATTCTCATTTAAAAACCCAAAAACGATCACAAACCGCTGAAATCCACAAAGTCCACTTTGACCCAAACTTTGTCAGGCAGCTGCCAATGAACTCTGTACACGCTGACATTGTCACTCTGAGTGTGAAGAGCATCGCTTCCGGACTCGCTGGGGCCATTTTGGGAGGGTTCTTGAGGATTCCATGTTTTCATGTGAACTGGCGTCGGCGCGTGGTGCACTGCGATGTTGAAAACGTTGCTGATTTGGCTGAAATTGACAATGAATTCAGTAAAAAATATTAAATGAGGTTTGTTTTGTGCGGAAAAGATAACATAAAGGTTAGATGCACGGGTGTATTTCTTTATACTTCAACTGGTGTATTTCTTTACGCGGTACAAGGTTTTCGAGTACACAAAAAGTGACAAGTGGTAAGCTAAAAGTGACACGTCGAACGACAGGTAAACTTAATGACAAATAACGCTGAAATGAAAACACGGAATAGGACTCTGGGGGCATTCTCGTAACCTGTAACGTGAAGCGACAAATGTCATAAAATGTCAATTTAAAAAAATAAATTCCATTCATGAACTTTTGACATTTTGCACAACATTTTACATGACATTTCACGATCCACTTCACATGGTGCGGGACTGCCGCCTGCCACACAATCACCGCCAATACGCACGCACCTTCCTGACTGGGCAGCGCCGACGTGCCAGCCAAGAATTCCGCCAACCTACTCTTGCCCACAGCCCTGCCGCCCAGCAGGGCTATTTTATATCGATTTTCCATTGTCTGCGGCTGACGGTAGATCACATTGGCCGGTGTTCTGGGCTCGAAATACAGGTGGTAGTAGGCGGGGTCGGATTTTAAGTTCGACATGTTGTGGGAAGCGATCGAATGGTTCTGTAGTTGAAGATTTTTGATTAGGTATTGAAAAATGTACAGAACCTTTACTTGTTGATTTAGACATTTCGGATGATTGGATTGATATGTAAACAATTCTGTTTCGGCACAAAAGGGGCATACCTTTAAACTTATGCACTGATACCCGTCAGAATGGAACGCCGGGTTTTGCGGAAGCCGTTACGTATATATACTATTGGGTTATTTCTTGATGTTGTTATTACCTGTTAGTATTTACGTGTTTGTTATTACCTGTTATTACCTAACATATTTGTTGAGAAACGCCGGGTTTTTGCTCGAACCAGACACCATATTTGCTCGAATAATCCCCCTGGGGGAACTTTTATTTCGTCTTTTTTGAGGGGGGATTATTCAAGGCGAAATTTTTCAAAGAGAGAATTATTCAAGGGGAGGGATTATTATTTGATAAAATTTTTCAAGCATATTTCTATCAACTCATTCCAGAAAACATGATTTATTAACGCAATAACATGCTATTTTCATTCAAATTACACACAAAATGATCATGTGCCTGAAGGGGGGTATTATTCAAGGGGGAATTATTTTTCCTCACTCATCTTACAGGGGAGAATTATTCGAGGGGGATTATTCAAAGGTGAATTTTCAAGCGAATACGGTATTTAGAAAACTACTTATGAGCAATAGAGGCGCAATATCACATCACGGCAGTAGAAGCAGTAGAATTTAGAAACACACTCTTATTGCTTACAGATTTTGTGACAATTTTACCTATAAACCTGCCCTTATCAAACACCTCAGGTATTTTCATTACAAGTGGCACGTGTCTGAACAAGTGGGGTGCCAGTCAGGGAAGCGGCACAGAAGCGCCATGCGAACGAAGCGCGAATGATAGACGTCAATAAGTGAGCCAATAAAGTTCAATTCAAATTGTCGATCAATCAAAACGTCAGCTTTAACATTGACAGCGCACACCGCGTCCAGTCACTGCGGATTAAAAAAACTCTCCCGACAAACATTTGCCAAACACAGTAAACCAGAGAAGCAGTGTACTTGGTCTGTACCGGTTTTTGTGGGACGGTGCTTTTTTTGGTTTCAGCGCAAAAATAAAAATTATATTGGATATAAATACCTCGAACTCTTTTAGATACCGCGCAGAACTTAAGATGAGACCAAAAGCGCCCAAGCATTTCTCTGTGGTGAATGCAATAAAATCACCAGGGGCCAGTTCCGCAAAATGGGAAGTGAGAAGTGAAATGGCAAAGGCGAAGTAAAAGCGCAAAATGGAAGTAAAACGGCAAGTAAATGGCAAAAGCGAAGTAAAAAAATAAAAATAAAAAGTAATTTCTCATAGCTTTTGCCATTTTACTTGCCACTTCACTTGCCATTTCACTTCGCCTTTGCGCTTTTACTTCGCCTTGCCAATTCACTTCTCACTTCTCATTTTGTGGAACTGACACCAGGTTATCACTACGCGTGAACTGCAATCACCTGTCAGATTGTATGAGACTGAATGTTCAAATTCAAAAGATCTAATTGTCAAGACGTTCGCTTTTTCAGAGGAAAACGGTAGTCGCGGCCAAAGTTTGGCACAAAATAAAACAATGCAAGGTAAAAGATGAAAATCGCTCACCATTACCTTCAACGGGTAGTCCAATGGGAGCCCCCAGGCCCCGTAAAATGTCATGCAATGTGTGAAAAGTCAAATGTAAAATGCCATGTAAAAGGGCATTTTACAAGGTCTGGTAGTGCCACCAAAAAAACTTTGTCCCAATAATTCTGGACAGGCCCAATATTCTAGCACATTGCTTTCCCACATTACAAATGGTAAGATGCGCCAGTATTGGCGAAACATTTATTTGCACATTAGTAAAAGTCGACGTCTTAAGCTGACCTTATGCAAATAGGAAATGTTTACTCCATGCGCTACACCGCAGGAAGTTTTCCTTGTTGGCCAGTGGTTTTGAACCGCCGCAATAAACAAATTTGTCACGTGGGGCAGAAAAACGAAAGGATTAGGGGTGATTTACAGCATAACGACTAATAGAATGTGGAACGACAAATTCAGTGTCGATAAATTACAAGTATACTCTACTGACGGCACACCTTACAATGAAATCTACCATCTGAATAAACGAACAGACATTTAAAAAAATTTTCCCATCAGATAAGATTGCTCCCACTCTGGGTGAATTTGGTGCACTATCTTTCATGTAACCTTATTCATAAAAATATGGTAGTATTCATTGTATAGCGTTCTGTCCGTCCAGTATACTCTAGAACGCTTTAGAGATATTCATCCCTAAATTGACGCATGTTGAAAGCACTAACCGAATATACATACATCGTGTTCAATTACACAAAATGCTCCAGTGGTTCTTGAGATATAAATCCAAAATAAATTTGCGCTATTTGTCGGCAACATTTTACATTGGTATTGCTGACAAATAGCAAAATGTTCATTTTAAATTTGTATCTCGGGAACCACTGACATTTTTGGACTACTTTTTGGGTAATTTTTGACACGATATAGAGATAGATAGGTTAGTGCTTTCAACATGTCAATTTAGAGATGGATATTTCTGAGCGTTCTGAAGTGTTTGTAATTAGTTATAATAACACTGAATTTGTCGTTTCACCTTCTATTTGTCGTTGTGCTGTAAATCCACCTTTAGGTGCATACCTAAGTGTCGCGCGGATAAAATGGCAGTGTGAACCTAAGAACCAGATGATGAACAGTCAATAATGAGTAGTACCGGAATGCAAGGGGTATCTTGCTATTTTAGTTCATTTCACAGGGGTTTAGTAGGGGGGGGGGGTAACCCCCCCCCAAATCCGCCAGCTATTTATCTATCCCGGAGGCCCGCTCAGCTATCTATCTATCCCGGAAACAATTTTATTGTCTACTATCCCCTAAACACCCCCCCCCCAAATCGTCCAGCTATCTATCTATCTGGAGCGATTTTTGACAAATTTTCGCTCAAAATCGCTATTTTTCGTACCTTTTTATTGTTTTTCACTACCAAAATCGCTAGTTCATGTTCATTATCCCTATTTTGGCTATGTATGTGCTTATATACTTATTTTTAGCTATTTTTCACCTACTTTTAGCGATTTTTCCCCCTTTTCTTCCTTCTATACCTCGGAAAACCCTATATATTGAATCCCCGCGAACCCCTCCCCCCAGAAAATTTTCCAGCTATCTATCCCTCCGGAGGAGCGATTTACTATCTACCGTATTACCTCGAAATACCCCCAGGGGGTTTATTATTTCGCCAGCAAAATTTGAGGGGGGGGATAATTCGAGGGGGGGGTTTATTCGAGGGGGGGGGGGGTCTATTATTTCGCCAGAAATTTTCGGAAATTCCCCATACGCAGACGTAGAAAAATCGAACAATCACATAGCTTTATATGTGTTTATAGGCATATATTACTGTATATACACAAAAACCCTACCCTAACGTCACTTAATCATCAGTTTTAACGTGTGTTCTGCATTGTACAGATCACAAACTGCGGTATTTGTCATGTACGTTCACGTTACACTCAATATTAGGGGGGGTATTTCGAGGGGGGGGTTTATTATTTCCTCAGCCGAAATTTAGGGGGGGTATTTCGAGGGGGGGGTTAATTCAAGGGGGGGGATAATTCGAGGTAATACGGTATATGAACCCAAGCGGGGGTCCAAATCTACAAAACCCCTGTCATTTCATATCACAGAATCCCGGTTCATGCACAACGAAGCATGTGCACAAAACAAACCAAAGCATGCCAGTAATAAGCAGGATAGTAGCGCTGGTGAGCAACCTCAACTTTAGTTAGGTGTAGTTTGACAGTAACTGAGCCCTGCGAAAACTCGTCACAACTGCTGCTTCTAGCTCCCAAATCATAAGATGACTAATTTTTTGTTCTAAAAATATTGAAAACGTTATCAGAAAACTAACAGAAAATATAACGAGATTAAAGTAGGCCGAAAACTACCTGGCGCCAATAAAAATGCACATGAGATAGTCAGGCAACATGCAGGATGAGTCAGCTAGGTACTTCGAAAAGCAGTGATTGAACTTGTCGTTGTCCACACCGGTACATTGAACATTTTGTGAGCGCGTTCATAGCCGGCGCCAAGGAGCTTTTGCACCTGATTCCATTTTAGTCTGTTTTTTTTCTCTCTCGCAAAAAGGTTTTCTCTTCCAGAGAGCGCAGGACACGAAGAACTTGAAATCAAGCCGTAAGAATTCAAATGGTGCCAACTACCCTCGAATATGCCGTCTCAGAATGGTAGACATGAAGTGAAAAAATACACTGCTACACGTGCGAATTGGCAACTGCGCCACAGCTTCAACCGTGTTTACGCATCAAAAGCTGCAGATAAATTAATGATCCAGACTCCCATGGACATGGTTTTGGGCATTCAACGACAAGTGCTCGTCTGACAGTGCAATCGATAAGCTGCAAATCTCGCAAAATGACACCGCCCCAGCCGTACATAGACTTGGCTGCGACTGGGCAATGGGCATAAACTTGAAGCCCAAACGTCTGCTGCTTGGCAACAGAGTTGTTAAAAGTACTGAACTTTTTTCAATGTAAACGTAAAGTGTATATGTTGTACTTACTGTTTTACAGAAAACGTAGAGTACAAATTTTCCACTTTTACTCACGAGTAGACGCGAGTAACATACTTTTTTACCGGAAAACGTAGAAGTGAGTATTTTTGAGAAATTTTGCTCCAATTTTCACTAAAAATCACTCATTTTCATACCTTTTTGGCACTATTCACCCTCAAATTCAGTAGTTCATCTGCTTTTTGCCAATTTTCATCTATTCTTGGCTGTATGTGTCTGTATGTGTGTCTGTGGCTGTATATGTATGGCTTTATACCTATACCAAATTTTTACTTTTTTTCAATACATTTCACTTTTTTCCTTTTTATCCTTCTAGTCTTTGAAAAAGCTGATATAAGAGACTCTATAAAATACATTTTCTGACCCGCGTACTTTGAAGCACGCAAGTGAGTACCGGTATTTTCTCACGTGGAAACGCAAACGTATTTACGCAGTACTCAAGTATACGTATTTATCGAGTAAACGTAAATACGTTTTTACAAACATACTTGGCAATCATGTCATAAATAGCATGCCATTGCTTACGCGAGCGTGTGCGCAATGATGGATGTTCGACCAGAAAATAACACTGGACGCTATATAATCCATGGAATTTGTATTGAGCTCTTATAAGCGCACCGATTCGCACGATGGGAACTACACAAAGCCAGGGGTCTATTCCGCTAGTGGAGAGGTGACCAACTATTTAAGTCAAGTGGTAAGCAAAATTATACGGTACAAGTGTTACGATATACTTATCACTAACGTTCACCTGTCACTTGAGTTGTCAGGCAACTTAGTAACTTTACCTGAAACACTTTTCTGGTCACTTTGTCCACTTGTGGAATTGGGACCAGAAGTTATTCTATACGCTGGACAGACGAGAAAATGCATGGCGCCACGCACCGACCACGTCGTTTTTCCAAGACACGAACGAAACACTGCAACATAATTGAAATCACAGTAAAAACCTACTTCTATTTGCACCCTATAAACCCATTTATCAAGCGCAGTGCTTTCAAAACGACAGACAGCCCAAAAATGCGACAGGCACCAAATAGACAGGTATTTCACACTGGCTACTGCAAACAGGCGCTTATCACTGCAGACTGCAGCCGTCATTCCAGGTACCACGGCGAAGGCAATCACGGACCGGAAGAGGCGCGCATTTTCACATTTTTCAACACAGCGCGCACAAACGGGGGGGGGGGTGAAATTTGAGGGGGTTCACCAGAGTTTTGCACTTTCACATTTTGTCGCGCAGTTTGGCAGTGACCTTTTTCCTGAAAATTCCCAAGCCTCGAGGTAAGGAACGGGTGCCAATAGAAGCTGGTTTCTGACGACCGTAAATTTGGAGCTTTTAATCTCCGCATTTCCTGGCTTTTCCCAATTATTGCACCGTTTACACGGATTTTTTTGTGACGACTTCGACAACACATGAAAAGATCAATAAGTCAAGTAAAAAGTTCAATATAAATGAGAAAAAGTGGTCAAGTATACATTTTAAATTTTACCGTGGTAACCCCCCAAACCGCCCACCTATCTATCTATCCCGGAGGCCGCTCAGCTATCTACGTATCCCGGAGGCCGCACAACTATCTATCTATCCCGGAGGCAAAATTTTGGGCTACTACCCCCTAAACCCCCCCCCCAAATCGCCCAGCTATCTACCTATCTGGAGCGATTTTTGAGGAACTATACCCCAATTTCCGCTCAAAATCGCTATTTTTCATACCATTTTATAGATTTTCACTTCCAAAATCATAGTTCTTGTTCATATTTACCTATTTTCAGCTATTTTTAGTACTAAATGCTCTTGTATACCATTTTTGAGCTATTTTGTACCTACTTTTAGCGATTTTTCTCCCTTTTCTTCCTTCTATGCCCCGAAAAAGCCTATATATCGAACCACCGCAACCCTCACCCAGAAAAATTCTCAGCTATCTATCCCTCCGGAGGAGCGATTTGCTGTCTATCCAACCGCTCAGAGGGTCGAAATTCAAGATACCCCTGCTATACGCCAAAGTAAAATGTAGGTATACTTGACCAGTTTTTCTCGTCAATATTGAACTTTTTACTTGACTTATAGCAGTTTTCGTATGTTGTCAGAGTCGTCACAAAAAATCCGTGTAAGCGCCTAAAAGTGCCTCAAAGCACCAAATTATCAGGAGAAAATGAAGATTGTTTGAGGTAAAGTAGTCATGTCCTATTTTTTGGGTAGATTGGTCCAATCGATATCTATTTTTCGAATCCGCAATCATCTACTTGCTAAAGACAAATAGAATTTATTCAACTGAAATTTTTCCAATACCCTACAATCAAAAGTTATAACAATAATTTATTTTTGACCGTAAACTTAGGTACAGGTTAAATGGGTGTGATCAACATTGTAGTCTACTAGTTCTTTTCACAGATCAAGTTTTAAATTTTTTTAATTTGGCATTATTTGAATCTTGATTGCAAGGAGATACCGTAAAAGCAGCTCACTATCGATAGAGCCATATAGCTCAAAGTTATGGTCACGAAAAGTGAATGTTTTAAGAAAACCTTCGAACTCGGAACTGGTGGGATAATTAGGAAGTTTTTTTCCAGTGATAGCATCGCCCCAAACCCCAACATAATTGAATGGCACTAAAATTGACCTTCGAAAAACCGAAGTGCCGATGTGAAAGTGCCAAACACCGATGGACCCCCTAAAATGACAGACACCCCAACTGCTTCTACGGGTGCGCATTTTTATCACGCGGTAAGCAACAAACAAGCAGCAAGTAAACAAATAATGAAGCAAGCGGAAATGATTGTCGATTGAAGCAACGCGTGGCAAAGCGAAATAAAGATGTCGGTTAAAGATGGTGCAAAAGAACATCGAATGCTGATTTGGTTCTGAATAAGCTACCGTAGGCAAGTGCACTGTTAAGAATAAATGTTTACAAAGCTGTAGCTGGGTTTCAGCGGTTCATTCTATAAACAGTATGTAGATTCAACAGTATGTGTATCCAACGTTACGTAGATTTAAAAGTAGCGAATTTGCAAACGTAAAACCTGCCGTGCAAATTCAAACATGCGGTACACCACATTGGGCCCACACATGACATCGCAAATTCGTGTCAATACAATGTCAACTAAATAACACAAAAGCACCACACTTTACAGAAACATTGAAAATTATGTGTCATGATGTAAAATTAACTGTGCTCTATCAGTGAGGGAAAATAGAAATGACACAATTCACTAAAATTTAGTTGACACGAATTCAGTTGACATCAAGCGTGTGTGGCGCCATTCAAACGTTTGGATAAATAACTATCAAATTAAGTACATAAGTATTTAAATGACATCAGACGCTACAACGGGCGATGGACTCATAAATGTGATGACGACATTCAGATTCATGAGTATGAAAATCGATTCAACATTTGCAGTCAACATACTGAAGAAAAAAAACGGCGCCCAGAGACGTATCCGAGAAGTTTTCACTGGTGGGGGGGGGGTTGTGGAGCTTCCCATTGGTATTCATCATGCTTTATCTAGTTATAATAATTCCGTAAACAGGTGATAACCACTTGAAACAAGTTTAACCCGGAATAGTTTGATGTAAATGAATATATAAGCAGTACTCGACACAACAATTTTCTACATCGGAATTTCTGCTCAGTAATGACGACAGTTTGGTACACACTGAAAAATACAAATTAGGCGTCTACTTCTAATTAAAATTGGATAAGTCCAAAAAAATATTTTGAGAAAATTGCATTTTACGTTTTGTTTCCAATTATCTGCCAGTGATTCAAAGTTCCAAACTACCGACGTACTCATTTGAAAAAAAATCGACAAAGATATTGAAAGGTCACATTTTTCCGGCTTTATTTCCGCATACAATCTAAAATACTTAAAATGCATAAGTTTCAACAACCCCACTCGACATAACATCAGCCATTTCATATCAAAGAACATAAAGCAAAAAAGTCCCTTCATCAAATCAACAGACCATCAATCACACACGCTAACTTCTACTGCGCCTTTTGCGCCTATGTACCACTGGACTTTTGGATCTGGATTTGGACAAACGCCGCTCATCCGATTTGCGCGAACTTTTCCGCCTCTGCGGAGATTTAGACTTTGCACTGCGGCGACGCGATTTCTTGTCGACTCGCGGTGATGGAGACTTTTTCGCTGCTTTTTCGGGCGATTCGACCGGCTGATCGTCAGTGGGCGGAGCCTGAAAACAGCAGAAAAATGAAAAATAATGTTGATAAAACACTTTATTTACTGAACTTGAAATCATCAAAACTTATCAAAACAGTCCGGACGCGGAACCAAAATTTCCAGTGCGCAGTCGGCACAGAACACGACAGATAATTTAGAAAGTTACTCAAATTTTGACTTCTTCCAACCCGACCCCTTTAGGATGATGCAAAAAACTACCTACCTCATCTGCAGGATTCTTTTTGACATCTTCCATCGGATTTTCATCGACAACTGGTGCAGTGACCGGCTGCACAATCTCATTTGAATTTTTATTTACATCCGTAGCAGCATTATTTTCATCTTCGCTTGCACTGGACGGATCTATCTGTTCATCCTTGTCCACGCCAAGCTCCACCTTCTTTCTGAAAATGTATAAAGATTGAAAAAAACGTTTTTTTGATAAGGGGTCTCCAATGCGGGTGACCCCCCCCCCCCAAAAACCCCCAGCGATCTATCTACCCCGGATGCCGCTCAGCTATTTATCTATCTATCCCGGGGGCAAAATTGTTGGCTTCTATCCCGAATTGGTAAAACTGGTGCCGAAAGTTGCATTTTCGGTAATTTTTCATTACCCCCCCCCCCAGGGAATGGGGGGGGGGGTGGCTTCTGCCCCCCGCCCCCTGGATACGTGCTTGCGACTCATACGCAACTAAAAATATGAATTGCGAACTCTACTGACCTGCGAACAAATTCGTCATAACTGATAATTTTGGCCGCCTCCCTCTTCCAATGAGGCGGAGTTTCGCTGCCCCGACGCTGACCCCCGGCGAACGGCGCGGCAGCCATTTGCCTATTTCCATAGGAAAATGATGGTCGGTTATCCGAGTAGGCGGGGCGACGTGTTCTGCGAGGATCAAGGAATACTGGTAGCAAAATTTCTCTTTTGAATTACTACGGGTAAAATCGAGATTTTAACGCAAGTGCTATAGCGACACGGGGGTTGCCCCCCCCACCCCAACCGCCCAACTATGTATCTATCCCGGAGGCCGCTCAGCTATCTATGTATACCGGAGGCAAAATTCTTGGCTACTATCCCCTTCCCCCCCCCCCCCCGATTTGAGACATTTATTAAAATTTGCGCCCAAAATTGCTAATTTTCATGCCGTTTTATAGATTTTCACGTTCCCAATAACTAGTTTATGTGTTTTGTTGCCTATCATCAGTTACTTTTGTACTATGAGCTTATATACCCATTTTCGCCTATTTTCAGCGATTTTTATCCTACTTTTGGCGATTTTTATCATTTTTCTTCCTTCTACACCCTGAAAAAGTTTATATATTGACCCCCTCCTCCCCCTAAAAAATAAATTTATTCAGCAATTTATCCCCCGGAAGATTTGCAGTCTATCCAACCCCAGGGAGGGTCAAAATTCAAGATAACCCTCCCCAATGGCTAGCGACAAAAACCACCACCATAGCCACAAACCTATCACCCCAACTGCCCGCATCCCTCCGATCTCTACCATAATCTTTCCTATCCGAGCCAAAATCTCTCTGATTTTGCTGGCGATCCCTACCGTAATCCCTGCTCCTGCGATCCCCATCCCTGTCTCGATCCCTATCTCTGTTTCTGCTAGTCCGGTCCCTTTCCTTACTGCGACTTCGGCGGCGCCTGGAATCAACTTTGGTTTCTTTGGTCTCAGCTGGAGGTGTCGGCGTTCGGTAACGAATTGGGCCGCGGCCCCGGATCTTGTGGCCCGCTCTGAAATGTGTAGATAGTGGCTTTATGTTACATTGAACTCGACGGGTTTGGGTCAATGAAGTTATCAAAAGAGCCGGCGCTGGACAATCCAAAATGGTTTGGATACACCTCTTCCTCTTGAAAAGTACTGGCGCCCATTTGAAATGAGTGCCGACTTGATTGCGATTTTTATAAACGATGACGCAATGATGGTGTGTTAATAGAAGTTTATAGATGACCACACATAAAAAATCATGGCATGTGATAGGGTTCAAACGGGACTGACTATTCGGGATCGGGATTGCCTTTTTGAGATTTCGGGATCGGGATTGGGCTTTCGGGATCGGGATTGGTCTTTCGAGATTTCGGGATCGGGATTGGTGTCTCGGGATCGGGACAGGGATTGGCATTTTTTTCGGGATTGGTATATTTGAAAAAGTTCTCATATTGTAGGAGTTTCTCTCGTTTCTCTCAAATCGGAATCGGGATTGAGTAAAAATTTTCGGGATCGGGATTGGAATTTCAAAAGTTTCGGGATCGAGATTTGTTTTCTGAAATTTCGTGATCGGGATTGAGGTTTCGGGATCGGGACCACAAAACCCCGAAATTTCTCGGGATTCGGGATCGGGATCCCATTTGAACCCTAATAGGGACCACAAAATTTCTCAGGATTCGGGATCCCGTTTGAACCCTAGCATGCGGTCCGCCGAGCATACTGAAACATACATACATGCATACATTCGCACTCCGCAAAAAAGAAATTACGCCCCATCAGTAAAACACAGTAAAACAGACTCACTTGGAAATAAACGCCGGCCGAGGTTTGGTCACCACTTTTCTCACATCTCCTTCGTTCTTCTCAATATTCTCACCCTTATTTACAGCCTCTTGTTGCCTTTTTAATCTAATTTCTTCCGGCGTTTGACTGCGGCGCATTAAATACCTATGTTCCGGCACTTTGGGAACATCTTCCTCATTTACGGAAGGTTGTAGGTTTTCGAAGGCTGCGGCTGGTTGCGTTGAGATTGGAGGTTCCTGGTAGGTTTCAGGTTCGGCGTCGCTGATTTCAGGCTGGGATGAATCTGGTTGTGGAGAATTTGTGTTGGTCGGTTTAATTGACAGCTCCCAAAATCCGCACCCAGCCAGGAATGGCTTGGACGCGGATTCAAAATATTTCATGGATATACTCGGCAGACATCACACTTAGTATGGAAACCTACCATAACTCATCTGAATAATAAATCAATTTTTTTACAGTTTTTAATCATATTTCCTTTTTACTTTGGAATATATAATTACGAAATTTATCACAATATTTTATTCATTAAATTATGGTAGGATTCGCCGATCATTTATACGTAAATACAGGGGTCTCCAAGATTTTGGCCCTCGCGGGGGCTGGATAGCTAGCAAATCGCTCCTCCCGAGGGATAGATAGCTGGAAAAATTTTCTGGGGGGGGGGCTTGGGGGGGGGTGGCTCGCGGGGGCAAAATGTATAGGCTTTTTCAGTGCATAGAAGGCCGAAAGGGGAAAAAATCGCTAGTAATCGGTTAAAAGTGGCTAAAAGTAGGTTTAAAATGGTTAAAAACAGACATACAACCACGCATATAGCCGGAGAGCACGAATTTGAAGGTGAAAAACTATAAAAAGGTGCAAAATTAGTGATTTTGAGCGAAAATTGGGGCAAAATTTCTCAAAAACCACTCCAGATAGATAGATAGCTGAGCGATTTGGGGGGGGGGGGGTCTTTGGGGGTAGTAGCCAAAATTTTTGCCTCGGGATAGATAAATAGCTGAGCGGCCTCCGGGATAGATAGATAGCTGGCGGATTTGGGGGGGGGGGCAGCCCCCCCCCCAGGAGACCCCTGCGTAAATACCAGGCTGGATCTAATCGGATGGAGGCGCCCCGCACGGTTGAGGGGTTACCCCAAAACACTACAACTGCACAAGAAAAACATTTCCGCACAAGCCCTACAAAAATATTTTATGGATGCGAGGAGGACATGCGAAAAATATTTGCATACTCAAAATGAGAAAAATGCTTTACCGGAAGCATGGCCATTTTGCACGTTTTCATCTCCACTGTCCGCCCTCTTTCGCTTTTTCTTCTCTTTGACCTTTTCTTTTTTGTGCTTCTTTCTGCTTTTTTTCTTGCGCTTCTCCTTCTCACGTTCCGACTCGGAACTGCTACTGGAGTCGGAACTGGAGCTGCGAAAAAGTAATAATTGCAGGTTACAAAATGAGTTCAAATTGACGCCACATATTACTTAATAATGCTTAAACAAATATGACTTCATGTGGCTTGTAAATATGATTTGTGGTGTTTCTATAATTGGCCAAAAATTATAAACAAAAAAAATTATGTATGATTTTCACGGGAATTTAAGACTCGCTTCGCCTAAGGACCAAACCTCCCTTGTTACAAAAAAAATTTTTGCGTTTTTTTTCATGGATTTGGAATCTCCATAACTAGAAACTTAAAATTTCCTTCCATGCATATATCCGGAAATGTCATCTTCCTACTGAAAAAATTGATCAAAGTCAAAAGTCACCATTTTTCAGGCTGTTTTTTGGAAATTCATAACTTTTGTTTGACTTTATCTATAAATATAATTTTTTGTATTTTTATTAAGAAAGTTGTGGAGATTAATTGGCCCGTACAAACTAGTTTCATCAAATGTTTTTTTCTCACTGAAAATGATGGCTGAAATTTTGAAAATGGCATCAAATTTTCATTTTTTAATTGAGAGCTTAGCTTTTTTTTGCAAAAACTGTGCCTAATTGCATAGTTTATTTTACAAAAATAACATAGAAAAAGTAGGTCTGCCATTTTTTGCCACAACAGTTTGAAGCAGCCTGACACCCATCTCACCACCGCAGACAAACCCACTCTGAATACTCAGATGAAGTTGTATGAAAAAAGTTTTCATCATGAACTTTGGTTATTTTTACATGTTCTTTCATTTGTATATCTCCATTTTTTATTTAACATACTTTGGATAGGTGCTGTCATACAAAAATGCACTTTTCACATAAAAATTTGTGACCCCCATTTTTATGGTGGATTTGGAATCTTCATACATAGAAACTAAAAATTTCCTTCCATACATATATCTGAAAATGCCATCTTCCACTAAAAAAAATTGATCAAAGTCAAAAATTATCTTTTTTCTGGATGTTTCTTAGGAAATTCAAAAGTTTTGCTTGACATCATCTATCAATTTGATATTTTGGATTTTTATTAAGATAGTTTTGGAGATTAATTGGCTCATACAAACTAACTTCATCAGACTTTTTTTCTCACTGAAAATCGTGGCTGAAAATTTGAAAATGGTGCCAAATTTTTTGTTCTGAATTGAGAGCTTACCTTTTTTCACAAAAACTGTGCTAAATTGCATAGTTTATGATAAAAGAATAAAATCCAAAAACTAGGTCTGCACTTTTTTACAACAACAGTTTGAAATGATAAACAACACAGATGTCACGATCACAGACAATCCCACTCTAAAGACTCAGATGAAGTTTTATGAAAAAAGTTTCCATTATATTCTTAGGTTATTTTATCATGCTCTTTCATTTGTGTGTCTCCATTTTTTATTAAACACACTTCGAAAGGGTGCTGTCATACAAAAGTTTACTTTTTTAGCAAATATCACAAGTGTGATCATAAAAAATCCAAAAATAAATCATTTGTACTAGTAGCTAACTGTTCTGACAGTAGCTTTTAGCTGGCCATTTGGTTATTTTATGTTTCTGCGAAATTGCACTTGCATAAAAAAATAAATATCACAAGCATGATCAAAGGTAAATATCATGTCCCAACCCTAGTTCATAGCAGTTAGATTGCAAACAGAAACATAAAATAACCAAATGGCCAGCTAAAAGCTACTGTCAGAACAGTTAGCTACTAGTACAAATGATTTATTTTTGGATTTTTCATGATCACACTTGTGATATTTGCTAAAAAAGTAAACTTTTGTATGACAGCACCCTTTCAAAGTGTGTTTAATAAAAAATGGAGACATACAAATGAAAGAGCATGGTAAATAACCTAAGAATATAATGGAAACTTTTTTCATAAAACTTAATCTGAGTCTTCAGTGGGATTGTCTGTGATCGTGACATCTACGTTGTTGATCATTTCAAACTGCTGTGGTAAAAAAAGTGCAGACCTAGTTTTTGGATTTTATTTTTTTATCATAAACTATGCAATTGAGCACAGTTTTTGTGAAAAAAGCTAAGCTCTCAATTCAGAACGAAAAATTTGGCACCATTTTCAAATTTTCAGCCATGATTTTCAGTGAGAAAAAAAAGTCTGATGAAGTTTGTTTGTATGGGCCAATTTATCTCCAAAACTATTTTAGTAAAAATCCAAAATTGATAGATGATGTCAAGCAAAAGTTTTGAATTTCCTAAGAAACATCCAGAAAAAAGATGATTTTTGACTTTGATCAATTTTTTTAGTGGAAGATGGCATTTTCAGATATATGTATGGAAGGAAATTTTTAGTTTCTAGGTATGAAGATTCCAAATCCACCATAAAAATGGGGGTCACAATTTTTTATGTGAAAAGTGCATTTTTGTATGACATAACCTATCCAAAGTATGTTTAATAAAAAATGGAGATATACAAATGATAGAACATGTAAAAATAACCAAAGTTTATGATGACAACTTTTTTCATACAACTTCATCTGAGTATTCAGAGTGGGTTTGTCTGCGGTGGTGAGATGGGTGTCAGGCTGTTTCAAGCTGTTGTGGCAAAAAATGGCAGACCTACTTTTTCTATTTTATTTTTGTAACGTAAACTATGCAATTAGGCACAGTTTTTGCAAAAAAAGCTAAGCTCTCAATTTAAAAATGAAAATTTGATGCCATTTTCAAAATTTCAGCCATCATTTTCGTTGAGAAAAAAACATTTGATGAAACTAGTTTGTATGGGCCAATTTATCTCCACAACTTTCTTAATAAAAATACAAAATATTATATTGATAGATAAAGTCAAACAAAAGTTCTGTATGTCCAAAAAACAGCCTGAAAAATGGTGACTTTTGACTTTGATCAATTTTTTCAGTAGGAAGATGACATTTCCGGATATATGCATGGAAGGAAATTTTAAGTTTCTAGCTATGGAGATTCCAAATCCTTGAAAAAAAACGCAAAAAAATTTTTTGTGACAGGAACAAAATAGGCATGTTTGGTTCTTAGGCGAAGCGAGTCTTAAATGTTCTGCAAGCCACTAAGCTGTTAACCCATTTTATGTTTTGATCACAGACATGAAGCCAATTTATCACCTAGGTATAGCACACTCCCATATTCAATAAGTCTCCGATAAAAAATAAACCAGACCCACCTTTTCGCCCGCTTCTCACTTTTCTTCCTGACCAATTCACCGCAATTAATCACAGTCACATCGGTATACGGTCTGGAATTGTCCTTAGAGCTGACCCTCTGATTTTCAATTTCATTCACAACAGTGAACCCGTCAATTACCTTGCCGAAAACGACATGGCGCCCGTCCAAGTGCGGCGCCGGCCGGGTGGTGATGAAAAACTGCGACCCGTTCGTGTCGGGGCCTGGGAAATTGGACAAGGGATTGAAGAAACGTGAAATTATTATTTACTGTGATTTTCGCCACTACGCGGCAGCTAATATACACTGATTCAGATTTTATATTACCTACCAACTTTGTAATTAAAACGCTAGCTACCGGATTTCCTTGAAATACCCCACATCTTTTTGAGCTGAGGAAAAAATAACCCCCCATCTAGATAAAGGTAAATACATCATGTATGCAAGCTACCGCCCTCAAAATTTGCACTCTAAAAAAATAAACACCATGGGGGGGTATTTCGAAGAAATACGGTAAATTTCGAAACGGCCATACACATCAGTACAAACCTCTATTGGCCATTGACAGCAGATAAGGTTTCTCATGCTTCATAGTTAAACTTTCATCCTCAAAAGTAGTCCCAAAAATCGATTCACCACCGGTTCCGTTCCCCGCCGTGAAGTCGCCACCCTGAAAAAGCACAGTTGATAGAAAATGTCGGTAGAACTTTATCTAAATCTCTCTCAAATAATAGATTCTGCAACAAGCATCAAAAGTCTTTTCAATGCTGAAAATCTGAAAACTACCTGTATCATAAAATTCTTCACAACTCGGTGGAACGTGGAGCCTTTGTAATGCAGAGACTTGCCGCTGAGTGAACTCTTTCCCTTCTCTCCGGTGCACAGGGAGCGAAAGTTCTCGCATGTTTTCGGTGCTAAGTCGTTGAATAATTCCAATATTATTCGACCTATAGGCGCGCCATCGATGGCGACCTCCAAAAAACACCTGGACCCGGCGCTGGGCATCGCTGCGGCGATAAGTCAAAGCATTCACTTGCCTTTAAATGGGTTATCTAGTTTCTATACGGATTATGATAAAAAAATTTTATTTGAATATTCAAAATTAAATTTGAAGAAAAAAGTTGCTATATGAAACACATTTTCTGATACTTCTAAGAACACCGTTCTTACAATGGGTTGATTGAAACGGGAGAATATTATTGAACAAATGATCGGTTGACTTGTTCGGGCTGTCAGCGTATAAAAACATTCCTTTTCATTTTTTTATTAACTGCGTCACGGACAAAAAACACCGCGATGTTCTTAGAAGCTGAAGTAAGATGAAACTCTGGGCAAACGGATGGAATAGTGATAAACGTTTCAAGAATTTATGTTGCTTCTTACGTGCGTTTCTTTTCTCCTCAACTGATATCGTGAGTATTTCATAACAATGTAACTCATTTTACCTAAGTTTTACGCAAGTTGTCTCTTTACAGATAAAAAAGAAAAACGGTTAAAGCTGGCTGCCAGCCTGGCCACGTGTGCTTGCGCCGGTATTCTGCTCCATTATGGACCATTCATACCAGGGAAATGATCCGAATGCAGCACAATGGAATCAAAACCAGCCCACGGTGAATAAATCTTGTTTGATTAAACAAAAACGTATACACGGAATTAAACGATTTTCCTAATTTCCAAACTGTGCCCTTAAAGTATTCGCATGAGATTTCTATGCGTTTACCATATTGGGGCGTATTGTGCCGCTCAAAACAGCTTTTCACATCACCAAAAACTGCACCATCTCTTTCATCGGGCGCTGTGATCTCATAGGCACTCTGAATATGTACAACAAAATTTAAAGGTTGCGTTTGTATCGCAGGACGTTTACCTGCCCCAAGCAATGATGGCGGCGATGATGTACCAGCAACAGTTTCCCCAAGCTGCGTTAAGACAGGTTCATTTCCCGGCTGGGTCATTTCCCGGCAGCGGTGTCATTTTTATGAGGCCTCTACTTCTGAAACCAAAATTCTGATAACATCAAAAAGTTGATTTTGTTTCATTTGAAATTTTCCAGTTGTCAATGGGTTTTCGCGCTGTCTATCGTAATGTTTAAAGTGAAGTGTGAAATTTTACGCCTCTGTTCTCCACATACAAACATTTCAATATACAAAGGTAGCAGTGGCCTGTCCACAAAATGCATTTGACAGGAATACAGAAGCATTTAGGAATAAGTCCTGTAAATAAGTGGACTTATCTCTTCCCCTCAACAAAAATTATGTAACCTGCCCTGGTAAATTGGCCTAATGGGCAATTTATTGACTTTTAGAAATCAGTGTCTACGATGGACTTGTCGACATTTTACTATTTTTTCCAATATTTTTTGCAATATGCACCATTGAGTTATCGACTTATTGTTGAAGGCTGTTACAAATGTGACAAAATGTGATACTTTTAAAAAAGGGCAAGTGGCGTTTTAATTTGTAAATTTGAAAAAAATATGCGGGATTAACTCTAGATTTCAATTCGTTTTCCTGCTAAACTCAATTTTCGAAATGTTGGAGTTATCGACTTATAAGTGGACGGCTTAAATGTAATCTATATTTGCATTCCCACATTCTCAGGCACCTGGATCACAAAACATCCCAATGAACCAGTTGACACACGGAAATGCTCTTTCAAGCGCATTCGGGCAAGTTTTGGCCACAACCTTTCTGAATAACACCCCACTTTTTCCATCATTTAGTGTCCATCCAGTTAGGGTTCAAACGGGATTGACTTTTCGGGATCGGGATCGGGATTCACTTTTTGAGATTTCGGGATCGGGATCGGGATTGGGGTTTCGGGATCGGGATTGGTTTTTTGAGATTTCGGGATCGGGATCGGGATTGGCCGGGATTGGGGTCACGGGATCGGGATCGGGATTGGGATAGGCATTTTTCCGGGATCGGGATTGGGTTCTAGGGATAGAGATTTTGGCCATTTTTCTGGCATTCACAGTTGTTCATAAAGGTCTCAAAACACTGTTGGATGCCAGAAAAGTGGCATAAAATTGACGCTGGGGGTTTGCATCCACTTTTTTGCATGCAAAAACGTCATTATTTCACTTCTTATAATTTCCACTAATTTTTCCGGGATCGGGATCCCGGACTTGAGAGTTTCTCGGGATCGGGATTTGAAAATTTTCGGGATCGGGATCGGGATTGGTATTTTTGAGATTTCGGGATCGGGATCGGGATTGGGGTTTCGGGATCGGGATCGGGACTGGTAAATCCCGGAATTTCACGGGATCCGGGATCGGGATCCCGTTTGAACCCTACATCCAGTCTGACGCAAACCTGGCCACATTTGCCACGCAGGCGGCATCAACACCTGCCAGTAGCCCTGGACATGCAGGCGCAAGCACAACTACTACAAGCTCCACAAAGCCACCTCAATACGCAACACCACCCACAGCACCCGGTGCTGCCCACTCGCACTGGCGCCGCTGAAGTGACGCACGCGCCCGCCCAGTGGCAACTTGATGGCAACTTTGGTGCCACTGATAATGTCCTTGCGGCCACTGCGCAGCACGCCACTGGGCAGATGTCATCTGTGGGCATGCAACCGCAAGGGCGCGGCGCCATGGGCCAGGTGCGTTGGTAGACATATTCTTTTTATAGGCCCCGCTACTCTCCTGTCAACATCTCCACTATGAAATTCATGTAACGTTAAATTGAGTATCATTAATTGATTTGCTTTGATCTACGTTTCTAAGATAATTATTTGTCAATAATTCTGACTATGACCGTTTACTTTTTATTCACTAAATTCACGATACAAAAATCATTTTCCATTTATTTGCAGTCCACAAGCGAGCAAAATTCCATGAGCCAAACATCGCATCCAGTCGATGGCGCCATGTGCTTTGGTTCCAAGCCGCCGACTGCTTCGAGAAAGCCCAAGCAGACTTCTGGCAGTTCTCGCCCCAGGTTTATTTCCAATGCTAAATATGTCATTTTGATCATCTGAGCAAAAATGATTTTTTAAATTCCTCTAATTTAGAAAGCGCACAATACCTGCACTTGGTAAACTGAGCGCGCAGAGGAATGAGCTTATCTCCCAGATAGAGCAGCAAGAACAGGATGTACAGCGTGACCAACATGTTTGTTTTTGTGTGCTTTTATGCAGTGATCGCACTTGGTTTTTAAACTGATTTTATTGTTTTTTCTCAATCAAAGGGGTCATAAATCAACCGCCTTTTAATTATAAAAATAATTTTCATTTCATTTTTAAGGCCAAATATTTAGTAGTGATTCACTTTGATTTATAACAATCTCTGTGTCTCTGTGTATTCAATTTGCATGATTGCATCACCAAACAATAGTAGCGTGAAATGAACATACCGCTCTTTTTCACAGGACTCATCGCAAATGGAAACTTTGCCAGAGCCGAGCGACAACAACGATGAACCAAAGATCAAGTACAATCTGGGTAGGCAACGGTTTCCCAGACAACGGGCACCGGTGCCCAGGGGTGGTGCGTTCACTTTCCTGTAAATGTTTTTTGTATATTTGATAAAAACATGTGTTTTCGTGCATAGACACCCCGCCGCCATTGGAGCAATCAGTTTTGTCATTGGCTGTCACTTTGCCCGCTGTGGATTCCTTCCCTCCGACAAAAATTATACCCGACGCCGTTCTTGTTGATGAGGATGGTGCGGGTGTGAACAAGTCTGTATTTATGTATTCACCGTATATCCTTGAATAACTCCCCCCTGTTGGCCAGTTGGGGATAATAAAGCCCTCTCTTGAATAACTCCCCCTCCTGAACCTAGGGTTCGCCGATGTTTTTTTTAAACGTTTTTTTAAACGTTTTTTTAATGTAAACATGACGTCCGAAAAGTTTTTTTTTAAAAACATCGGCCAAAATTTTTAGTACTAAGCACTAGGTATTTGGCAAAATTTTTGCGCGCAAGAGCGCAATTTCACACACAAATTGACATTGGTGGTTGTTTTCATTGGTTTTGTGGCATTTTTAGTATCAAAGTATCCATTTCTATGTGCTACCATGGGTTAATAAGCCGTCATATGTTGCTGTAGTATATAATATTGAGGTAATGTGCTTCCATGTACCTCCACAGCGTGTAACTTCACTCCCAAAGTAACAACCTCCTTTTATAACCTTGTTTGATCACTATTCCGTGCCAAACTTTACCTTTTAAAAAACATCGAGTTAAAAAAAACGTTTTTTTTTCCAACCCTACCTGAACCACCCCCTCTCTGTATTTGATATATGTATCCACAATGTGTATTTGAATGATTTGTATGCCAGTGAACATGAATTTTAGTAATAACTCCCCTGGGGTCTTATTCGACGATATACGGTATTTGTCGTTTGTGTTTGTGTGATTGCTCAGCCTGTGTCTAATAAATTGGCATGATTTGTTTTAATTATTTGTACCTACCATGCAGATACATAAAAGACGCGGAGCTGTTAAAGTCTCTGCAAGCTAACAGATATCTGTGTGATTTCTGTCCGAAGCGGTTTAAAGATCGCGTCGGCGCTGCGAACCACCTGCGAGTGCACACCGGCGAACGACCTTTCAAGTGCAAGTCTGTCATTTGCATTTATACTCTTCAAAAATTAAATATTATCTAGTGTATATCCTCGAATAAGTCCCGCGGGGAGTTATCTTTTCGTCAGAATTTTTGAGGGTGACTTATTCGAGGATATACGGTAATCAAGGACGTAGCCAGGGGGGGCGGGGGGGGGCAGCCGCCCCCCCCCCTTCCCGGGCGGGACCAACAATGTGCCAGGAATGGCACTTCCAGAAGACGATTTTGCCGAGAGTTTGAAAAAATTTTGCGCGCAAGCGCGCATTTTCCGTTTGCAACGTATATTTTCGGCTGATTGGTCTCCGCGGCCTCAAAGCCAGTGAAAATGGACCCAATTCCTGTCATGTCGCTCTTTATGCCTGTAAAGAACAGACGTGTACTGGTGTTTTGGCGCCAATGCCAACGCCAGTGGCGCCATGGCGTGGCACCTCTGTATGGCGCCAGCGCCATGGCGCCATTCCCCTACTACAGGGGTAAAATTTTAGGGGGGCGCCCCGTTCGCCGGGCTCCGTATACAATCCGCCCCCCCCGCTCAAAAATCCTGGCTACGTCCTTGACGGTAATATACTCCCATTTGTCACCCCGATTTTGGTCGGAATTTTAGTGGTGATAGATAGATAGCTGGGCGATTTGGGGGGGGGGGGTAACCTCCTTCCTATTCCTGGTGACGAGTATGGTATAATACGAGTATTGTACTCGTCACTTACAACTTAAATCACCACTTATCACTTATACATAGCTTTCTTTTCTCTTGACTATGTGCCCAACTACCCCAACCACAAGTGCTCCAATGCCCAGGTACTGCCCGCAAGAATTCAAGGCCGAGTACCACGTGCGGCAGCACGAGCGTCTGCACACCGGCGAACGGCCGTACGAGTGCGGTCTGTGTCCATCTCGCTTCGCCCAGATGACCTCGCTGCTCGTGCACAACGCCAGTCATCACGGCAGCAAGAAACCCTATCTGTGCGATGTGTGCGGCAAGAGTTTCGGTTCGTTTGGTGAAGTTTTTGTTCCATTTTTTCCCGGTTAGTGTTGGTCAGCGGGTCTAGATGAGAAACGGCTTTAGATGACCACCGGCACATTGTCTTGGTGACTGGGAACTCTGAAGTCATATTCTAACTTGTCTTGAACATTTTGGTTTATTTTTCAAACAAAACAACTTTTCTCATTGTGGTTCATGGTTGAGGACGTTTTGCCGTATCCACCCTCAATAGTACCTTGGTGCTGGCGCTTTGTAGCCACCGCGCCGTAGACATTTTCGTCACCTCAACGAGTGCATTTGTGTAGCGTTTTTGAGACATTCCCGTTAATTTGAACCAGCTGTGTTATTTATGTATGTAAAGATACGTGCTTAAGGTCAACTAAAATCTCTCCATTTCAACATCCACCATATTTCTTGGTAAATATATTTGCCCTACCATCACGAGCTCAATCATTGTCACTGAAAAAACGAAACCACTTGAAAAATAGGTCGCAAACTGCTGTACGACACGCACGCGCTGACGCACACGGGCGAACGGCCGTTCGAGTGCTCCGAGTGCGGCAAGCGGTTCATGAGCGACAACGCGCTGAAAAACCACACCAGAGTGCATGATCGTTGGTTGCCAAGACGTTTGGGTGATTTGAGGGACTAAATTAACCTGTAGCATGGCGAGAAATCAAATTTTCATTTGGTTTGCTCGTATCCATGCACGCGTGGCATGGCGCTGGCACTATTACATCGCTTTACAACATTGATCGTCGTAGAAGTCCGCCAACTATGACCGAGATCACAAATTATACATCCTGGTAAAAAAAATTTGTTGAAAATAGATTTATCAATTTCCGAAATTTCAATTTCCGTAAACTGCTGAGTATCTAAGATATATAAATATTGAAAAATAAAAATTGAATTTCAAATAACCCCACCTCGCAGCCAACCGACCACCTCAGAAGCGTCGCGCCACCAATGTAAGTGTTTTTGTCGCTTTTGAACATAAGTAGCATCAACTCAGCTGTCTCACTGAACTGACCACAACACTCAGTTGTACAACGGCTGGCGCCGCGGCGCCAAAACAAAGCGCGTATGTCACGGCGACGCCACTTTGATACCTCTGCCCGGTTATGTGCATCCAGCGGTCGAATGGCTATGTGATGATGAAACTGAAAGGGCCGTGTACGGCAAGAAATTGTTCTATGTGCGGCCTGATACGGCAAAAACTGCGTATTTTTGCTTGGGATGTTTGCAGAAGGATCCAGAAATTAAATTGAGAGTGAGTGTGCTGGGGGCAGTCAGAGATCCTGTAAAATGTCAAATGTCATGCAAAGTGTCAACAGTCACGTAAAATGCCCTGCAGAATGGCAACCGTATTGCACTTTTGCAGGCATTTTACGTGGCTTTTCACACTTTGCATGACATTTGACATGTTGCAGGGCATTTTACAGGGTTTGATACTGGCACCAGGCGGTATTTTTTTGAGCTTTGAAATTCTTCGATTCTGACACGAACTTATGTGGAATGTCTCTCAATCCATGCAGATGCGCGTGCTAGGCGGAAAACTTTACAGTGAGCGCCCACGACCTGAGCACGTATGTAATGGGCTAGTGCGCATCGGTTGCCCACCCGTAGACTTCACGAATTTCAAAATACAGCAGTAAGTTTTTCGACCGAACATTTTTTGAAGGCTGTCCGCACCCAGTCTCTCTGATTGGGCTCACACACGCTAGTTGACATCGCAAATTCGTGTCAACTCAATGTCAACTAAATAACACAAGAAATTTCTTAAAACCATCACACTAACAGAAACAATGAAAATTAAGTGTCATGATGTAAAATTTTCTATGCTCTTTCAGATAGGAAAGTTGAAATAACATAATTCATTCAAATTTAGTTGACACGAATTCAGTTGACATTCAGCGTGTGTGGCGCCATTCTGCCATCTTTCTATCTTCAAAACCTACTATATGTGTGAATCACACATATTTACGTATTTTTGTAAACATCTAGTTGCCAATTAATCACAGGTTGGATGAGAAAGACCCCAGCGAGCAGGATTTGCTCAAGCTGAATGCATTGAAAGCATCTGGGCCGGATTTTGGCCCGGCTGACATGTCGTGCGTAACCGCGGCCGGCAGACCTGCCATCAGGTGATTTTTGGTAATTATCATTAAGTGGTAAAATGCTAGCTACATATTAAATGGAGTTTCCACCCTGCCTCGTCTTATGACTGTCAGCCTCGAGTGCAGTCCCTTGCATATTAATTCTGGGGATGTTGTTTTGTCTCAAACACCACCATTTTTTTATAAACAATGTCAGAAAAAACACTGCACTTTAGTGCACAACATTTGAATATATCTAGATTTTGAAATAAATATTCATAAGTCCACACTGTCATTTGGTGGTTGAATCAATTCTTAATTGGGCATGCGCGAAAACTAATTCCAGTCACATCATTTCGACAGCTTTATCAGTTTCAATGTGTGAATGTCAAGGCGACTAACTTACTCATCTACAGCACAGTTATTAATGCGCATTTACTTCTCAAAAAGTATGCATACTCGAGGACCTAGTAAATACGCATACGCATACTTTGAAAAAAGTATCTGTACTCGACTAGGGATGGCCAGCGCTTTTTTCCAAGCGCTGTTTTTTTAAAAACGGCGCTTTTTTTCAAACAACAGCTGCCTTTCCACGAAAATACGGAACTTTTCCATATGAACTAAATATACTGTAAACACCGCCTAATGCTTTTTACAGAGCGTTAAGGTAATTCTACTCACTTTTACGCTTTCCTGATAGAAAAATACTCGCATTTACACTTTGTGGAAAAAAGTATTTCACGCTCATTTACTCGCAAGTGCAAGTAAATATTTTTTACTTTACGCTTTCTGTACTCGGGGGGGGGGATACGCATACTTTGAAAAACGTTCGGTACGTTTAACAACCCTGATCTACAGACACCACTCACGCCGTTGGCCGGGTATCGTGTTCGAATTTTTTCAACACCCAAGCAACCAATCACAATCGGCCTGCATCCACACCTACGCGTGCAGCGGATGTCATCAGACTCCAACCAAAAACGGAAATCAAAAAAAGTCGGCTGCTGCTAAAGGAAGGAAAGCTGGCAAGAAAGTTATTTATCGGATCAGGGTCGCGGATGGAAGGTAAGCTGAATGTTTGGAGATACCGTTTGACTACAGGGACCGAATTCCTGGCAGGCTTAGGAAAGACTGTTTTTACAAAACCGTTTTTAAACAAAGTTTTTTTTTGTAAAAACGTTTTCACGAATGAAACGTGACTTTTTAATTTTTTATCGTCTGCGTATTTTGCAGACTGTACGACGACCCCGACGGCGAGGAGCACGTGTGCGTGCGCAAAGGAATCCGCGATCAAAGTCTGCCCGCAGCTGAAGCCAGAGAGTTCTGCGGGTTCATTCCTTGCTTTGTTGTTTGAATTAGGGTGTCAAAAAATCTTTACGGAAAACGGGAAGGTAAAAATATTCATTTGGCGGAAAACGGAAAGGTAAAAAATTTTCCGGCTGCCAGAAAACGGAAAGTGACAAGGTCAAAAAATATTCTGCAGAAAGACTGAAACGGAAAACGGAAAGTTCCCTTGTTCGAATACACCATTTCTATTACTTTATTCAAATTTGCGCAATTTTTTCCAGCCGGTTGTACCGCGCCTTCAAAGAAGAACTGGACAGCAATTTTTCAACTCTATATGGCAGAGCGATGAGCGCTCTCAAAGAAAAGCACGCTCATAATCCAGAAGGTTTACAGAAGATTTTGGCCTCTGTGCCGACTGAAACGAAGCTTTTTGTGAAGTATAAATGTGCCAGAGGTGATCGACTGCTCAAAGGGGATGCGAAGGTGATCGTTTTGAGTGCATTTTGTTGTTGCTTTTGCCATTTAAGTCCACCAAACATACTTCTACATCAGTACAATGCGACATCATCTGGCCAGAAATATCGCCGGAGAAAAAATGCGACGAGACTGCAATCATCGGCTACGCAATGTCCGTTTATTTGACATTTCGACTAATTTTTGAAATTATTTCTATGATTAAACTTGACCGTCGGACACCGTCACAGTGAGCCTCGCCAAGACCAGTCCCGGTTGCGATCAGTTCTTGGATGGTGATCAAATGGGCAGACGCGCCAGAAGTAGCAGCACGAGCGGCCGTGTCGCGAGTGAGTTCCGTTTTCTCTGTGGCGTTAGACTTGGTATCCTGGCTAGGGTTTGCCAAAAATCTATTTTGAAGTTGGCTGTTCAAGATTTCTTAGATCGCGCCTGTTTTTCTTCAATATTGTAACAAGGGTGCAGATGAGAATTCAAGCCATTTTTAGTGATAGCTATTTTACAGTCATGTCTTTTGTGGTCGTATATTGAAAGAATTTCGTCATCAATTTTGTTCTTTGTGGCACTACATCGAACATTTGCAATTCTGTTGGTGAAATTGAAAAATAATTACCATGCAAAATATGCTGCTAATGGCACGAAAACAACCATCCTATGCCTGATATTTTCCTTCCAAAATCTCATACGCGGCGATTTCAAAAATCGCTTACCAATCCTACTGAACAACGCAGAGAACGATGCAACGTTTATGCCGAAATCGTGCGGCGGCTCGTGCGGCGTTCACTTGGGCGATATGCGACGTTACTTCTCTCATATGAAACGTTCCATAACGAGAAATAGTTGCTCCATTTCTTTCCGCTGCATCAGCGCGCCACCAAACTTGGCCCCCACATTGGTTGGCTGGGAACTGATTTTACTCGGCGGACATTACACTTGTATGGAGACCTACCATAACCCATCTGAATAATGAACAAAAACTATACAGTTTTTTCATCAGGAATAATTAATTACGAAATTTATCACAAGATTTTATACATGAAATTATGGTAGAATTCTGCACATACTTTGTGGTTCGCAGACTATACTTTTACACAAAAAGCATCCAAGTCCAGAACACTTTCATTGTCAATTTCAGGACTACGCGACAGACCCCATAAATGTCGCAGCTGTGGGGCGGCGTCGCAAAGGGCGCGCTGCCGCACAAGATCGACTGCTCTTTGCATCTACTTCACAGGGATTCGCTGAGGCTGGCGGGACGGATATTATGGATGAGGATATAGGGACGTCCAGTCCAAAACGGAGGCTGGTTCGTTGGTGGTATTCGAATGGATTGTTTTCGCATTCAAAATGTGGAAGGATGAAAGGTTTTCTCACAATATTTCTGTCTGCGCGAATGTATGAAACTGCGTCCAGAATAGACATGGCAATGCATAATGTGTCACTTAAATAACATTTACTATTACGGTTATACTATATACCACAATTTTGGGATATTTTGAAAAGCCTTTTCAAAAGACATCTGTTTACTTAAAAAATGGCCCTCCTGCATAAATATTAACCTGACTTCTAATTGGTTGAACTTGATTGAAATCATGATATATTTATCAAGTTGAAATTCACTCGTGTCCGTGTATCTTGAATGCGCCATGTGTCATATTTGTAATTGGGCTATTGAAATACACCCGTGACGCTGGTGGCAGCTTTGTGAAAGCGATGGTGGTTTGCGGCAGCGGCGCTTTGATGCCGAGCCAGCCCTTGATGGTGTTCCTGATGTCCGTGTTCAGCGCGCAGTAGATGTAGCCGTTGATCGAGCAGTTCAGCACGTAGCTGAAGTAGATCCACAGCCCTGCGATGTTATGCTGCTTTCTGAAAGTCATTGGTGGCCCACACACTAGTTGACACTAGGGATGGCAAGCGCTTTTTTCCAGCCCTTTTTTAAAACACCGCTTTTTAAGAAAAAAGCGCATGGGTCCCAGCGCTTTTTTTAAATGGCTTCTTTTTTTTAAAAAGCGCTGGCAAAAATTTCGGTACTTATGCACTTTGCAATTTTTGGTGCTCATGTAAATTACCATTGTTGGTTGTTTTCATTGGTTTTGTGGCATTTTTAGGATCATTGTTTCTATTCCTGCATGCTATCATGTTGAAATAAATTGTGATATGTTGTGATTTGATTAGTGTAGTATATAATATCCAGCCAATATGCTTCCACATACTTCTACAGTGGGAAACATCAGTCTTCATGTATCATTCTTCTCTTATAACCTTATTTAAGCACTTCTCCATGCCTAACTTCACTTGAAGTCACGAAACATTCACAAACAGTGATATACATGATGAGTCGACATAAAAAGTGTTTTTTTGGCAAACATCCCCACTTAGTGCTATCCCATGACTACACAGTCATTCTATGGCTATATATGATCACATGTACTGCCACCTGTCTGTTATACCTGTATATATTGACTCAGAACTAGGGTGTCAAATTTCCGTTTCCGTTTTCCGTTTCCGCCTTTCCGCAGGAAAATTTTTTACCTTTCCGTTTTCCGTTTTCCGGCAGCTGAAAAATTTTTACCTTTCCGTTTTCCGTTTTCCGGCAGCCAAAAAATTTTTACCTTTCCGTTTTCCGTTTTCCGGCAGCTGAAAATTTTTTACCTTTCCGTTTCCGTTTTTCCGGCCCATTTTTCCGTTTTCCGGCTGAAAAATTTTTACCTTTCCGTTTCCGTTTTACCATGCCATTTTTCCATTTTCTGGCTCAATTTTCAGTTTTCTGGCATTTTTCCATTGTTTTTCCAATCTGTATTCATCTTCAATTGGCTCATCCCATTGTGTTGTTTTTGTCTCTTGGAGCAGCATTGACAACTGGGATTTCAGGGTCAGTGAAACAGGTGCTGTGAACCCAATTGGGTCATCATATGCTGACACCAATAATATATTCAAGTTTCGTCTGGTTGGTGTTGTGATGCTGTCAATTTGCAATTTTGGTGTTGATATTGCCAGCATGTCCGTTTGGTGATTTTATTTCATGCCCATTACTGCGACAATTTTATTCACCTTTGGACTCCTGTTGTTTTCTGCTATTTCATTCATGACTGATCTGGAGTTTGACAGCCATTCCCTCATGTTCATAGAACATTGGTTAAATAAAGCTTTGACTTTGTAATATAGTTCTAAAGCTTCAACTTCATTCGTGACACTCATGATGAAGTTATCAACATAAATGTTGTTTATTATCATCGCCAACTGGTTTCGTTCCCCTTCATTTTCTTCATATTCATTCATGTTGTTTATTGTCACATTTAAATGGTATTTTATGACTGCTCCCAAAATTGCTGGGCTGCAGACAAGTCCAAACAGTACGCGTTTAAAACGAAGTACTATTATATTATTTTCAGTTACTGGTTTTGAGGCATCTTTCAGCCAGAAAAATCGTGTGTAGTCTCTAGCTTGGTCATGCAATCCTTTTTGCAAAAATGCCTTTTCAATATCGGCAATTAATGCTAGATTGCCTGCCCTGAACCTCAGGAGTAGGCCCAGTGCTAATGGTGTGGTAATTGGTCCTCTAAAAAGGCACTCGTTGAAACTGGGCTTACCTGCGGACCCATTGTACACAATTCTGCATGATGTTGATTTGCCCGGTGTGATTACTGGCTGGTGTGGCAGGTAATGAATCCCCTTGTTGTCTGTTTTGTCATCACAGATCTCAATTATTCCCTTTTCTAGTTGGTTATCCATAACTTTCTGGTATTGTTCGTATAAGTTTGGATCTTTGTTGAATCTTCTTATCAGTGATTTAAACTGCACCAAGGCTTCTGCTTTTCCCGTGGGCAGGTCACTGATACTCTCTTTATACGGCCAGTCAATATAGTATTGTTTGTTGTTGTCATTGAATTTTATGCTATTTATTATCATCTCCTCTGCAATGTTGTCATCAATTGCATAGGAGTCATCAGTGATTCCCACTGCTTCTAGACTTTGAAATTGTCGTAGTGTTTCCTTTCCTATGGCCACTATGGCTACTTTTTGGTGATTTTTTGTTGGTTCAGTTAAGCTTGAACTATGAGTGAAGTTACAGGCATGATCCATAGTTGCAGAATGTACAGCTACCACAATCAAAGCCAAACAGGCAAACCTGCATGCAGGTTTTCCTTCTGCAAATTTGTCTATTCCCGTGCTAATTTCACTTTATTTTTTTCCGTTTCCGTGAAAATTTTGCTTTCCGTTTTCCGTTTTCCGGCATTTCATTTTTCCGTTTTCCGGCCGACAATTTTTTTTTACCTTTCCGTTTTCCGTTTTCCGCTGAGTGAAATTTTTTTACCTTTCCGTTTTCCGTTTTCCGGCAGAAATTTTTTTTTTACCTTTCCGTTTTCCGTAAAGTGAAAAAATTTTACCTTTCCGTTTTCCGTTTTCCGTAAAAAAAATTTTTTGACACCCTACTCAGAACCACGTTTGGGAGTTTTTTTAGGAAATGCCTTTACATTTTTTGAAAAAAGCGCGTTTTTTTTTAAAACGAGCCGTTGAAAAAAGCGTTTTTTTCATCCCTAATTGACACAATGACACATGTGTGTCAACTGTTCTGTGTCAACTCTGATTTCAGCTTCACGTGTCGCAGAGCTATCTACAAATGCACATACGGCAATGTTGAAAAATTGATATTACGGTAACTAGATTTCTCTGCTACACGTTTAGCCGAAATCTGAGTTGACACAGACCAGTTGACGCACATGTGTTAACTAGTGTGTGGGTCGCCATTATTCACATTGTCTGTTAAAAAATTTACCGCAAACCAACCAGAATATGGACCATCATCAAAATATGGCAGGACATTTAGGGAAATATCAAATACCAAAAGAATCACTGAAATAATAAAAAACTGGATGAATAAGTTGATTTCGTTTCGCCTTCTGGTGGCGACCTGTGATATTCAATACCGGCCTGAGTAAATTGTTTATTTCCATTGTCAAGTGAATACTTAACTTCTCTACTCACTTGCACTGAGTCTGTTTTTGGGGCTGTCCGCCTGTTGTGTTGCCAGATGAACTTAAAAACATTGAAGTTGCAAATACCGGACAGCAGGCAGACACAAGTAACCTGTGAAGTTCCATGACTACGTTTCATTTTCCAAGGAACCATACTTTATAGGATAAATTTCACTAGCCAAAACAAGCTCAAATTTTGAAATGAGTGCCGCGCCAGCCCCATCTGAATAGAGCCATGTGAACAGCTCTGGTGAAAATAAGAAGTAGAATGATGGGTGGAAGCTGGGTAGCCCTGCCAATCGAAAACTCATGCATAAATTAAATTCGATTAAAAATGTGTGAACTCGTGGCTCACCGATAGAAAATCCAATTATCCAACAGGCTGCAATCCAGCAGTATACCATCTTGCCTCCAAATACTTTCTCATACACATCTTTGGGGTGGCAAATGGCGGTGTAGCGGTTGAGTGCGACGACGCCCACAGTGAGGGGGGCGGGGAACCAGAACAACTGCACCGCCCAGCCCACCAGCGGGTTCGCGCCCTCCCCGTACACTTGGCTGCGGGGGGTGCAGTTGCACGTTGTGGCAGAGTTTTTAGCTCTGTGCAGAGTCACCTTTGCGTCCATATGCAGGGCACTGCGTAAATCGCTGTGATCAGCAGTAGGGCGCAGTCTGCGATCCCCAAACTCAGCGTCAACTTGTAAAACGGGTTTGTCCTCAACTTTCTGCCATGGTTTGGCGTTTATCATTGAAGGCTGTGCTAACTGGCCAAGACTTAATAAAGAGCACCTTTTTCTGAACACTGCAGTTGCGTAGGTGACATAGACGCACAGACCGCTGACACTCATTGTCATCAGCAAGACTGTACTGAAAATGACCATTGCGCTTGCCATTACTGCCGTGAGTACTCTGCGTGCCGCTAAATCGCTACAATACTCTGTACCATACCAGTCATTCAGATGTTTGCCAAATTTCCTTCATGCAATTTGCGAGTTAAAATGGTATTTATATCTGCTGACCTGCCCCCCAGACTCTGTAAAAATGTAAAATATTTCTTTCATTTTTGACTGGGAATTTGGCATTTTTCATGACATTTCACACTTCAAATGACATTTTACAATTTGCATATCAATTCATCGTTATGTGGAAACCACTGAGGCACATTTTTACTATGAAGCCCAACTACAGCTTTATAATCACTGAATTGTGAAAAAAATTGAGACTCATCCTGAGTAAGGTTTCATAAATTGTTAAGATTCCCTATGTAACATATATTACTTTTTATCAGACATCACTGTCGTCAACAAAGGAAATTAGAAAGGAATATTGTTTTAGTAGGCTTAATTATTAGAACGTGGGTTCTGTGAAAGCTATGTTGACAAGTATCGCAGAAGCGCGTGGAAGCACAATTCGTGGATTTTTGTACTAAAACAATGATAATCCATGACTTGTTCTTATGTGGCAGCATGCAGAAATGGTTTATTATTATTATGTTTTAGTTTTCAAATTTTGCAATTTAACTTATATCAATAAAAATAAAAATTTCAATTAAATTCAATCATTAATAAAAATAAATTTTTTAATTATATTAGATTAAATCATTCCAACGTGATGATTACTTTGCATTTGAAAAAATTACAGTTTTCACCGAAGTCACGGTGAAAACTGCAAATTTTTCAAATGCAAGTTAATGAACACGGTTGAAAGAGTTAATTTAATTAAATTCCATGAAGATTGAATTATAATTTCGTTTTAATAGATTTTCTGTGATTTTCTAGTTTATAAATATGAGGAAATTTTTCAAAAATAAAAATTATATCTTTTTCAAGCTTTTCTGTGAGAGATTACCTATATATTTAGGTTTTTGAAAGATTTCTGAGATTTTAAAGATTAGCAGTAATTAATGCTGTACTGTTAACGCTAGCTGAAATGAATGCTGTTCTGGCAATAAGTTGTAATTACGCCCAGACGTAGCGCGCTGCTCGTCAAATTATATGCTTCCCATCGAAGAGTTGGCTTATTTTGAGAATAAAAAATAATTACTTTATTTGCTCAAAATACCCCCGCCCCTTGAATAAACCCCCCTCGAAATACCCCCTGGTGTTTTCGAAAAGAGGAAAAATGAGCGTTGTGTTGTGGCTTAGACATCTGTACACACTTGAGCGTATAAGAGTAGCCGCAATGCAGATAAGCAGTAATAAATACATCATGTACATTGCATACATGGTGTACATAATTCCGGAGGGGGTGGTATTTCGAAAGGGGTTTATTATTTCCCCAGCTCATTTTGAGGGGGGTTAATTCAAGGGGGGATAATTCGAGGTAATACGGTACTTTACTATGAATTTCACGAAAATTTCTGACGAAATAATACCCCCCTCGAAATACCCTCCTCAAAATTTCCACTCTGAAAAAACAAACCACCTGTATTTCGAGCAGGGACGTACGCGGGGGGGGGCGGCCGCCCCCCCCCTGTTCCCGGGCCGGACATAAAAATTTGCCAGAAATAGCACTTTTCTAAACCGATTTTCTGTGCACTTGGAAAAAATTTTGCGCGCAAGCGCGCAAATCCCGACCCCTCTATTTAATATGTGTGTTTCATGTGTCTAGCAGCATTACAAACGTCTCCAACATGATCCCGGTACGATATATAGGCATAAATAGTTACCTTTACCCTAGACGTTGGCGCCAACGCCAATACTGCCGTGGCGCTGGCGCCTACTAATGCCCCCCGTTTGCCGGACTCCTTATACAATCCGCCCCCCGCTCAAAAATCCTGCGTACGTCCCTGATTTCGAGGATATACGGTAGATGGTGTAACTGGCAATAATATTTGAAATAATATACCGACAAAGTAAATTTACGTTGGGTATCTTGGTAAAAATTGCTGTCAATTACAAACATACAACCAATTTAAGCAGGACTCTTTAATTATAGATGTAATAATATGTTAACACCACACGCTAGTTAACGGTCACGCATTGGCCAACTGTAAAATTCACTTGAAACATGTTGTAATTAACAACAATTTGTGATTTCTTGCTCACGTTTACTACTACCGTATTTCCTCGAAATACCCCCAGGGGGTTTATTTTTTCAGAGTGAGATTTTTGAGGGGGGGGGGGGTTAAACGAGGGGGATATTTCGAGGGGGGGGGTATTATTTCGCCGGAAATTTTTTGAAATCCAGGTACTAAATTGTCGACTGAAACATACGCAGACGTCGAAAAATGCAACAAAAACGCCATTTATAGGACTCAAATGACTCGTATAAGTGTGTAGACGTATAAACACGTTTCTCACATAACAGAGTCATCGTTTTTAACGTGTGTTCTGCATTGCCCGGATGACAAACCGCAGCCATTGTCAGGGACGTAGCCAGGATTTTTGAGCGGGGGGGGGGGCGGATTGTATACGGGGCCCGGCGAACGGGGGGGGCGGCGCCCCCCCCCCTAAAATTTTGCCTCTGTAGTAGGGGAATGGCGCCATGGCGCTGGCGCCATTCGTAGGCGTGACGCCATGGCGCCACTGGCGCTGGCATTGTCGCCAAAACAGCTGTACATGTCTATATTTTACAGGCATATACAGCGACACGGACTAGAATTTATTGTTTTTTACCGGTTTTGACGGTGTGACGGTAAAATGCGCGCTCGCGCGCAAAATTTTTTCTAACTACGCAAAAATCGTCTTCTGGAAGTGCCATTTCTGGCACATTTTTTGGCCCAGCCCGGGAAGGGGGGGGGCGGCCGCCCCCCCCGCCCCCCCCCCTGGCTACGTCCTTGGCCATTGGCCCTGGTACGTTCTCTATACACTAAATTGGGGGGGTATTTCGAGGGTGGGGGGGGGGGTTATAAGTTCATAATGTTCATTTTTAGGGGGTATTTCGGGGGGGTATTTATAAGTTCATAATGTCCATTTTGAGGGGGTATTTCGAGGAAATACCGTAGTTTTGACAAAACAATTAATGCATTCCCGTCAAATTGAACGTGTGTAAACTTGATTTTTCAACTGACGACTGATCGGCTGTTAACTGGTGTTCCCGAGTACAAGATGTGGGAAATAAATCATTCGAATCACTGTGGCACGAAATCTAAAAAAAACCTTTTGATCGCAGCGCGGAACAAGACGAATTCTGCGAACAAGACATAAAAGACGAATGGTGCATGCGAATTCAATCAACACTGCGTTCGACGGTGCCGCTCACGCACGGCGTCACGCTATTGACACTCGTGCGAATATGACGCAAATAGGGCGGGTTCTGGAACAGTGCCAAGGGTGTGTTGACAGTGTGGTTGTTTATTTTGACTTTTCTAAAGTGTTGCATCGGACAGTATGTCGAACAGCTTAGGTCCATTTCTGTCGATCCTTCCTAAACCTGTGATCTCGCAAGATGGTGACCCTCGCGGGGACCGCATAGTTAGCAAATCGCTCCTCTGGAGGGACAAATTTTCGAGGGGGGGTGTTCGCGGGGGCAAAATATTTATATAGGTTTTTTCATGGTAAAAAGGCAGAAAGGGGAAAAATCGTCAAAATTGGTCAAAAGGTAGCCAAAATATGTATTCAAACTTGTATATAGCCGTAAAAAGCGATTTTGAAGGTGAAAATTGGCCAAAATTTAGCGATTTTGAGAAAAATTTTGGGGAAAATCGCTCAACATTGAGCTATTTGGGGGTGGGGATCAGAAGATAGTAGTCCAAAATTTTGCCTTGGGATAGATCTGATAGATAGATAGATGCCTGACCGATTTGGGGGGAGCCCCGTCCCCCAGCAGTCCTTGGCGACTCCTGCCCTAAACTAATTGTCTACTTGTAGCGAAATGCTGGCCGGTTACGCGGCGTGCGCAAACTTCGAGGAGGCTTACAACTACCAGCTTGCAACGGTCGCGCGACGTCATTGCGATCGAGGGGCACGCTTTTTGCGCGCTGTGGAATTGGCGCTGGAAAAACGGCGACCGCACCTTTTTGGCGATTATTTAAGTGCAACTGGGGGTGCCATAGTCGATGGTGATGCCACGGTTGGTTTTTACCCGTTTAGGCTAGTGTCGCCGCCGATCTGGTGCCAATCTTAGACCCTGTAATCTGTAAAGTAAAGTGTCAAATGTCATGTAAAATGTCAATCAAAACAAAAAATATTATATTACTGAACTCACATGAAAATTGACACTTTACACTACACTCTACACTTTATTTACATTTGTCATGACTCATGACAATGGACACTTTGGCCTTGATATTTTACATGACATTTGAAACTTGACAGAGTCTGGGATTTGATAAGTGAATAGTAAAATAGCAAGAAAATGTCAGAATTAAAGTAAAATGAGAGGTGAGAAGTGAAATGAAAAGTTAACAAAATTTGAAAGTAAGTAAACTTTTCACTTCTCACTTTACTGTCTGTTTAACGTCTCACTTCTCATTTTACTTTCTGTTTAACGTCTCACTTCCCATTTTACTTCCCACTTCTCAAATGGTTTTTTTTACTTGTCCACTTGCGAAATTGGCGCCAGGTTTCTCTCTACAGAGTTTTATCCTCGCAGGCACTGGCCGAATACCGGGAATATTCGGATGGTGTCAAAAATGTGCAAGCCGCTTTCGATGATGCTGATTACTGTGATGATGATCAACTCGTCTATGATCAGGGGTCTGACGATGGCGCCTACATTCCGCGAAATACTGTTACAGATAATCATGCTTCACAAAGGTTTGGAAAACAATTTTTTTGCCAAATTAGCACAGTTGTTAGAATGTATCTACATTTATTCGAAAAATACTTATACTCGAGTACTGGGTAAATACATTCACATATACTTTTAAAGAAGTACCTGTATTCACCTGTACGCGTACATTTGATACGTACACGTGTACAGAAAATCTACTTCAGAAATTTCAAAAAAAATTGTTGCTAAAATTAAGGAACCTTGAAAAAATCGTATCATTTAAATATAGATATACTAAATGATAATTTAGAAACGATATATGTTAAAAATTCAGTGTAAAAAATCGCTTTCCATCGAAAAAGTAGCCGCTTTTACATTTTCTGGGGAAGAAAGTACCTGTATTCACATTTTCCTAAACAAAAAAGTATTTTAATCACATGGACTCATGAGTACGGGTAAAAAGTATTTTACATATACCATATTTTTTAGAAAAAGTTCAGTAATTTTAACAAATGAACCAAATGTAAAAATACGATCTACAAATGAACCAAATGTAAAAATACGTGGATTCTATCCGCAGTTCCGGTGTTGCGTCAATGATTGCTTCGTCGATGCACTGCTATGTCGCCAACAATAGAAACGATTCGAAGCGAGTAAATCGACGGACGATGAAAAATTGCAAACAAAAAAGGCCTCGGTCGAAAAACACCCGCGTGCTCAACGACTCATCCGAAAATGAGGACGGTGTGCATGGAAGCGAGTTGGATATTGTTGGCGATGACATTCCGGTTCAGGATTCAACTGAGGCCCATCAGGTGGTCGGGTTCTCCTATTTTTATATAGCTTATATTTACGCAACTAGTGGTGAAAACGCGCCAGGGGCGCCATTGCCTCATTTGGATACGGTGCCCCAGAAAAAGGGTGCCAGTAACCGTGGCGCTATTCCATCACTTTACGCAACATTTAGGTGAAGGATTTTATGCAAAGATTGTTTATGAAACGGGTAAAATAAAGGTTCTGCCTGTAAATTAATCATATTTGTAAAAAATTATACCTACCTATATTTTGACATATAAACATAAACACTCATACGATAAGAGACTTTTCAACGCAGGAAACATCAGCATTGGGTGAGGATATAAAATGTGTGGCAGTGACTCGAGCCACTCAAGTTTCGTCGACCAAGTGCGTCTACTGTGATATTGACTACAGGGTGCCTGCTTTGTATGAAATGCATGTGAAGTGGCATAAAAATGACACTGCCGCTTGGACATGTGCCAAATGTGACAGGGATTGTGTGGATTTGATACACTTTCACGAGCATATTATGATTTGTGATACATAATTAATTTTTTTTATACTTGATTTCTTTATGGTTATTTTTTTATGATGTTACAAAGGAATGATCGTGATGGTACAGTGATTTTTTAATGTTGTTTGTTTTTGAGCGCGATAAGTTGGGCAAAATACATCTGCTGTCTTCCCGCACTACTTGCAGTACTTTCTGATTGTCATTTGTGTATTACTGACAACTGTGCCAATAAATGTGCCACACTGACATACCATTTTTCAGTTCATCATAATTTCGCAATGTAAAATCTCGTCAGGGCACCACGTGTGCGTGAATCGGTGCATGTTGCTTATCTTGCAGAAAAATGGCGTGAAAATTCTGCCCCCTATCGACGCGCGCGTACCAACTCTCGCAGTACAACTGTTATTTATGGCGGGGCTTGTCCTGCTGCAGCAGCTACATGCGGCAGTGGCGCGACTGCATGACACCCACCAAGTATTTACTGCCTTGATGCCCTCAAATGGCTTCAGCACCATTTGAGCACCAGCCAGCCAGTGACACCCGCAGCACATGGCACTGCCACTGGACACGGATGTCCTATGTGCGCAGATATCCAGAGTCACTGGACGACCAGGTGTATTTCTCGAGACTGACATTTTTGTTATTCGATGCCGTGACCAAGGCCGAGGCGAGGACCCAAGGACACATCCAGGGGGGGGGGCTGCAGCCCCCCCTTCCCGGGGTGAGACAAGAAAAGTCCCGGAAAATGCGATTTTGGGGTGCAATTTTGAAGGTATGCTTGAAAAATTTTGCGCGCAAGCGCGCAATCTTCCATCACACAGGTATTTTACGCGGATGGTCCACTGTACACGCATATCCCTGAAAATGTCACAATTGTGTGCCTGTCGCTGTGTATATATGTATATTTACATACATATACAGCGACTCTTGGCGCCAGCGCCAACGCCAAAGGCGCCATGGCGTGGCGCCTACGAATGGCGCCAGCGCCATGGCGCCATTCCGTTACTATATAGGAAAAAATTTAGGGGGGGGGGCTGTGCCGTAAACAGCAAAAATTCCGTAAACAAACAGCCCCCCCCGCTCAAAAATTCTGGATACGTCCCTGCGAGGACCCGAAAGTCTTGACATTTGGTACTGTCTTGACATTTTGTACTGGCCTTACATTTTGGCCTACGATTTTCTCGTTTTCCTTAGTAGGGTGTATTATATTTTGGCTGGTTGGCTGGTTACACGGGAAAGCACCATTCGCAAAGATTTCACCTACCGCCGATGGTGCCATTCGAGAGGGTGTCGGAGCCCGGAGGTAATCTTGGCCATATTTTGTGCCAATTTAAAGAGCACCCGGCCAGGGAAAAAGCGCTCTGGCGCCTACAAAAATAGTGCCACTGGCAAAAGTAGCGGTTATATTATTAGACATTGATGGTTTCTTTGCAGATGTGTAGTCCGAGTGTTGTGTGAAACGTCTCAATGTGCCGTTTGCGCCACTCAGCTGACGTTCTGGATTTTCAACAGGTTTGTCAAGGTTTTGCTTATCTTTTTCTTGGCTTTATTTTCTGCCGCTAGGTCGTGTTTCTGTTGCATCCCACACTATAAATTTAGATGCGCTATGAATAAGCGATATTTACACAATAACTTTTCTGGACACTAAAATCACCTGCAAGCTGAATTGCGTATAGGTAGATTAATGTATCAGCGTTGTGTGGCGGGCGGCATCACATCAGTAGTGCATCTTCAAATCTGTCACGCTGGAAAACATTCGATCAGCCATAGCATTCTCGAACATTTGATTGTGTTCCTTGGCGCTGCCGCGTCACCACGTGCAATCGCTATATCACATATCGTTTGTGTTTCACCTGGGAGCACTCCCAGACACTGTAAAAAGCCCTGTAAGATATATATATAATGTCATGCAAAGTGTCAAAACTTATGGAAAATGCCGTGCAAAATGGCAACCTAGTTGCCATTTCGCAGAACACTTTCCATGACTTTTGACACTTTGCATGACATTTTACATTTTACAGGGCTTTTTACAGGGTCTGGGATTGGCACCAGAACCGTTTCATGTCCTAGAAACTCCGTGCGTCACGGCAGTGGCTGGGCACGGTGAACGGGTTGTTGGTGTAGCGCTGTGAGGTAGTTGCACCTTTGTGAAAGCCATGGTGGTTTGCGGCAGCGGCGCTTTGATGCCGAGCCAGCCCTTGATGGTGTTCCTGATGTCGGTGTTCAGCGCGCAGTAGATGTAGCCGTTGATCGAGCAGTTCAGCACGTAGCTGAAGTAGATCCACAGCCCTGCAATGTTGTGCTGCTGGGTTCGATTGTTCTGTTCTGTGCCGTTTTGCACACACCGTATTTCCTCTTAATAACCCCCCTCCCCCCGAAATACCCCCACCCTCGAAAACTCCCTGCCTCGAAATCAGCACCCTGAAAAAATTAATCCCTCGAAAAACCCACGCCCAAAATATACTAGGTACAATATAGACTATATAATTGCCAAAAACTGCAATTTGTGATCTGTGCTATTCAGAACTAGGGTTCAAACGGGACCAGTTTTTCGGACCGGGACCGGGACCAGAAATTTTCTAATGTCGGGACCGGGACCGGGACCGGGACTGGGGGGTCGGGACCGGGATCGGGACCGGGATTGGCTTTTTTCAATTGTCGGGACCGGGACCGGGACTGGGGGGTCGGGACCGGGACTGGGATTTGCCGAACCAGGTACCGGCACCGCGGTATTGTTTCAACTTTATTTGTATGTAATATCCAGCCAATGTTGTTCCACACACCTCCACTGTGTGAAAGAACACTCTCAATGTATTAGCCTTTTCTTATAACATTATTCAAGCAGTATTCCATTGCCATCTTCACTTGAAGTTGTGAATATATGATGAAACGCAATGTACGCAGGATTTTTTTGAGAGGGGGGCGGCGCCAGTTGTAGGTGCCAATGCCATGGCAGTATTGGCGCTGGCGTTGGCGCCAACGTCTACAATATAGGTATCTTTATATACCTATATTTCGTACTAGAATCATGTGAGGGACCTTTCTAACGCTGTCACGTTATGGAAAAATACATAGTAATAATTGGCTGTGTATTTGCGCGCTTGCGCGCAAAAGTTTTTTGGATGTTACTACAAAATCACTTTAGAAAAGTGCCATTTGTGGCAAAAATTTTTGAAAAATACGTTTTTTTCATCCCTTGTCGGGACCGCTATAAAATTCCGGGACCGGGACTGGGTGGCCGGGACCGGGACTGGCACTGGCTTTTTTAATTGTCGGGACCGGGACCGGGATTGGGGTGTCGGGACCGGGACCGGGACCGCCCCAGTCCCGACTTTTTGCCGAACCATGTACCGGGACCGCGGTCCCGTTTGAACCCTATTCAGAACACATGTTAAAAACAATAACTGAGTTAAGTTATGACAGGGCTTATACATCTACATATTCACTCATATAAAAAGGTCTATAGACTCTTATATTAACATAGCGATTAATGTTGCAGTTTTCTACGTTTGCGTACGTTACAAACAACGAATAAGTACTGAGAGGGCAAAAAATTCTGGCGAAATAATACCCCCTCGAAATACCATCCTTCGATTAACCCCCACCCTCGAAATTTGCACTATGAAAAAAACCAGTGGGTATTTCGAGGAAATACGGTGAATTTTTTTTAATGGATAGAATAGAATATTTTTTACATGAATTACACAACACAACTCACCTGCGTATGGACCATCGACAATGTGTGGCAAAACGTTTAATGACAAATCGAACGCCAGCAGAATTAGCGAGATTAAGAAAAATTGAATGAAAAGATTCATTTCTCTCTTTCTTCTGACTGCCGCCTGAGTTATTTAAAATGTCTGTTTTTCGTGGCTGCACAGCACATCCCTTAGGTTGTGCATTGTTCAGCTTATTCCCGCCGCTAATACTCACCTGCGCTGAGTACTTATTCGGGCTTACTTTTCTGTTATTTTCCCAGATGAATTTGAACACTTTAAAGTTGCAAATGCCGGCAATGACGCACACAAGTGTGACCTGCACGTTTGGAAAAAAACAATTTTTTAGTCTTTAGGACGTACAAATACAATTCCACCAACCAAAACAAGCTCAAATTTTGAAATGAATGCCGCCCCAGCCCCATCTGAATACAGCCATGTTAACAGCTCTGGTGAAAACAGGAGGTAGAACGATGGGTGGAAACTGGGTAGTCCTGCCAATCGAAAACTCATAAATTCAAATTGGTTACAAATGGTGAACTCAGGGCTCACCGATGGAAAGTCCAATTATCCAACAGGCTGCAATCCAGCAGTATACCATCTTGCCTCCAAATATTTTCTCATACACATCTTTGGGGTGGCAAATGGCGGTGTAGCGGTTGAGTGCGACGACGCCCACAGTGAGGGGGGCGGGGAACCAGAACAACTGCACCGCCCAGCCCACCAGCGGGTTCGCGCCCTCCCCGTACACTTGGCTGCGGGGGGGGGATTGAGTAGCACGTAGGGCTCAAACGGGATCCCGATGCCTAATCCCGAGAAATTTCGGGATTTTGTAGTCCCGATCCCGAAACCCCAATCCCGACCCCGTAATATCAAAAGCCAATTCCGATCCCGATCCGGAAACATTTTCAAACCCAATCCCGATCCCGAAAACTTTTCCGTAATCCCGTTCCGGGAGAATTTGCCAAAAGACTTTTTTGCACCAGGAAATATGTATGGGAACATCCAGTAAAGCATCTTTTACCACTTCTCTGACACACAAGGTGTTTTCAGGCCCTTTTTGTGCAAATTTAGCGAAAAACCTTCAATACCAGAACATTATCTAATGTCCCAATTCCGATCCCAATCCCGTGACCCCAATCAATCCCGATCCTGATCCCGCTTCAGAAATCTCAAAAAAGCCAATCCCGACCGCGTGACCCCAATCCCGATCCCGATCCCGAAATCTCAGAAAGGCATTCCGGAACCCAATCCCGTTTCCCCTGTGCAAAGTTACCTTTGCGTCCATATGCAGGGCACGGCGTAAATCGCTGTGATCAGCAGTAGGGCGCAGTCTGCGATCCCCAAACTCAGCGTCAACTTGTAAAACGGGTTTGTCCTCAGTTTTCTGTCATATTTTGTATTAAGGTTAGGGTTAAGTTTTGAGTTCACGGTAATTTTCCGTACCTTTTGTTGAGTACTGCAGTTGTATAAACTCCGTAAGCGCACAAGCCTCCGACACTCATGGAAGCCAGCAGTATTGCACTAAATATCACCATTGCTTCATGCGGCATGTTTAATTTTTTATGTACACACTGGCTCGAAAAAATACGTGTTAATGAATGGCTAGGCTGCGAATAGTTTTCTGTTGCACTGTTATCAGATCGCTGCACAGCGTGATTCAATTTTAAATATGTAGGTAGCTTGATTCGGCAAAAAGGAAAAGCACGCGCTACATAAATATTGCCAGCACTTGCACATGATAAAAAATAGTGTAAATGTGTATACCGTATTTCCTCGAAATACCCCCCCCGTCGAAATACCCCCCCCCCTCTCGAGACCACTATGAAACAATCACCCCCCCCCTCGAAATACCCCCCCAGATTGAGTGTAAAGAGAACGTACATGACAAATACTGCAGTTTGTGTTCTGCGTAGTGCAGAACACACGTTAAAACAATGTAGTAATCACGTTAGAACAGTGTTTATACCATCTACGTACTACTATTAGTCTACAGGAGTCTATACATGTCAGTTATTGATGCATTTTTCTACCCCAGTGTACATCACAAACGACGATTTTGTACTAGGATTTGAAAAAATTTCTGGCGAAATAATAACCCCCCCCCTCGAAATACCCCCCCCCCCAGCCCCTCTCGGGACCACTATGAAACAATAACCCCCCGGGGGGGTATTTCGAGGAAATACGGTATTTACTGTTTGTAGCGTAAATATGCGCTTGAACATACCACAAACTATGAAACAGTAGGTTGAAATGTAATTTAAAAAAGAAGGTCAAAAAGAGTGATTTTTCGTTAATAGAAAACAAAAACAATAATAGCCATGATAAACAGTAGTATTTACATATTTCCTTGCATCCAGCCATCTGGCCAACAGAAATCCAATTCATTTTGGAACAGAATCTAGAACGCTCCGAGGTGCATTTGTACCTTTGATATAAAATAATGTAATTAAAAAATCCTCACTGACAGTTTATTAGATGGATAGGGATGGAAAAAGCGCTTTTTCCAACTGCCCTATCTACGATACTTGAAACTTTTTTTGTCTGGCCCCGGATGGGGGGGGGGGGGCAGATGACTCGGGGGCAGTCCCAAGCCCTGTAAAGTGTAAAGTAAAGTGTCAAATGTAAAGTCAAATGCAAAGTAAAGTGTCAATTAGGGATGGCCAGCGCTTTTTTTCAAGCGCTTTTTTTTTTAAAAACGCCGCTTTTTTAAAAAAAAAAGCGCAAGGGTCCCAGCGCTTTTTTTAAAAAGAAAGCGCTGGCAAAAAATTTTGTACTTGTGCACTAGGTATTTTGCAATTTTTTCGCGCGCGAGCGCGCAATTTCACATGCAAATTGCCATTGGTGGTTGTTTTCATTGGTTTTGTGGCATTTTTAGTGCCATTGCTTCCATTCCTGCATGGTATCATGTAATAATAAGTTGTGATATGTCAGTCTAGTATATAATATCCAGCCAATGTGCTCCCACATACTTCTACAGAGTGTAACATCACTGTCATGCATAAGCCTTCTCTAGAACGTTATTTAAGCACTATTCCATGCCTAGCCTCACTCGACATCATGAAACATACACAAACAGCGATATACATAACGAGTCAACATAAAATTGGATTTTTGTGGCAGAAATAAGGACTTATAATGATATCTCATGATTACACAGCCATTCTATGGCTATATATCATCACAAGTACTACCACTTGTCTGATATACCTGTATATATTGACTCAGAACCCTATTTGGGAACTTTTTAGGTACCGTCTTGACATTTTTTGAAAAAAAGCGAAAAAAGCGCGTTTTTTTTTAAAAAGCACTTTTTTATATAAAAAAGCGGGGTCGTTAAAAAAAGCGCTTTTTTCCATCCCTAGTGTCAATCAAAACAACAAAAAAAAAGGATTTTATTACTGAATGTTGCATGACAATTGACATTTGACTTTGCATTTGACTTTACATTTGGCACTTTACTTTACACTTTACAGGGCTTGGGATTGGCACCAGCCCTCTGGCTACATACATATTTGTTTATATCGCCTATTGTTGAACGTTCTTGACTTCAAGTGAAGTTGGGCGTGGAATAATGCTTCAATTAGGTTCTAAGAGAAGGCTAATGCATTGACAGTGACACTGGAGAAGCATGTGGGAGCACATTGGCTGGATATTATAGTCTACACTTACATATCAGGACTTATTATTAAATGATGATGGTAGTCCTGGGAGAGGGCTTTTGTATCACTCTATGTAACATCAATTTTTTTACTGCCACTTGTCTGTATATGTTGACTCAAAACCATATTTTGGAGCTTTTTTAAGAAAACAAGGTCATTCAAAAATATTTTTCCATCCCTTTTTGCAACACAGGGTTTTTTTTCGTCGCTTGGCTTGCATGAACTATGTACATAGTGTGACATTTACATAGATGAACTTCACAAACACGTGCGTGGAACATGACTTCTATCACACATGTTCATAAAATGAAAGTCACCACAGGAAACAACCAATAATAAACTAATAATATTAGTAAACATAGCACGTGGCTGCTCGTGAACGTTGCTACACTGACCGTTGCTGCATGAAAGCTGCGTCGGCTTTTTTGTGTTTTGCTGCCGCGCATAGGGTTGGAAAAAAAACGTTTTTTTTAAACTCGATGTTTTTAAAAAAAAAAACAACGTTTTTTTTTAAAAAAAAAACAACGTTTTTTTAAAAAAAAAAAACGTTTTTTTTAATAAAAAACGTTTTTTTTTAAAAGCTCCCAGATATGACCTTGTGTCAACATATATAGGTATATCAGACAGTGGCAATACTCTGTGATGTTATATATGACCATATAATGTCTGTGGAGCCATGGGATAGCATTATAAGTGGTGATTTGTGTCAAAAATATCCATTTTTCGTCGACATATCGTACGTATATCGCCTTATAGTTGAATGTTCGTGACTTCAGGTAAAGTTTGGCATGGAATAGTGATCAAACAAGGTTATAAAAGGAGGTTGTTACTTTGGGAGTGAAGTTACACACTGTGGAGGTACATGGAAGCACATTACCTCAATATTATATACTACAGCAACATATGACGGCTTATTAACCCATGGTAGCACATAGAAATGGATACTTTGATACTAAAAATGCCACAAAACCAATGAAAACAACCACAAATGTCAATTTGTGTGTGAAATTGCGCGCTTGCGCGCAAAAATTTTGCAAAATACCTAGTGCTTAGTACTAAAAATTTCGGTCGATGTTTTTTTAAAAAAAAAAACATTTCGGACGTTATGTTTTTTAAAAAAAAAAAACGTTTTTTTTTAATAAAAAACGTTTTAAAAAAAACATCGGCCAACCCTAGCCGCGCATCTACTTTTTATTTCATATCATTTTATTACTATGGGTAGAAGATAATTATATACACGAAATAGAAGTGGTTCAACATTATGGACGCTCAGCAGACTAGGTAAATACATGCGTTACCGAGCGACAAATTGAAACATGTGGGTTGGGAAGAGCTAATAAGCAGGTAGAGACCTGCTTATTGTTAAATATTGAAACATGTGCAATCTATATTTGTTAAGATTGACACTTTAACCGAAACCAAACGCCTCAATTACCCACTATGACAGTTGTTTAAGTCGGTTAAGTCGGGTTAAAACTCTAGTCAATGCTGATCGTGATCAAATGAAAATTTGCAGTTCCAATCCCGAGAACTGGGTGGATTGAAAACTGTCTGCGAAAGACAGTGCTCGTTTTTGAGAATGGTCGACCCCGTATCATTCCGCTTGGTTGAAAATAGCGCTGCCTCGGGGTGCAATCAAGGAGCGCAAAAGCAGACTTGTTTTTCTGATAAAATGATGAAGTTATTTAGCTGTGGTCGGGACTTCAACATCAGTTTGGACTAGGGGTCTCGTAGATTTGGACCACCACGGGGATTCAGATAGATAGTAAATCGATCCTCCGGAGGGATAGATAGCTGAAAAAATGGGGGGGGGGTTCAATGTATAGGCTATTTTGAGGTTTAGAAGCTAAAAAGGGGGGAAAAATCGCTAAAAATCGGTGCAACATAGCTAAAATTAGGTTAATATTAGGCACAAATAAGTACATAAATAGCCAAAAATAGCTGAAATTAGGCGGTAAGACATGCACATTGATTTTGAAGGTGAACATATATAAATAGGTATGAACCCCCCCCCCTCAACCCCGCCCTTACCAGACCCCTGGTTTGGACAAATTCTGGCATCAAAATGCTTCCATTTGCGCGCAGCTCAGCGCTTATAATAGGCTCTCACTTCTAGGCTTTTGCCGGAATAAAAATGTAATTAGTTGTAAGATTCCCCAACAAGTCTGTATTTACTCTGTTCACACTCGACCCACAATGAGTCATATCCAATTTTATGATGTCAATCCTGTCCGGTGTTTTGTGTTCTGTGGATGCACTCTTCAGTTGTGCCAGTGATTGGTGATTCGAAAACGCTCTCGAACTTTTCGAATTCTTTTTACACCACTAGAAAAACATTTAACAATCCATTTTTTTGTAATTCGGAAATTCTAATTTATTTATTTTTTGTTGTAGTTTTAGTGAAAAAATCGAAATTCGAAAAGTTCATTTAGAACAGAAAAAACCGTTTAAAATTCAAAACACTTTCTTCTAACGGGTGTTGCCATCGTTAGATATTATCCATCACGTGAAATGGACACAGATACAGGGGTGGGCATTTTCAGTTGCCGCTGGAAAAACGCGATAGCTTGAGCTACGGTTGAGCTAGCACAATGAAATTTTAACACAATAGAGTAGACTCCATAGGACACCTATTCTGCAGTTTGCAACCCAAACGGCCACATTTTGGGTGAGTTGTGGTACACACAGTTTTTAGTGTAATTTTGTAACCTGGTGTCACCTCTTGCTTGTTGTTCATTGAGGGGAAATGTTTCAAAAAAGCTGTTTTTAAAATTCAGATCACTCAACACAATCACAACACTTCACAATCACAACAACAATCACCCGATATATCCACCATCCTTCTCCTATCATATTCAAATGGTTCTCGAATGACAGGAGAGTTTTCACTCTGATCTCAGTGCCCAACTGTTTGGATGACCCTTTAATCACCTACATCAACATGTCAACTGTGTCGAGTGTTGTCTCCTTGCTGTAGACAAGCTGCTTGACATGTCCCCATAGCCAGTAGTCACAGACCCTCAGACCACAGGCAAGAGGTACACCAGGTTACAAAATTACACTAAAAACTGCGTGTTCCACAACTCACCCAAAATGTGGCCGTTTGGGTTGCAAACTTCAGAATAGGTGTCCTATGGAGTCTACTCTATTGTGTTAAAATTTCACTGTGCTAGCTCAACTGTAGCTCAAGCTATCGCGTTTTTCCAGCGGCAACTGAAAATGCCCACCCCTGTATTATTGTTTTTCAATTCTTCATCATTCGCTTTTTACGTAAATAGGTATGTAAATATTTATCATACTGTCTAGGCTTTTTTGACGGAATGACGTATTTGACTGTGTAGGCCTATTTTGCAACCAATAGTTTCACCACCCGGTAAATGAATGCAAGTGGTGCAACCAAAATTGGTAAATAGGGGTTGCCCACATGCACCCTTTGTTGGGTGGGGGGGGGGTGTTGAGGAATCCCCTTGTTGAGTCACTGTGGCTTTACCATGCATCTAATACATCGAATGGGATATGAATCGCTATTTATGAAAGCACAAACTTATTCTGCGTAAAAAATTATGTAGCCACCAACAAAGCTGCGATTTCAAACTTGCAGCTTTGACTGAGCATGGATTCTCGACGTCTGAAAAAGTGTGCCGGCAGCCCTCCGTCACTGTACGCCGTTCATCACGTAATTCACGGTGAAGCTGCACTTTTTGTACTCACGGTGTTTGTTTTCCGCGGTGAAGTGTGATTATCGCTTTTGATCCGTAGTGCTATATACTGTCTTTGACCGTTGAATACTTTCCCGTTTTCATGTGTTTTGACAGAGGCGGTTTTTTTTATTTTACAATATTTTCCATTCACAATGTCACCTTAAGTAGTGCATTTTAAAAATGAGATGAATGTTGTTGGTGCGGACGACTGCACCGTAGTAACAGAATGAAACGATCTAACTTTATATGCATCTCGATTCTTCATGATCTAAGTAAATAGTTGCGTGCGGCACGCAGACACCATTCGATGGTGTGCTGCCTATCATGTGATCGGCGCCGAGCAGGTTGCACAGGGCGCGTCCAATGTTCTTGCAGCGTTGCTTCGAACTCTCGTGGCGACATTGATCGTGAATCGCGATGTTGCCGCGGCGGCCGCGACCGTCGGACACGGAGGAGGACATCGTGCAGCTGCAGGGCGAGTTCATGCGCGCCCACAACCTCGCCGAGTCCGACCCGCTCAAGGATGTGCAGGTGCGTTTGTTGGCTGTCTTGTTTTGTCGTTTTTCATACTTATTACTGTTTGCTGATGGATTTTGGGCTAGCATTGGAGATTATGACAGTTTTCGTGCCTTTTGTCTACATGTTTAACTACGATTGAACATCGGAGTGATGAATGGCGCCGTTCGTGTCGTTGCACTGCACTGGCTCATGGCGCTGTGGTTCTGCTGAGCACCACGGCGCTCGTGATACCATCCCTCGCGTATCATATCTCTCGACCAGTGATGTAAAAGCGCCATGGCGCTTTATGTATTTATCCCAAAGTAGAATAAAAATTAGAATTTTTGTTTGCCATCGTCAACCACCACCTGTAATCTCTTCGTGACCAAAACGATCCCCAAATTTAGTCTCCAAATCTACATCCAAACATATCAACCCAACAGGAGATGGAAGCCAAGTTGTCGTCGCCGCCGCCGACGCAAAGGCAGCGGGCCGTTTACATGCAACACAAGGGGCTGAGCGAGAGCGCCGACTCGCCCTGGGCCCACGACGATGTGCAGCTCGAGGCCGGTGCCGTTGTCGGTGAGGTCACTGAGCGTCCGGGTGCACACGCTGCATGCACTTCTGCTTGGCTGGGTAGTGGTGATATTCAGGTGGGAACTTTTTGTGTTTGTTGGTATTTCGTGGCCGTCATCTCGCGTTATTCACATTCATGTCTACCGTATTTCCTCGAAATACCCTGGGGGTTTATTTTTCAGAGTAAAATTTGGAGCGGGATATTTCAAGGGGGGTGTGATTTTTCGTCAGAAATTTTCGTTAAAGTCATAGTAGAGAATACGCTTTTACATACCCAAAACCGGTAATAAATGCTACCAAACAGGATATAAATGTACATATCGACGTACATTGCTACACATACTAGTCTATGTGTAGCTACGATGCAAATTGACCGCAATAAATACATACCGTATTTCCTCGAAATACCCCCCGGGGGGTGATTGTTTCATAGTGGTCTCGAGAGGGGGGGGTCAAACGAGGGGGGGGGGGTATTTCGAGGGGGGGGGTTATTATTTCACAAGAAAATTTTTGGAATCCCAGTACGAAATTGTCGTCTGAAACGTACGCAGACGTCGAAAAATACTTCAAAAACCGCCATTTATAACGTTATGTAGACTAATATTAGTACGTAGATGGTATAAACACTGTTCTAACGTGATTCCGACATTGTTTTAACGTGTGTTCTGCACTACGCAGAACACAAACTGCAGTATTTGGCATGTACGTTCTCTTTACACTCAATCTGGGGGGGGGGTATTTCGAGGGGGGGGGTGATTGTTTCATAGTGGTCTCCAGAGGGGGGGGTCAAACGAGGGGGGGGTATTTCGAGGAAATACGGTAATGTACATTGCATACATTATGTACATCATTCCAGACGGGGTATTTCGAGGGAGGTTTATTTTTCCGCAGCCCGCTCACGCTCATTCCTGGTGGTTTTTCGAGGAAATACGGTAGATCAAAAATCAGAGACACCAGTATACGACCAACTGCAACCATATCTTTATAACTGAAGCGTAACGCACATTGAGCTTGGCTCGCCTTCTAAGACCCTTCTAAAGAATTATTTCTTCATGCATTTTCTTTATAACCGACACAAGTGCCCCACCCCCCTCTTCACTTATCAGCGTCGCACTGGAATGCCGCCGCTGCCGCCTACAGACGATCACACCGAAAACTCACAGCATGCGAACGCAAATTCAGATCGAAAAGCACGATCGATTTTCCTGGATGAGTGCCAAATACGCGAATTGTCAGAGGGGGGTGGGCGGTCACTTTTTGCTCGCGAGTTACTCAGAGAGTATGGAGTGTTTGATAGTGATTCCGCTTCTAGTAGTACTAGAAGGGACTACGGTAATCAAGGTGACCCGAGGGAGTTGCCTGCCTTGAAAAGAGAAGTGGACAGGGAAAACGCAGAAAAGTTGATGACAATGACAGAGGAACAGATATTGATGGAACAGCGCATGATGGTGGAAAAAATGGGTTCGTGCGTTAACATATACTTAATGCGGCCGCGCACACAACAAATATTATGTATCCGTTTATTATTCATGATTTTTTTTCTACATATTTACATTGTACCAGACGTTTGAACGGATCAGTAATTTTTCAGGGTTCGCGGCCGCAATTTGCAAAATCATCGATGCGCAGTGTATAGTAGTTTGAAAATTATGAAGTTGTGGTTTTCGGCATGCATATTGATAACGCACAACTGAACTTACAAAAATACACAGAAAACCTATTTTATTTGGCTACGTCTTGTTACGCAGCTAGCACGATCGCTGTTTTTGCCAATGTATGCGCATTTGGTGCACAAAAAATTTATGTATGTAGATCCCAGTGTTGTGGCCTTCTTGAAAAAGCGCGCCAGAGGCAAACACCCGTTGGCGCCGGCTGAGGGACAAAAATCTGATTGCGGCAGGTGCCAATCTCAGACCCTGTAAAATGTAAAATGTCAAACAAAGTGTCAAAAGTCATGTAAAATGCCCTGCAAAATGGCAACTCGGTTGCCATTTTGCAAGGCATTTTACATGACTTCTGACAATTTGCATGACATTTGACATTTTACAGGGCATTTTACAGGGTCTGGGACTGCTCCCAGTTCTGACACCAAAACGACAATGCCGCTCTCATCCCGAATCGACCCGGATATCCAAGAACAGTTGACTCAGTCGCAAATCGGTGAAATCGACGAGGCCATAAGATATTTGGAACTTATCGATCCGCCAAGATCGGCAGCGGCGGAAAATGTTGCGCATGGAAGCAGCGAGACATTTCAAGCGGATGCGGGGACGACCAGATGCGCAGTAGTGAATTGCCACAGTTCTTGTTTTAATGCCGATGTTTGTGTCAAACCGCGTTACCATTTTGTAGGACACCGTGAGCTACGATTTGGCTAGCAAATGTCAGTCGATGCTGGCCGGAAGGAAGCCAGCCGCTGCACTGCACAGACTGTTTGAAGCGATAGAAATGTCTGCTTTTGCTACACTAACCCCTCCATCATTTGTATTTACTGTATATCCTCGAAAAAGTCCCCAGGGTAGTTATGATTTTGTCAGAATATTGAGTAAAATGCATGATCAATGTATTGGCTGAATGGTGTTAAATTAGTTACATAAACATGTAGTAAGAATAGAAATGCAATGAAATCAATGCTAGTGAGTATCAACTGCAAAGTAATTCTTGGAAAACTACAGCGTTTTTATACATACCTAGTCATCTTTACCACCCATCAAAGAGGGGTTTTTTTCCAAGGGGAGTTTTTCTTCTCAGTCAGCAAATTTCGAGAGCAGGGACTTATTTGAGGATATACAGTACATTGTTTTCACAGAGAGGCTTCGGCTAGCAGAGGCAAAGAATCGCACTACAGCCTGGACAGGGTGCGAAGGACATGCACGCCCGGCTGCAAGTTGCCGGATGAAATTCTGAACGATTTGGCTGTGGACTGTATGCGCCGCATCAGAGCCATGTTCTTGAAAACGGAGCTCGATGGGTTGGTTATATTTTTCATACTGTTTGTAGTGAAGCTGTGACCAAAGTAAATACGCTATTTTTTTGTAAGTTGTGGCGTTTTTGTCATAAACAGACACGTGCAATACACGCACTGTCATGTCTTCAAAATGAAAGTGTCGTAAATTACAGCAAGCCCTACCTTGCGGAGGGCGTGACACCCGACTGCGACCCCACGTGGATGGTGAAACCAATCTTTTCCGCCCTGGCCACCGTACCTAAGACGTCGCGTAGAAGCAGGTAAAACAATTCATTTGATTACCGTAAATCCTCGAATAAGTCCACGGGGGGAGTTTTTTCGTCAGAATATTTTGAGGGGAGTTAATCGAGGGGGGTGGGATTTTTTTTCGTCAGAATATTCAGTACATAAGTACGTACGTCGCCCCTTTAGGTAAACATTCTTTTGTGTTTACATTGCATACGCTGCACTGCCTTTGCATTCGATGAATCAGACCATGGCTTTTTTGGTCTGTCTGGCTTCATCGAAATGGTTTTAATTTGACACGACTTTTTTGCATCAATCATAGGGGGTATTCGAGGGGGAGTTATTTTTTCCTCACGCTCACGATAGAGGGGAGTTATTCGAGAGGGGTGGACTTATTCGAGGATTTACGTAAGTATATTTGCATTCTCCCTACATAAATAAAATATGTAGGGGTATAACTACCCAACAAATATTTTCCAATTTTCACCGTTCAGTTGCACATTGGACCCAGACACCCCCGAATTTGAGCACCTTCTCCACACGGTCACGTACACACTGGCGTGGCTGTACCTGCTGCACCGGTACAGGCCGCATTACTTAGCTACTTGCGCGCCTGTCAAAGTGGTTTATGCTGTGGGCGTAACTGTGCTCCAGCTTGGTTTGTGTGAATGCCCATTCTGATTTTTTGTAGAGTTGTTCAAGGTGCAAACAAAAATTTATAAGTATGCGTAAACCTAAAGTATTTTTCACCCACCCCTTGAATACAGAAAACGTAAAGTAGATATTTTTATACATTTGCTCATGAAACGCGAGTAAAATGATTTTTTCATACTGATTGTGCATCGTTCACTCGCGCAGGTCACTTGATTTGGTCGGATGTGATAGTGGAGCAGTATATGGAGCACCTGCTGAACGACCAAATCCTGTCTCGAGCCACGTGCACATGCGAAAATCCGCAAACTGGCGCAAAATGCACTAAGCAGATCCTTATCGGTGATGAACCAGTGGTGCAGTTTGGTACCGTGAAAGCCTGGTCAGTTGTATAGAGTGACAGTGAGCAATGCCCCCACTTGTGCCCCGTCAGAATTTTCAAATTGTTGGCAGCCTGCCAAATGACGAGAGAAGAAGAAAAGAGAAGAAACTAGAAAAGAAACTTTACCTCAGTGTATCACCACTAGTGATGGAAAAGCGCCAGAAAAAAGGGCGCCAGGCGCCAATGGCGCCATGGCGCCATTCAGAAAGTGGGCGCCAAGCGCCAAGGGCGCCACAGAAAAAGGGCCCCAGGCGCCAAGGGCGCCATGGCGCTATTCGGAAAGCGGGCGCCAGGCGCCAAGGGCGCCACGGAAAGAGGGCGCCAAGCGCCAAGGGCGCCATGGCGCCATTTGAAAAATAGGGCACCAGGCGCCAAGGGCGCCAGGATAAATAAGTGCATACAACACCCCGCGTGTGCTAAAAGTGTTTCTACAGCACCCTAGTACATGCATTCACTACTTAATTTGTGTTCTCCAGGGTGTAATGAACAACGACAACACTAGCAACAAAAAAATTCGAATAAAATTCACATGACAATTCAAACACAATGGATATTGTCATTTGACAACAATCCATTCACTTCAAATTGACTTTTCCAATCAATGTTTCCTTGAAATGGACAAAAAAACGGAATTGCAACGATTTGAATCTGTTGATTTATGATTTTGCAAGTTCAACGTTCCATCATTCTCGTCTTCTGATCTGTCAACCTCTGATGAACACATCTGATGAACCGTTGCACAAAAGATTTATACCCACTCACACCACTTCGCCCATTTTTCTGGCGAATTCAGATCATCCATGAATGCGTTTTTCATCTTTTTTTCCATTTATACAGCACTCACCTTGAAACCCCGCTGGCGCCTTTTTGGCGCCCTTTAAAAGCAGAGCGCCAGGCGCCAAGGGCGCCACGGAAAAAGGGCGCCAAGCGCCAAGGGCGCCATGGCGCCTTTCAGAATGTGGGCGCCAGGCGCCAAGGGCGCCACAGAAAAAGGGCGCCAAGCGCCAATGGCGCCATGGCGCGGCGCCCTTTGGCGCCCTCAAATGGCGCCAGCGCCATGGCGCCATTCCATCACTAATCACCACTACTATTTAGCCATCTAACATTCACTACACGACACTTTCAGCTACGAATCCCTACTGCACTGGGCCAGCAACGAGGTGCACACGAGCGGCAACGCGACCATAGCGAAGTGGATGTTGGTGCCCATGTTGTACGGCGACCAAAGTCTCGCATTGTGTTTCTGGCAGCACAAAGACGCGCTCAGCTTGATTACACAGGATGAACGAGTGGTCAGTTGTTGGCTTGAAAGAGCCTACATAGACTAGTTGACAACGTGAATTCGTGTCAACTGAATATCAACTAAAACATACAGAAAAATTCTTAAAAGCATCACACTTGAAGGATACAATGAAAATTGAGTCTCACGATATAAAATTAACTACCTATGCTCTATCACAAGAGAAAGTTTAAATAACATAATTAACCAGAATTCAGTTGACGCTCATTTCGATGTCAACTAGTGTGCGCGTGTCAAAACAGTAGATTTAGTTCACCATTAGACTATCAATACCCTCCACAGTTCGATCACTTGTGCGCGCACAAAAGCTGGCAGCGCGTGTGGAGCGACAACGTGCACGTGCTGCTCGCGTTGGCGGCAGCCATGGCTGGAGGCGTGTGCAGAAGTAGGACACCCGCCCTACACGCCATGGCTAGGTAAATCGAGCTGTTTCTGTATTTAAGAAACTTGTTTTTTATTTGAATTTCAAAAAATGTTTCAGAGACCATGGTCTGTTCGTTTTCGGCATACATATATGTAAATCATAGTTTAGGACAATACAATACCCCATTTTCAGTCCCAATAGTTTTCCTGGTGCCGGCTAAAGTTATTTCGAATGGTATTCGAGGGCCTCTACAAATATTCATGATTGCAATTTGCATTTTTGCGCAACGTTTGGACATCAGCACCCTAATTATCAGTTGACCCAGAAAATTGAACCCCAGCCCGTGTCGGTAAAAGAAGTTAATCCCGACCCATTCAAACTCTAAATATTTGAGCGTTGATGCAAATCCCACCCAATCAGAAGTGTTTTATTTCGATCTGGCACTTTTTCCCAGGGCCAACATCGAGCACCACCTGAGGCTACCCAAGCGGGACGAGTCTGCAGAGCATCTGCACCGCATGCTGCGCGATTTGCTGCACAAACACGCTGCTGCGTGAGAAATAATTTTCGTTCGGTTGCTAAGGTGACACCAAGGACGTAGCCAGGGGCGGGGGGGCGGCAGACTCCCCCTTCCCGGGTCGGACAAGAAAATATACCCGAAATGGTGCTTCCGTAAAGCGATTTTGTCGCCAGTCCGGAAAAATTTTGCGCGCAAGCGCGCATTTCGGCGCCGCACAGTATATTTTAGTTATACCTGTGGTTTAGGACCAAAAAAGCACTGAAAATTCGCCCCCGTCGCTGTATATGTATACAATACATACAAGTACAGCACTATTTGGCGCCAATGGCGCCATGGCGTCGCGCCTACGAATGGCGCTGGCACCAAGGCGTCATTCCTTTACCACAGGGGTCAAATTTAGGGGGGGGGGGGGGGCGCCGCCCCCCCGTTCGCCGAGCTCCGTATACAATCCGCCCCCCCCCCCGCTCAAAAATCCTGGCTACGTCCCTGGGTGACACCACAACATGGGTTGGGAAGATATATCGTGGAATTTCTTGAATATATGCTGTTTTATATTGAACATTGACATCAAAATATCGGGTTATCATTTTGATCATTCGAACATTTTTACTGTTGAACATCGATACCAAAAATGGAGTATCGAATCAAGGTTGTATCGTCCCATCCATACACAGCACGCCGGTTTTATGGACCGCCTCTATTCATGAACAATGTTTTGTTATTATAACATGGAATGACGTTTCGTTTGAGGTCGCCTGTTACTTGAACGGTGGGAGTTAGTTACTGTGTAGTTACACTCCGGGAAAAATGTCTTTTATGTTCCTGGATGGGAGTACATTTTTTATCTGTCCTCCCATTTGAAATGTGACAGCTGTTGGTGTTTACCCATTATACCATGTCTTAAATTAAGGTGTCTTTGTGCAGCATGTCGATTTTCAGCAAAATCTATGCATCCCTGATTTTTTGGTGGCTGTCCAAAGTCAAAATTTGCATGGAGAAAGTCTTCGTTTTTTTCTATTTTCAAAGAATGGTGGATAAAACATCTACTGAAGGCACCAGTGCTACTGCAGATCATACTAAATATATACAACTGGAACCCCTCAGGAGCAGGGTTGGCAAAATCCCAGAAAAAATAAAAATAAAATGGAAAATTGAAGAATAAAATAAAATCAAATGGAAAATTAATAAAATAAAAATACAATTTTACTAAAATTCGAATTTTTGTAAAATTTTAGTAAAATTGTACAAAAATTCAAATTTTTGTATAATTTTACTAAAATTTTACAAAAACTCGAGTGTCTGTAAAGTTCTATACAAAGTTTTTTATCCTGTTGCTTAAGTTTCTAGCTGTCAATTTGCAGTACTTGTTGCCTTGTTGTTGCCTGGTGCCTTGTTGTTGCTTTCATTGTTGTGAATAAAAAATATTTTTGCTCAAAATTGCAAATTTTCACAACTTTTAATATATTCGCAGGGGCAGCGATATTTCTACTATGGGGTGTCGACACTATAGCTACCCTAAAAATAAGTGTCACCCCGAATGAACCGATATTTGATGATTGGTATACAACTGAACCCAAAACACCAAGACATTTTTCCCTGAGTGTACCTAGCATGTGCAGAAGCTATACAAAATGATACCATTCCTAGGGTTCAAACGGGATCCCGATCCCGGATCCCGTGAAATTCCGGGATTTAGCAGTCCCGATCCCGATCCCGAAACTTTTCAAATCCCGATCCCGATCCCGAAAAACTCCAGAGTCCGGGATCCCGATCCCGGAAAAATTAATGGAAATTATCAAAAGTGAAAAAACGACGTTTTTGCATGCAAAAATGTGAACGCAAACCCCCAGCGTTCATTTTATGCCACGTTTCTGGCATCCAACAGTGTTTATATACCATTATGAACAACTGTGGATGCCAAAACATTGGCCAAAATCTATCCCAATACCCCAATCCCGATCCCGAAAAAATGCCAATCCCGATCCCGATCCCGTGACCCCAATCCCGGCCAATCCCGATCCCGAAATCTCAAAAAACCAATCCCGATCCCGAAAAGTCAATCCCGTTTGAACCCTAACCATTCCCCGTACAATTAATTTTCCTGCTGAAATTTTTTCATAGCCGCGCTTTAGTCACTTACGCACGTTTAGCGTATTGATCTGTAAAAGCTTACCCACTAAGTTCACTTAGCGCATCCATGATATTTACCACAGTTGAAAAGTTTATTGGTCAAAATGTCATTTTTACACAAAACCTACGACGTAAATATCTGTGAAAGGCACAGAAAAATAAATATACAATCTTACGACCTCTTTCTTGTGAATAGTTTCCAACATTTTTTACAGACATTATGCAAATAACGGTGCAGCTTTACTTGACATTGCACGGATGAGAGCACCCTGACTGAAACAAAGAAATGTCTCACATGCAAAAATTAGGGAACTACAAATATATAAAATAGGGTGCAACGATAGCAGAATCTGGGCAGCGTATTTTGACGGTTTTCAAATAATTTGACATTTTTTGTTTATGGGCTGCAAAACCATGTTCAAATGCACCTGGCAATATAAATTACTCTTCGACTTTGCCACATGTGCACTTGAAAATTGTCCTGCTATCTAAATTGATCTCAAATTGAGTTGACACTAAAACAGCTGACATCCAGTGTGTGTGGAGCCATTTTCACGATTTTGCAGCAAAAATACATTTTTTATGTTGGAGTTTTCTGATCAAGGAAATGACCGCAATTTCCCGTTGTCGTAAAAAAATCCCGTCCCGAATTAGACAGTCTATTTATAAATATGACCACATTTCCGATCTCCGCGAAGACCATCCAAATTTGAACCCGAAATGTCAGTTCTGGGTTGAATGGCAACAAAACACTTGAAATTGACAACATGAATGATTTCATTTTCGATGTCAGATTTTTCAATTTGCTGCCCACCCAAAAAAGCATGCTAGCAATGTTAGAACAGTAAACAAATTCCAGCCAACAGTGGCGTAGCCAGGGGGGGGGGGCGGGGGGGGCGGCCGCCCCCCCCCTTCCCGGGCCGGACATAAAAATTGCCGAGAATGCCACTTTTCTATACCGATTTTGTAGGTTGTTTTCAAAAAATTTGCGCGCAAGCGCGCATTTCTTTTCTCGCAATCTCTGTTGTTGTTATGTACGTCGCATTAGTATAAATACCGCTTCAAATTACTAAATGCGGTACAAATTTTCAGACATCTAGGTACAAATTTTTTATTATATTGTACCCATTGGCGCCAATGCCGACGCCAATCACGCCATGGCGCGGCGCCTACGAATGGCGCCAGCGCCATAACTCCATTCCGCTATCATAGGGCCAAATTTGAGGGGGGGGGGGCGCCGCCCCCCCCGCTCGCCGGGCTCCGTATACAATCCGCCCCCCCCGCTCAAAAATCCTGGCTACGCCACTGCCAGCCAATGTGCTTCCACAGTTTCTGGAGTATAAAGCATCACTTATTCACAACATATTCACCTGAATCTTTTCCATCGATGGTGAGAATTTGTAAACTCCGCCAAAAATACCAGCGCCAGATTTCGCTATAGAAGCAATGCGAGATGCTTTGTCGATGAACAACCCCAAAGCTTCAGTTTTTACAAAACATCATACTGGATATTTTGATTCAGGACACAGTCGATTCAGCGCCTGCGAGCGTGCACAGCTGCGAAATATAATTCCGCTACATTCAAATTTTTAAGAGAACATTGAAAAATGGACAAAAATATGTTACTCACGTGGCTGATGCCTGGTAAGTTCAGAATACTACCTAAAATAGGTATCCTCTGCAAAAAGTTGATCGCCACCGGTATGAAGCCCCTGTAGCCGTTGATTTTCAATTAATTGACAAGCTGATAAATGCCCGCGCTCTAGTTAGGGTTCAAACGGGATTTACTTTTAGGGATCGTGATTGGTGCCTAGGGTTCAAACGGGATCCCGAATCCCGAGAAATTTCGGGATTTTATGGTCCCGATTAGGGTTGGCCGATGTTTTTTTTGAACGTTTTTTTTTAAACATGAGGTCCGAAACGTTTAAAAAAAATAACATCGGCCAAAAATTTTAGTATAAGCACTATTTTGCAAAATTTTTGCGCGCAAGCGCGCAATTTCACACACAATTTGACATTGGTGGCTGTTTTCATTGGTTTTGTGGCATTTTTAGTATCAAAGCATCCATTTATATGTGCTACCATGGGTAAATAAGCCGTCATATGTTGCTGTAGTATATAATATTCAGGTAATGTGCTTCCATGTACCTCCACAGTGTGTAACATCACTCCCAAAGTAACCCTCCTTTTATAACCTTGATTGATCACGATTCCGTGCCAAACTTCACTTGAAGTCACGAACATTCCGGCGCCCCCCCTCAAATTTTGCCCCTGTAGTAAAGGGAATGGCGGGAAAGGCACCACTGGCGTTTGCGCCATTCGTAGGCGCCACGTCATGGCGCCCACTGGCGTTGGCATTGGCGCCAAAACAGATGTATATGTCTGTATCTTACAGGCATATACAGCGAAATCGACAATAATTTAGGTTTTTCACAGGCTTAGAGGCTACGGAGACGCGTCAGCCGAAAATCTCTGTTGCGTGAAAGGGAAAAATCGTCTTCGGGAAGTGCCATTTCTGGCACATTTTTTTGGTGCCGCCCGGGAAGGGGGGGCGGCCGCCCCCCCCCTGGCTACGTCCTTGAATGGCAGAGTACTGGCGTCAAAGCACACAGGGGGCAGTCCCAAGCCCTGTAAAGTGTAAAGTAAAGTGTCAAATGTAAAGTCAAATGCAAAGTGCAATGCTAGTGTCAATCAAAACAAAAATAAAAGATTTTGTTACTGAACTTTGCATGACAATTGACACTTTACTTTGCATTTGACTTTACATTTGACACTTTACTTTACACTTTACAGGGCTTGGGATTAGGGTTCAAACGGGATCCCGATCCCGGATCCCGTGAAATTCCGGGATTTAGCAGTCCCGATCCCGAAACTTTTCAAATCCCGATCCCGAGAAACTCCAAAGTGCGGGAACAAGGACGTATCCAGAGGGGGGGCGGGGGGGGCTGCAGCCCCCCCCCTTCCCGGGGTGAGACCTAAAAAGTACCGGAAAATGCAACTTTTCCTATATATTTTTCGATGTTTCTTAAAAATTTTGCGCGCAAGCGCGCAATTCCTTCCCAATGTATTTTATGCGCGTGTATTTTCAGTGGATCGGCCCCTTTAAACCAAAATCCTTGGAAATGAACACATTTTTGCGAATTTCGCTGCATATGTATGCATATTTCCATACATATAAAGCGGTTCCTGGCGCTGGCGCCAACGCCAATAGCGCCCTGGCGTGGCGCCTTTCTATGGCGCTAGCGCCAAAACGCTTTTCCGCCCTTATATAGGGAAAAATTTTAGGGGGGGGGGGCTGAGCCCCCCCCGTTCGCCGGCCCCCGTAAACAAGCAGCCCCCCCCCCCCCCCGCTCAAAAATCCTGGATACGTCCCTGTGCGGGAACCCGATCCCGGAAAAATTAGTGGAAATTATCAAAAGTGAAAAAACGACGTTTTTGCATGCAAAAATGTGAACGCAAACCCCCAACGTTCATTTTATGCCACGTTTCTGGCATCCAACAGTGTTTTTAGACCTTTATGAACAACTGTGGATGCCAAAACATTGGCCAAAATCTCTATCCCAAGACCCCAATCCCGATCCCAGTAAAATGTCGATCCCGATCCCGTGACCCCAATCGCGGCCAATCCCGAACCCCAATCCCGAAATCTCAAAAAACCAATCCCGATCCCGATCCAGAAAAGTCAATCCCGTTTGAACCCTACTTGGGATTGGCACCAGGACGTTTCCGTTATTTTTCAGTGCAAAGTCATGTTTTTCGTGATCAGGAGCGTTGCATCCCAGGAATTATCGGGATTCAGGTCCCCCTTCGAACCCAAATACTACCCAACCAGTGGCGTAGCCAGGGGGGGGGCGGGGGGGCGGCCGCCCCCCCCCCTTCCCGGACCGGACATAAAAATTGCCGAGAATGGCACTTTTCTATACCGATTTTGTAGGTTGTGCCCAAAAATTTTGCGCGCAAGCGCGCATTTCGCACCTCACAATCTCTCTTGTTGTTATGTACGTCGCATGAATATAAATACCGCTTCAAATTACTTAATGCGGTACAAATTTTCATACATTTGGGTCAAAATTTTTCCTTATATTGTAGGCATTGGCGCCAACCCCGACGCCAATCACTCCATGGCGTGGCACCTACGAATGGCGCCAGCGCCATAACGCCATACCGCAATTATAGGGGCCAAATTTTTTTTTGGGGGGGGGGGGCGCCGCCCCCCCCCGTTCGCCGGGCTCCGTATACAATCCGCCCCCCCCGCTCAAAAATCCTGGCTACGCCACTGTACCTAGGGTTCAAACGGGATCCCGATCCCGATCCCGGATCCCGTGAAATTCCGGGATTTACCAGTCCCGATCCCGATCCCGAAACCCCAATCCCGATCCCGAAATCTCAAAAATACCAATCCCGATCCCGAAAGTTTTCAAATCCCGATCCCGATCCCGAGAAACTCCCAAGTCCGGGATCCCGATCCCGGAAAAATTAGTGGAAATTATAAAAAGTGAAATAATGACGTTTTTGCATGCAAAAAAGTGGATGCAATCCCCCAGCGTCAATTTTATGCCACTTTTCTGGCATCCAATAGTGTTTTGAGACCTTTATGAACAACTGTGAATGCCAGAAAAATGGCCAAAATCTCTATCCCTAGAACCCAATCCCGATCCCGGAAAAATGCCTATCCCAATCCCGATCCCGATCCCGTGACCCCAATCCCGGCCAATCCCGATCCCGATCCCGAAATCTCAAAAAACCAATCCCGATCCCGATCCCGAAACCCCAATCCCGATCCCGAAATCTCAAAAAGTGAATCCCGATCCCGATCCCGAAAAGTCAATCCCGTTTGAACCCTAACTGTACCCAACAACAAATCGCCCACAACTGACCCAAACAACAAAACGAAGCCCCAGCATTCGATGGCGATGCCGACCATGGGCCAGCCGACCAGCACGGTGAGAATGCCGCCGAAGAACAGCGACGACCCCTTGGCTTTGTGTCGCTGGAAGAAAAAGCGCACCGTGCGCTCCACACCGATAACCAGTGTCAGCCCGGAAATGAACAGAATCTGCAAATGCAGGTTTCAGATGATAATTATTACTATTTTCATTTGAATACAGAAAATGATCGTCATTTTCCCAAAAGGCGACGTTCACAAGGATTTGATGTGACCACAATGGTTGGAAAAATGCTGAATGGCAAAAAAATAGCAAAAGGCCTTGCTAGCTGGGTTTTTTTAGTCGTCGATGACAAATACGTATGCGCAAAAATAGTCGCTTATCAATATTGCATAGTACACTAGCGTGCACTAATACAGAGTGTATTGCGACTAGTGTTGCTTATAACGTAAACCGGACACCCATCAAGAATAAGACTTATTGTAAATTTAATAGATTTTTTCAACTAAGCATTGCCTTCACATCAAATCCGGGTGAACAACGCCGTAGGAACCCATTCATGAAATTCATGTGACACTTTGACCACCCTACCACTAACATTTCCCTACCACTTGAAAAGGTATAACGTGAAAATGCACCCAAAATTCACTCCACTCACATTTCCAATTGCTAATAAACCTTTATCGAAAAACAGTAGCATTCCAAGGAAAATGAAGCTCACACCAAAACCGGCCAGGCCAACGCCGATCTCTGAAAATTTTAACTGGAATATATTTACACCATCAATCTAATGTAAACAGAAAGCGATTCAAGTTTTTCCTCACTTTGAATGTCTGTCACATCCATCACCATTTTGCATGCAGACGTAAATTGACTGGATCAATTAAATGCAGAGAACTGGCTGCTATGTACCAATTAATAATCTCTGTATCGGAAGCAGCGCAGCAGAGCGCATACCGACGGCATACCTAAAAAAATAAGTTTTCCTTTATTTTTATTTTATTTTTATTTGTGATTTGGAAGGACTAATCGTTAGACAGGAAGAGTCCACGTATGTCTCATTGGCAAAGTGCCAAAGCAGTCGCTTGGGTCGCCATTAGCGGCCATTTCCGGTTGATTAATTGCATTCCGCGGCCATTATTGGTGACGCAGAAAGAAATCCTGCGTCTTTTACTCTCATTTGAACAGTATCCAATTGTATCCAACCGTATCCAAAACAAACATGGACTTGTGCCAATGGTACATACGTGGCCCGATCCGTTAGACAGATTGCATTAAGACCGCAGGGTTGATTTCAGTGCAGATACTCACAGTTACTGAGCCGTCCGATTTTTTCTAAAGCACCTTACGAAGCCTGATGTCAAAAATGTTCACGAAATACAAAATTCAGTTGTAATGAGGAAATTGATGCGTCAAATCAGAGACGTGTCGTGCTGTTTCGTCATCGTAGTGTCAATCGTATGAACAATCCGGAATCAGTCCAGAACAGCTGTTTTGTTTTACGGTAGAAAGACGTTATCACTTCGCACAATCTTCTGCATAATGAGACACTGAGAAGCAAAAAAGCCTTTTTGCTTAGCTTTTTCACGTGTCAAGAGAGAACGTGTATGCGTGATGATCTGCAATCCGAAGCTGACCAAAGTTTTTCGAAAACTTCTACCGTACGCATAAAAGAAAAAGAAGAAAAGAAACTCTGGGACGTTACGTGTGCTAAAATAAACGTTCGGACGTTACGTGTGCTACAAAAACGCTCCGAGGGTACGATAAGCATGGTGCAGATCGTGCGCCCTGAGAACGCGCTTAAGCGAGCCCAAGAATTGGTGGCCGTTGGTAAAGAACAGGATGGATTGGACACACTGCATGAAGTTATAAGGGGTCGCAAGGGTCGGTTTGGTGGATGTGCGATATATGTAAATCGATTCAATTTAGTCCGTTTTGGTTCTGTGTCCTGTCGCATTGATCGAGAAAATTAGAACGGGTGAAGTTGCGGTGAAATGTAGCGCTATTTTAGGGTGCCGTTGGCGCCTTTTCGGTGCGCCCTAGACACCCGGCGCCATTGTTTCAAGGTGTAACTCCGCGCTAAGCGGTCTCTCCTTGTCGCTGCCTCATTTCAAAATGATGCCAAAAGCATTGACGGCGTCATAGTTTATTTAACTGTGTCAATTATCTGTGGCGCCCTTGGTGCTTGGCGCCAATGGAAAATGTACTTTCGATCACTGGCCGTTTGCCAAGTTGTATTTTACGCAAAGCGTATTTCGCACGACAGTAGTCGGCAGTCGCAAAATGCAGAAAGACAACATACTTATAAATATTTATCACTGCACAAAATGTTATCGAAAAAGCCAGTGTTTGAGGTTAAAACTTTCCCTCGGAAACGAGGCCATGCCAGTCAAAATGCCAAATCTGGCAGCTGCAGAAAGTTACTTAACCGGATCCATTTTACTTTTCAGGGATGTGAAGTAAATGTCCAACCTACGCTAATGATTCCGTTGATTTTGGACATGATGCTGTACTCGTTACGCTGTACACGTTTTTGCAGTTTTCCTAAGAAACGTTCTTCGCAGGCGGCCGCCAGCCGTGGACGCGCACCCACGAGGACATCATCGGGGAACATTTGCGGCTGTGCGTCAAACTGAAAAAAGTGCACACGGCCAAAGATGCCCTGTATCAGTACAGGAACATGGTGCAGCAGGTGCGCGCACTCTAATTTACATTTTTCCGTGCGCGTGGCAGGTAGCAAATCCCGCAAACGGAGAAGTGAATAGTGAAGTGAAAGGGAAAATGAAATGAGAAGTGAAAAAAAAGAATAATAAACACGGATGAATTCTGACTGAGAAAGCATTGTTTCTAAGACGATGACGGTGATGATGATTAAGAGAGGAAACGTGCCGATTTTCCTTTGGAATTAAAAATGTCAAAAAAAACTATTTCACTTCACTTTTCACCTCACTTTCCATTTCACTTCCATTTCACTTCCCATTTAACTTCTCACTACTCCTTTTACGACATAAGCACCAGTAACCTTTTCTCTGTCAGGTGGAAGTCAAGAGTCTGGAGCGCGTCATCGACGCTTTCTTGGAGTCTGCGGAGAAGCGCGTGGAGTCGGCCAAGGCGGAGAGCACCGCGCTCGCCATCGACGTGGACGATTTGGACCAAGCCGACACGCCGGAAAAGTGAGTCACCGGGTGTTTCGAAACCTCCATCACATTTGAACCGACATTTCGATTTCGACAAAACAATGGATATCGGATATGACACCCCGATGTGTTGAAATTACTATATCAGAATAGGTTCAAAATTCGATATCTCTGCAACCCTCAAATAAGCGCGGGTAAAATTTCACCTGACCTGTATGCATAATGCTGCCAATGGCTGCACAGTTCTCACACAAACACCCTCACTTTGCAGTCTACTACTGTCCGCGGTCTCGGCAGCGGACACTCAAAATCGGGCCGACCGCGCCGTTTTGTCGCCCTGGCTGCGCTTCCTGTGGGATTCCTACCGGAATTGTCTAGAACTTCTGAGAAACAACGCCCAGGTAGAACCGGTGTATCACAAGATCGCTCGCAAGGCATTCGCCTTTTGCATGGGCTGGGAGAGGAGATCGGAATTTCGCAAGCTGTGCGACAATTTGAGGGCCCATTTGGCCGCCATACAGAAGCAACAGCACTATGCCCATGGGTTTGTCTTTGTTGTTGAGTGGGAAATATTGTGGGTTTTTATGTCCATCATGGCAAACATTGCAGCGTGAAACTGAACAACCCTGAAACTTTGGCAATGATCCAAGAGACGCGGCTGTCTCAACTCGATGTGGCCATTCGCATGGATCTGTGGCAGGTGAATATATTTTTAACCACTGGCTTAATATTACGTTTTTGGACCTCTGACAGTCTAAGTAGGAAAGCTGAGTCAATGGTGTTACTCCATAAAATTTATGCCATTACTCCATTAGAAATGGTTCCCCTTTGGAGTCAATTTTGCCGGTGTCAACTGTCAATCAGTCTATTAACAGTTTTGGAGTTGGTGCCACTTGAAAATGATGCCATTTTGTAGCCACAATTATCCAATTATACCCACAGGAAGCTTACAAGTCCGCTGAGGATGTCCACGCAATTATGTCGCTTGCCCGCGAAAAAGATAAACGCATGGTTCGGCCCCCGCTGTTGGTTGCTTTCTACGACAAATTGGCGCTGGTTTTTTGGAAGAGTTCCAACCCGCTGTTCCACGCGGCCGCGCTCGTGAAGCTCTTTCAGATGTGTCGGGATATGAAGCGCAGTTTTGGATCGGAAGAACAAAGCCAGTGAGTGTATTTCAATTTATTTTTGTTTGATTTAAAAAAATTGTGCGATGTCCTTGACTGTCCCTTCCGTATTATCTAGCCACTTGTCGGTTCAAAAATTTTGAAATAAAGTGGGTCCGTTTTTATTAGCTGATTCGGGTTATTACATAACAGCGTACACAAAATCACAAGATTTGTCCCATTTTAATAAAATTGATGTATTCCTGATTATTATAGTGAAAAAACTATTTAGTACCTAAACACGAGTACGAGTATTTTCCTTGCTCGACGTATTGTGTTCTATATCTGAAAACCCAATGACTGCTACATTTCTCAGCCAAGCCACCAGGTGCTTGCTGGCCATTCTGTCCATCTCGCCGGGCGCCGAACTGCCGTCGGACTTGTCGCGGCACTTGGACATGGAGGAGGTGGCCAGCCAGAACCACAGGCAGCTCGCCATGTTGCTCGATTTGAAGGTGCCTTGTTTTTACAAACTGCTTTGTAAGGGCGGAAACTCGCTGGGCATCTAAACTCCCAGCGCATCTAAGCTCTCAGCGCATCCATACTCCCAGCGCATCTATGCACCAAGTGCGGCGGTACTATCTAAGACTTATCTAGGCGCGCGGTGCTGCCCCCCCCCCCCGCGAAAATTCTGAACTGTAGTGTGTGGGAAATGTATTTGAAATACAAACACTAGTAAAAATTCTGAACTTGTGTTCGGCAAATAAAGCTGATATTGGTAATGCAAACACTAGGTAAAATTTCTGAACTGGTGCTTGGAAAATTTATTTTAAAAGCAAAATACAATCACTAGTTGAAGTTCCGAACAAGTGTTTAAAAACAAATTGTAAATTAAAAATAAATTGTAAATACAAACACTAGTCGAAAATTCCGAACTAGTGTGCATAGATACGCTGGTAGTTTAGATGCGCTGAGACACACCGCCGTTTTAAGTGCGTGATAGCGTTTTACTGTTTCCTGTGCTCGCAGGCGATGCCGACCAGGCGCAGTCTGCTGAAGGACGCGCACAGGCTGAGCATCATCGATGTGGCTAACCCGACCGCCGTCAAATTGCACCGGTGACTTTTTTTACTGCGTTGTCGGCACCTATCGCATGCTTGATAAACGTATTTACGGGTTGGAAAAAGCATATTTACGCTTACCTGGGTATGTATTTACGCTTACGCTTTCATAAAATACTCATTTCGCTTTGTTACGCATTCTTGGTCAAAATACGCGGGTACTTTGAAAGCTTGCAATCTGTCCGATACAGCCCTGCCAGTTTTGAGTAAGCATAAAACAGGGCCGTCTAAAAAATAACTGCAGTTACGCACGTAAAATGGGGAAATTTATGTACAAACTGTGTTAATATGTATACGATTTTTATTTGATTGTTGTGAAATTTTGGAACTTTGTGAAACTGTCCCAATAATTTTTACGCTTTCCTTGGTATTTCTAAAATACCTCACGCTGTAAAATAAGTACTCAAAATTTGGAAAGCGTATTTATGCTTACACTTCCCAAAAATACCAGTAGGTATTTTAACAACTCTGCTTGATATTCCGATCGAACTCAGTTGGCTGGAGAACGAGTTTGCGCCGCTGCGCATGGCCACCACTGTGGACGAGATCGTTCAGGAGATCGAGGGCATTGGCAAGGACGATTACACGCAGTATATACAGGTTCCATTTCCTCCAGGCTAATTATCCATATTCTTCCAACATTTGTAACACGACGCTTTTGTTATTTCAGTGCATCCGTCACACTGCGGCTATTCGAGCGCTGAAACAATCCAGCCAAGTTTACGAGACGCTGTCGCTGGATCGCCTGGCTGCCACGCTGCCTTCCATGGGCGACGCCGGCCGTTTGGAGGCGTTCGTCCTTAATTGCGCCAAAATGGGCCTTGTACAGGTGGGTGAAATGTCGTCACGCTTCGTAGACTTCCTCTTGTTACACATTTCCTTGTGCCAGTCCCACATCCTGTAAAATGTCAAATGTCATGCATAGGGTTGGAAAAAAACGTTTTTTTAAATATAAAAAAACGTTTTTTTTTAAAAGCTCCCAGATATGACCTAGTGTCAACATATATAGGTATATCAGACAGTGGCAATACTCTGTGATGTTAAATATGACCATATAATGGCTGTGGAGCCATGGAATAGCATTATAAGTGGTGATTTGTGTCAAAAATATCCATTTTTCGTCGACATATCGTTCGTATATCGCCTTATAGTCAAATGTTCGTGACTTCAGGTAAAGTTTGGCACGAAGTGGTGATCAAACAAGGTTATAAAAGGAGGTTGTTACTTTGGGAGTGAAGTTACACACTGTGGAGGTACATGGAAGCACATTACCTCAATATTATATATTACAGCAACATATGTCGGCTTATTCACCCATGGTAGCACATAGAAATGGATGTTTTGATACTAAAAATGCAACAAAACCAATGAAAACAACCACCAATGTCAATTTGTGTGTGAAATTGCGCGCTTGCGCGCAAAAAATTTGCAAAATACCTAGTGCTTAGTACTAAAAATTTCGGCCGATGTTTTTTTTAAAAAAAAAAACATTTCGGACGTCATGTTTTTTTAAAAAAAAAAACGTTTAAAAAAAACATTGGCCAACCCTACATGGGATAGCCTTATAAGTGGTGATTTGTGTCAAAAATATCCATTTTTCGTCGACATATCGTTCGTATATCGCCTTATAGTCGAATGTTTGTGACTTCAGGTAAAGTTTGGCACGGAATAGTGATCAAACAAAGTTATCAAAGGAGGTTGTGACTTTGGGACTGAAGTTACACACTGTGGAGGTACATGGAAGCACATTACCTCAATATTATATATTACAGCAACATATGTCGGCTTATTCACCCATGGTAGCACATAGAAATGGATGTTTTGATACTAAAAATGCAACAAAACCAATGAAAACAACCACCAATGTCAATTTGTGTGTGAAATTGCGCGCTTGCGCGCAAAAATTTTGCAAAATACCTAGTGCTTAGTACTAAAAATTTCGGCCGATGTTTTTTAAAAAAAAAACATTTCGGACGTCATGTTTTTTTAATAAAAAAAAACGTTTAAAAAAAACATCGGCCAACCCTAGTCATGCAAAGTGTCAAAAGCTATGGAAAATGCCCTGCAAAATGGCAACCGAGTTGCCATTTTGCAGGGCATTTTCCATGACTTTTGACTTTGCCTGACATTTGACATTTTACAGGATCTGTTACCACCCTCTGTAAAATCGTCGTGCAACCTTTCGCATAGGCAAGGGTCGACCACCGAAATTCGTGCGTGCATTTCGCCGGCGGCGCCCCACCGAAGCATGGGGAACACGGTACCGGTGCCGATGAGGAGCCTACTGAGGCTGATGGCACCGTGATTGATAAGGTGCAATTCTCGGTTATGAGGTTCTCGCGTATTTGTAAGTGGCCAGGCCACGCACTGTCATCACTGCACAACCTTGAGCACCTTGAGGAGTATGCCAAGGACAATATTTTGATCGTTTTGGTTGTCGTGTGTCGTGTTTTTTTTCATAATTAAAAATCGGAAAGTCACATTCAATATTTACATGTAATCGTGTCTATTGCTCGAAAATCAGCCTGTGTGTACACTTTGATTGCTTGCTATGCGGTTTATTTCAACAGTTTCCGCTCTGTATTCAGGTCGTGCCGGCGGACGAACTGCGCCACATGCTGCAGTCGCTGTACGCCGCCCTCGAACAGGCCACCGACACGATTTCCACCAAGGACAAAGTTGGAGAATCCCGCAAATTGGTAACTTCAGCTACCCATAAAACGAATTTCAATTTTTATTTTTGTTGAAAAATGTGGTATTTTTTGAATTTTTTGAAAAATCTCAATGTGGAATAATTGCCAGATCGACCACGCGGTGCAAGTGTGCACCCAGCACGGGGACGAGTATCACAAGCGACTACTTGACAGGCGCACTCAAATCGAGAGCTACAAAGAGAAGCGCGAGAAGGAGAGCATCCATAAGAGGGATCTGGAGCAGCAGCAGGCCGCCAAGTATCTTTTTTGCGTTTATACTTAATTGCCGCGGTCAACCGGCGGGTGCACTGAACCATGGTTGTTAATACGTATTTGCGTTTACTCGATACTCGAATACTGCCTAAATACGTTTACGTTTCCTTCTGAAAGACTACCAATACTCACTTACTCGCGTACTTTTTGAAAGTACGCGAGTACCGAAAACGTATTTCGTATGGGCTTTTTCAAGGCATATATTGGGAAAAAGTTGAAAAAATAGGGCAAAATAGTAAAATTTTGGTATTTAAGCACACATATGTTTGTAGTCAAGAATAGCTTAAGATTGGCAAAAAAAAGCAGATGGACTAGTGAATTTGAAGAAGATAATGGGCTAGAAGTATGAAAATTAGTGCTTTCAAGCGAAAATTGGAGCAAAATTTCTCAAAAATACTCACTTTTACGTTCTACAGTGAAAAAGTATTGTATTCACGTTTACGCATGAGTAAAAGTAAAAAATTACTTTACGTTTTCTGTACTCAGGTGTGACTGAAAAAGAAATACTTTACGTTTACATCGAAAATAGTTCAGTAATTTTAATAACTCTGCACTGAACAGGCTGGAAAAGCAGCGCATGGAGGAGGAACAGAAGGCGCTGCAGCGGCAGCAGAAGAAAATGAGCGAAATGCGCCGCCAGCAAGAGCAGGTATGCATTTATCCGTTTCTACAATTTGCGCATGGCGTGCGGACTTCGGTAGCGTAGGGTTCAAACGGGATTGAGTTGTTTTCGGTATCGGGATTGTTTTCTTTTTTCAATTTCGTTTGGGGGGTATCGGGATCGGGATTCGTTTTTTGAAATTTTGGAATCGGATCGCGATTCGTCTTTCGGGATCGGGATTTCGGACATTGTTACGATTTCAAAGGTTTTCGGGATCGGGACTGCCAAATCCAGAAATATTCCGAGATTCGGGATCCCGTTTCAACCCTACTAAGGCCCTCGGGTTACCCAACTTCAATCGTCGCATTGACCGCAGGACGAGTTCCGTCTGCGCATGCACCAGGACAAGATCGCCAAGCTCAAGGAGTCGGCCATCGGCGCCAAGCTGCTCGAGGAACTGGGCGACGTGGACTTGGACAAGATGGATGCGGACGATCTCGTCAGACAGCAGCGGGCAAAAATGGACAAGTAAGGGTGATCTGTTGCGATTTTGTATTTACCACCTTAGCAGGGGTAAGACGGATTTTGACCCTCCGGTTGATAGATAGCAAATCGCTCCTACGAAGGGATATATAGATGGATGAAAAAATTGGGGCGGGTTGCGGGGGTTCAATATATTGGCTTTTTTTGGGTGTAGAAGGCAGAAAAAGGGGAAATCGCTTAAAGAGTTGAAAAATAGCTAAAAAAATAGTATATAGGTAAGTACATATAGTACAAAAATAGCTGAAAACTGGCAAAATCGCTTTAAGAGTTGAAAAATAGCTAAAAATTAGTATATAGGTGTAGGGATGGCCAGCGCTTTTTTTCAAGCGCTTGTTTTTAAAAAAACGCCGCTTTTTTTTTAAAAAAAAGCGCAAGGGTCCCAGTGCTTTTTTTAAAAAAAGAGCGCTGGCAAAAATTTTCAGTACTTATGCACTAGGTATTTTCCAATTTTTCGCGCGCAAGCGCGATTTCACATGCACATTAGCACTGGTGGTTGCTTTCATCTGTTTTGTGGCATTTTTTGTTCCATTGCTTCTATTCCTGTATGCTATCATGTAATAATAAGTAGTGATATGTTAGTGTAGCATAGAATATCCAGCCAATGTCCTACCACATACTTCTACAGTGTAAAACATTACTCTCAATGTATTAGCCTTCTCTTATAGCCTGTTTTATAAGCACTATTTCATGCCTCACTTCACTTGAAGTCGCGAAACATTCACAAAGGGCGATATACATGATGAGTCAAAATTAAAAGTATTTTATTGGCAGAAATCGCCACTTATAATGCTATCCTATGGCTACACAGCCATTATATGGCTATATATCATCACAAGTACTGCCACTTGTCTGATATACCTGTATATATTGATACGGAACCATATTTGGGAGCTTTTTAGTGAACGTCCCGACATTTTTTGAAAAAAAAGCGAAAAAAGCGCGTTTTTTAATAAAAAAAGCGGGGTCGTTAAAAAAAGCGCTTTTTTCCATCCCTATATAGGTGTAAGTACATACAGTACAAAAATAGCTAAAAACAAACAATAAATAGAACATGAACTAGTGATAGCAAAGGTGAAAATACATCAAATCTAATGCGATTCAAATTCATTTTCGCCGTTCATTTCTTCACTCCAAAACATTTTCAGAGAGCGACGCGATCTGGCCGACCGCGCATTAGCCGTAGAGAAGAAATGGGATCATTACGTGCGAGCGGTCCACGAAATGGAGGCGCCCATGCGGAAGCAGTGTTACGATGAGTGGCGGAAAAATGATGAGCGATTGTGGCTGGAGTCTGAGGCTGCGAGGGTGCAGAAGGAAACGTGAGTCGCGGTCGATCAGGGGGGTCGCCATGTGGCCCTCGGGGGGGGGGGCTGGATGGGTAGCAAATCGCTTCTTCGAGGGTATAGATAGCTGAAAAAATTTCTCGTGGGGGGTACTGGCGGGAGCAAAATGTATAGGCTTTTTCAAGGTAATGACAGAAAGGGGGAAAAGTGGCTAAAACATGTTAAAAGCAGCCAAAAAGTGGCTAAAAATATATCTATAACCATGTGTCCATGTATATAGCCGAAACTACGATTTTGAAGGTGAAAAACTGTAAAAGGGTATGAAAATCAGCTATTTTGAGCGAAAAATTGGGTGCGAAATTTCTCAAAAATCTTTCGATATAGGTGAACTATTTGAAATAGCTGAACTATTTGGGGGGGGGGCTCAGAATTTGAGCCGAAAAATTTGCCTCGGTATAGATAGATAGCTGGCCGATTTTGGTGGAGCAGCCCCCCCCCCCCTTGGAGACCCCTGCGGTCGATTATTAACCCTTCACTGCGGCGGCTCTGTTGCATTGGCGTTGGTAAAAGCGGAAGCGGCACCCTCTCAGCGAGGAGTACGACAATCGCACGGAGACGTGGGAACGACTGCAGCGGGTCGTCGGCGACGCGCAGAACTTCCTGCAAAACGTTCGCGACAGACGCGTCGCCGAACTGCAGGCTAGTTTTCCTCGCTTGTACTCATCTTTTATTTCATTCTGCGGAGGTTACTTATAATGAAGGGATCGTCTGAGTTTTTTTAAACTGTTTTTTTTAAAACATCGAAACCGTTTTTATAAAATCCGCCGCAGAAAGTTTCAGTACTGATTCACTTGGTATGTAAATGACTGTTCCATTTCATTGTTCCATTTACAGAAGCGGACAGATGAGTGGGAAAAATTGGTGGAGGAAGAGAAGAAGAAGCGCAGAGAAAAACTCAAGAAAGAACGAATGGAAAAAGCTCGTGCGGAGTGGACGAAGGTAAAGCAGGGGTTTAGTAGGGGGGTTGGTTACCCCAATATGGTCAATATTCGATATATATTTTTTCTTCAAAATTTTTGATATCGATATATTTTTAAAAAAATTATATCGATATTAGAAAATAGTCGATATTCGAAATTTGATATTTTATATCGATCGAACCCTAGTACCACCTGAACATCTCGCGTAACGCCCACAACCCAGCCAATCTCCACACAGCGCAAAGAACGCCGCGACCGCGACCGCGAACAGGAGAAACGCGACCGCGAGCAAGCCGAGCGCCGGTCGCAGTTGGCCAAGCCGACGGCGCCGAGCGTGTCCGAGGCGGACGCGGGCCAGTGGCGCCGGCCAGCCGCCCCGCAGAGCGTGCCCCCGCCGCAGCCAGTCGCCGCCAAGGGTCCGTGCGGCCGTTTTGACCTGTGTCTACCGTATTTCTTCGAATTACCCCCGGGGGGGGGGGGTATTTTTTCAGAGTGGTAATTTTGAGGGGGTTATTATTTCGCCACTATTATCAATAACTGCCACTTATGTGAGTCTACAGACTTATTGTTTTAACGTGTGTTCTGCATTGCGTGGATAACAAACCGCAGCTTTTGTCGTCTACGTTCGGTTTACACTCAATTGGGGGGGGGTATTTCGAGGGGGGTCTATTAATTCATAGGGGTAATTTTGAGTGGGGTATTTCGAGGAAATACGGTACTTTGCATTCATTTCATCGTTTGTTCGTCCGATGACCGATGTATTTATCTGGTGAGGTTTGAAATCAACCTCCTTAACTCACGAGCATGTGCCACTCAGTCGAGGAGCCGCGAGACTGGCGCTCTGAGCGGCCGGCAGCGCCCGCCCAGGCTCCGCCCCCTGTCGCCGCAAAGGAACCGACGCCGGTGGCCGCAGCGCCGCCGCAACCGGCCGCTCCGACGAGTTACGTCCCGCCATCGGCTAGAGGTTGGTGCTTTTTGGAGGCCCACACACTAGTTGACACACGTAGATCAACTGGTGTGTGTCAACTCGGATTTCGACTTAACGTGTTAAAGAGCGATCAACAATGCACATGCAGCACTGTTGAAGAATAAATATTACGGCAACTGCATTGGGAGATCGCGTCGACACGTGAGGTCGAAATCTGAGTTGACACGGACCAGTTGACACACATGTGTCAACTAGTGTGTGGGCCGTCATTATTGTTTAGGCTCGCGTGCGGTCTTTTATTTAGTCGGTTTGTGCGGCTGCATGCGGGATGATGAGTGTTCGAAACCCGGCGTTTTTCACACGCGTCGCCTATCAAATGGCTATGTGTGGTGTAACCGCTGGGCATAGTGTACTGTAGCTACCGGAATACCCCATGGGTCCTCGTCAACGGCCCATGGGGCCATCCACGCTATGACAGTTTCCTTGATGTAACATTCTCTCTAACTTCCGTGAATTAAACCATAATCTGTTTATGCACCTGACTTTAACAATGGTGAATAAGCAGCAGCTTAGTGAACAAGTGTATGATAACTGGGTAATTTTTTATGGCGCGCGGTGGGGCCACTCCCTGTAACATGTGAAATGTCATGTAAAATTAACGAGCAGTAAATAAATAAATCTAAACACACATTTTACATGTCTTTTGACACTTTCAAAATGCTCAAAAATCCTGGATACGTCTCTGCAAATCACTTACTCGTTTTATGTAAGTTACCCGCCGAGTTTACCGCTGTGCAAGTGCGGTCACCTTAAGATTTTTTCTTCATATTTTCTGATATTTAAAAAGCTGCCAAATTTTTCAATGCTAACCCTACTATGCTTTAAGAAAGATTTAAGCTGCGTTCAGACTGCATTATGTGCCGACAAATAAAAAAGTAAAAAAGTTCCATAAATCCGGAATAAAGTTCCATATCTGCAAGAAAAAGCAGTGAAGTATACTCACTAGTTACACACGCAGTGTACACACGTGCCAAATTTCAGATAAATCGGGCTTTTCGTTCCATAGTTATAAGCGTTTGAAAAATTTGACGTTGTCGGTACACTTTTTTTGATCAAATTTTTCAAATGCTTATAACTATGGAAAGAAAAGCCCGATTTATCTGAAATTTGGCATGTATATACACTGAACCAGTGAGTATACTTCACTGTTTTTTTTCTCAGATATGGAACTTTATTCCGGATTTATGGAACGTTTTTACTTTTTTGTTTGGCGGCACATAACGCAGTCTGAACGCAGCTTTACTTGAACTATACTATGAACGCAGCTTTACTTATATTTTGATTATGAGAGTTTTTTTGAAATTATATTTTATATATACTATTTCTTCAAAAATCAGCAGGATGAAAATTGAATACTTCTCTTCCACACATAAATATATTTATCTCTGGTGCAGGTAGCGCCTATGTGCCGCCGTCGTTGGCGCGTCGCGGTGCAACGGAAGAAACGGGCGCCGCCGCCCCAGAACGTGCTCCGAGGGTAGCTCCGACAGAACGTGAAGTACGCCCCGTACCAGTGGAAAGGGACATGAGGGGACCCCCAGTTGAAAGGGATATGAGAGGGCCCCCGATTGAAAGGGATATGATGGGACCCCCGATAGAAAGGGATATGAGGGGACCCCCAATTGAAAGGGATATGAGGGGACCCCCAATTGAAAGGGATATGAGGGGGTCGCAGCAGTACCCAGCAAGGGGTGAGTAAGTCGAACAATTTGGTAAACGCGAGTACTTTCAAAGTTATTGATGCTGATTTAATCGGCGTTTGTGAACAATCGGTGTTAGCAGGCAACTGCGTTTCAGTTTGAAAATATTATTTTCCGTATGTTAGCCAGCTGATTATGTTTTCATACTGGCAATCAATGCTATGCTTAACAATATAGTCACAAGTTAAGAGTAAAGACAAAAGTTAGCGACAAATTACAAGGGGAAAAAATCTAAATAATTATAAAAATAACGATAAATGTAAAAAATAATAATGATAAATAAATCGAATAAAAATAAAAATTTTGACTTTGAAAAAAACTTTTGACTTTCCTCTAACTTTTAATTTTGCTCTTAACTTGCCTTTCACTTTACTCTTGACTTTTTACTCTTCACTTGTTCACTTGCTTCGACTGGCCCGCTTTCCCTTTAATGCGTGGTATTTACACTCTACAAATCACACAGGCGACGCACCGCCGCCGGCCGCTGGCGGCGACCGTTTCGCCGCGCTGGCTGGCGGCCCGGCCCGGGCTCCGCCCCGCGATGGCGGCGCAGTGGCGCCACCAGCGCCAATTAATCCTAGGGCGAGCGCTTTCGACAGCGCAGACAGGAGGCCCTACCAGGGCAGGGACCAGGGCGACCGAGACAGGAGGGCCGATCCCAGGGCCCAGCCGCAGGGCCAAGGCCCGCCCGCCACTGGACGTGAGTTGCGCGATATTTCGCATAATTTTTTAAAGCATTTTGATGTTTTGTTGGGACTATATATCGTATCGTAATATCGGATATCGACTGTTGTTTCATATCGAATATCGATATCGAAAATTGTCGAAGTATCGAATATCGAAAACAAATTTTGTAATTGGCATGAATTGAAATTATTGTCTGTATTGTATTTTGGCTGATAGTAACAGTATTTACCATTTTATGTTTGTTGCTCTGCTCTTCAAATATTTTCATAAAATCAATCATAATATGATTTATATGAAATATCTTCAGTTTTAAGTTCATTATTCAGAAGCTAGATGTTAGATTTTTCGGGCATTTTTTCCTGTCTCACCGTTCCCGGGTAGACATGATAAAATGCCCGAAAATGCGACTTCGGTATATCCATAACCATATCGTATCGACGTTGAATATCGAGTTTCAGAAAAAATGTCGAATATGTCGAAAAGTTATATCGCCCCGGCCCTAGTTTTGGATTTTGAAATGAGTTTGTTTTCAGGTTAATTTTCCGTTTTCATCGCTTTTTTTGTTCACACAGGCTGGCGCTAAGTGGGATATGATTGCGGCTCTACCAAACGGATCCTGGAAAAAAAATTATTTGGTTTCTTCCGCTTAGCCGCTTTATCAAAATGACGCTGTTTTTAGATAAATTTTATTAATCAGTCAACGCTTATCAGGGGTTTTGCAGACTTGGACACCCGTGGGGGTTCATATATGTAGATCGTAAATCACTTCTCTGGGGGATGAGATAGGTGAAAAAAATTGGGGGGGGGGGGTTCGCTGGGTTTAATATCAAGGGTTTTCCAAGGTATAAAGGGACGAAAAGCAAAAAATCGCTATAAGTATGTGAAAATCGTACACAAAATAGCTGAAAACAGGCAATAAAACAGATGAACTAGTGATTTTAAAGGTTAAAAACTATAAAAACGTATGAAAATAAGCGATTTTGCGCGAAAATGGGGCAACATTTCTCAAAAATCGCCCGAGATAGGTAGATAGCTGGGCAATTTGGGAGTGGTTCAGAGGAGATAGTAGCCATAGCTAAACAATTTGCCTCCGGGATAGATAGATAGCTGGCCAATTTGTGGTGGAACCCCCCCCCCCCTTACAAAACCCTGACGCCTATGCCAACAATTATTCATTTGATTTGAAATAATATTTAGTTAATTTTCAAAAATTTCCTGTTGAGTTTGTGTTGACCGCATGTTTCGACATGGATACTGGTGAAGAAATATTTATCATGGATTTTGGTGCAAACAAGTTTGATGTGATTGTTGATTCGTTTATCGCGAATGAATTGGGTGCGTTGTTGCTTAGTTGCTTCGTTAGTTTGGACGTATCCACAGGGTTACCCCGGGTTAGACTTGAAAAATTCAGGGAAATGCAAATTACGCAATAAATTGTTAAGGCTTGCTTTAAAGTTTTGCGCGCTAGCGATCAGTTTTCCACCGCACATAAGATCAATTGTCAATTGCGCGCCCCATGGAGTCGAATCGTCGAAAATGCACTCAATGGCCCTACACACACTAGTTGACAAAGACACCAAATGTCAACCAAAAGACATCAATTGGTTCCAATCCCAATTCAAAACATGCTGACGAGTAACACCACACGTTATTGTATACACATCACCATTCTATCAACGCTTTTACATTTGAACATTGTTCGTTGGGTCGTCAGCATGCTTTGAATTAAGATCGGAACCACTTGAAATTTAGCGTCGTTGTCAACTAGTGTGTGTGCCAATGCCCCACGCACCAGTTGACATCGACACCAAATGTCAACTGGTTCCGATCCCAATTCTAAGCTTGCATTGGAACATCGTTCGTTGGCTCGTCAGCAATCTTTCAATTGGGACCGGAACCAGTTGACATTTTTTGTTGATGTCAACTAGTGTGTGTGGGCCCAATGGTGCACCTCGATCCAGTGATGGTGATCCGGATCATTTGGGATCACAATATACAAAACAACATTCCCTGGATTCAGGTTCAAACAGTGTTCAAACGAATTCTGGTTGCGCTTCCCGCAGCATTTCTCGTCTAATGCATCAACTAAGTTTATATTCACTGCTGTATGGAAATCTGTTATCGTTTGCAGAGTTGCAAAAGCGTATTTACGCTTACCCGAAATACCCGGGTAAATGGGTATTTATACTTACGCTTACGCTTACGCTTTTGTAAAATTTTGTTACGCTTTCCCGTACACTTTTGTTACGCTTTCCCGGCCGAAATACCCGGGTACTGAAAGCGTAAAAAGTTTTCACACAGCCCAGTTTTATGCTTTTGAAAAAGTGAACAAGAACGTGAATTTCGGGGCTGATATTGTATTCGGAGGACGTTGTTGTCGCAGCCGACAATACCGAGTCTGAATTAGCACAATGAGTCAACACAAGATGAAAAACACTTGAGATGAAATTTTTTATGATGATGATCATTTTGTGCAGAAGGATGCACAAATACAGAAGGAAGGAAATTGTGCTGTTATGCCAGCAGGCACCACTCAAGGGGTCACCAAGGGGGAGGGGAGTAGTCATTGATCCCAACCCCCTCGCTAGTATCAAAGTTGTGGTGGCTCACGCAAAGTAATGAAAAACGCACCAGGCCTCTGGAGACAAGCGCCATGGTGATTTTTTAAATGCCATCACCGATGGTGCCAGAAAAAAATTGCACCGAGCACCAGAAGTAGTGATGGAATGGCGCCACGGCGCTGGCGCCATTTGAGGCTTGGCGCCCTTTTTCCGTGGCGCCATTGGCGCCTGACGCTCTGCTTTAGGATGGCGCTTGGCGCCCATTTCCCTTGGCGTCCTTGGCGCCTGGCGCGCTGCTTCTAAAGGGCGCCAAAATAGCGCCAATAGTGGTATGTATATTTCACCGCGTAGATGATTTTGGAAGCTGTTATACACCGCAAATGTACCGACATACGCAAATATGTCATCTTTTTTCACCATGGGGGCGGTTGATTGTTTAGCATTTCACCGATATCACATTTGATTATAGATTTCTTCGACCCTGTGGCGCTGGCGCCATTTGAGGGCGCCGCGCCATGGCGCCATTGGCGCTTGCCGCCCTTTTCCCGTGGCGCCCCCGGCGCCTGGCGCTCTGTTTTTGAATGGCGCTTGGCGCCCTTGGCGCCTGGCGCTCATATTTGGAATGGCGCCTGGCGCCCTTATTTCTGGCGCTTTTCCATCACTAACCAGAAGCACCGCAAGAGGCGCTTTGGCGCTAGCACCAGGCCACCATTGGCCAATGCCATCGTGCTTTTCCATCACATCCTTTTGCGTCACTCGATGTCTATACGTCTAATAAGCCATCTAAATCATCAATCTGCGATGCTCAACAGAAATAGCATTTTCTAAAAAAAATTACGCTTACGCTTTTTTTACGCTTTCCTAGGTATTTAAAAATACCATACGCTTTTAGTATCCATACTCAACATTTGGAAAGTGTATTTACGCTTACGCTTTCCAAAAATACCGGTATTTTAACAACTCTGTCGTTTAGAGGTGTATATTTATGCGGCTTCATTCCGTTCTCACTAGTGGCTGTAAATAGAAGAAATCTGACTGCGTGCTCGGGATAATGCACTTCCTCCGGTCAAGCTTAAAATCTGTAACTTCCTATTTCGATTTCTCGACGATAAGTAGTGGAAAAGGCGACTGTTTTTGTTGATCATCCGAATGCACTGCCTTCAAGTGATGTCAAGTGGATACATGTGTGATATCATGTCACGCAATGAGGTCGTATGAGGTATGTCAGGTGCCAGTCGCAACCACTGTAAAGTGTAATGTCAAGTGTCAAATGTCATACATATTTGTCAATTGTCATGCAAAGTGTCGAAATTTCAGTGAAAAAATCTTTTATTTTTGTTTTGATCGACACATGAAATTTAACCCTTAACTTCACACAGGGTTTGGGACTGCCCCCTGATGATAACGTTATCATTTGCAAACTTACTCCTCATAGGGTGGCAGCGAGCCAAATGCATCACAAGCGCATGCGGCTCCTGTAAAAAAATGAAAAATCGTAAAATAGTGAAATGAAAAGTGAAAAAATATTCAAAAATAGAAATAAAAACATAAAGGATAAATTCTGACTTAAACAGCTTTGTTTCTCAGAAGCTTAAATATCTCAGTTCCCATTCCACTTCTCACTTCCCATTTCACTTCCCATCTTACTTCTCACTTCTCCACTTGTGGAACTGGCACCAGATAACCAAATAGATTGGCTGATCTGAGGGGGGGGGGGGTTCACAGGATAGTAGCCAAAACAATTTCGCCTCTTGATCGATAGATAGCTGAGTGATCTCACTCATATATAGATAGGTAGCTGGTGGGTTGAGGGGTAACCCCCCCCCCCAAACCCGTTTACTAGACCCCTGACGAGTGTGCCGACGTGGTGCTAAATGAATGTACTATATTTTGTAGCAGGTTTTGAATACTTTGTAGGTTTAATCCTGCTGGCTCTTTTGTTAAGTTTTGGCAACCTAACAGTAACAGCGGTAGACAGCCCCGAAAGCCGTTTGATCACTACGTAAATATTCAGATGAAATCCGTTAAGCTGCATTAGCTATACACATTTATTCGTCAATGGTAGATTTGTACGCTTGTAAATATATACCTATATAACGCTTTTCATCGCATCAAAATTAGATCATGTTTACGGTAGCACTCGTCTCTCATTAGCGCGATTTTCGATCGGGCGCATCTCACGTACTATTCAAAGCGCATAGCATTTCAAACGGCGTTTGCGGGCGCCGGCCGAGACGCATTTGCATCCCGGGCGGCCACCGCTCCAAATGTTGCCATAGCGCAAATCGACTTCCGACCGGGGGCGCCCGGAGGCTCCTGGGCCAATTTGCATTGGAAATGGGGGCGGCGCCGCAGAAGACATTAGCTAAAGTGTTTCGCACGCAGATGGGCCCGTCTGCGAAAGCGAAAGCCACACCGCCGCCGCGGCAATCAACCGAGATTGTGCCGGCGCGGCGGAGAGTTTCCGCGTTGCGCGTGCAGATTGTGTGACGTGGCCGCCGTACTATGGGAAGTGACTTTCTGGCCCCAGGTCAGCTCTGATGGCGTCGGCGCCACAGCGGGAGAGTTGTAGGCGCCGCGCTCGCTTTGCTCAACAGAAACAGTCGCTCCTGACGTGGGCCTGGGCAGTGATAATGTGGCGCCATGGCGTCACGTAGGGGTCTCTGGGATTTTCACCCTCACGGGGGATTGGTCAAAATTTTACAAAAATCGCTCCGGATAGCTACCGTATATTCTTGAATAAGACCCCTTGAATAACATCTCCCCTTGAATAACTGCCAGGCCAGGTGAGGAAAAATAGCCCCCCTTGAATAATTAGAGGATAAACGGTAATAGCTGGGCGATTTTGCGGGCGGGTTCAGTGGATAGTAGGCAAAAATTTCGCCGAGGGGCGGATAGATAGATGGGTGGCCCCCAGGATGGATAGATGGCTGGGTCATCACGGGGCATGTTACCCCCCCCCCCCATTTGAGACCCGTGGCGTCGCGCTTTTTTTCTGTCACCCGATCTATTTTTCTGCCACCCTTCTTGAAAATGACGCTAGTAATATTTGGCGCTCTGTTGCTGACGTGCGCCGTGGCGCTATCTTTTCGAATGGCGCCATTTTCGCCCCGGCGCCTTTCCATCACCAGATGTTGCCCATTGATGATGCTGGAGGTTGCTGCACAGTGACCTGCGCAGAGTCCGTTGCGTGGTTTGGCACAATTGTCACTGTCCTGGTGTCCCAGTGGACACCTTTTGATGCTAATTGTAGGCGGTTCCCCTCCGATTTCACGACTGCACCAACACCCTTTACTGGGTGCACTTTCTCCGGCGCCCAGCATTTGTTCATTACTTCATTTACGTTTGGTCGATGCGATGCGCCGGGCGTCTCGTCTCCTTTTAGCGCCTGCTTTTTTATACGGTAGCGTAGCGGTTTTGTCCCACTTTTTTTCGGAACGTCTCGTCTGCGGTCCATTTCGATTCGGATCGGATGTGAAAGGTCTTAATCTAGTCATCGGATGAGAATGGTGATAATGGCAAAATTCGATCATGCGTTCGTAATTTAGCATTTGTCCATTGAATAAAAACAACCCTTTCTAGCTTCATTTGGTCATTCATTGGAATACATCTGTATATTCTTTCGTCGATTTCTCCCAATGTGCCTGCGCACACTAGTTTTCACACGAAATGTCGAAAACTCACAAATCAGCTTAGAACGCATTTGAGTTTTCTACAATGAGGTGGCCGTCAACTACAGTTGACGGAGATTAAAAATAACCCATTGTGGAAAACTCAAACACGTTCAAAACTAATTTATGAGGTTTCGAAATTTCGTGTGAAAAGCAGTGTGCGAAGGGCCAATAAATCATCTCGCCTAGGGATGTAAAAGCGCCATGGCGGTTTTGGTGCTTGGCGCTATTTTGCCGTGGCGCCTTTTGCGTTTTGGCGCTTGGCGCTATTTTTGAACGGCGCCAGGAACAAACTGACTGGCGCTGGCGCTTGGCGCCAAAGCAAAAAGGGCCATGGCGCTTCTGGCGCTTGGCGCCATTTTGCTATGGCTTAGCGCTTTTCACATGGCTTAGCGCTGGCGCTTGGCGCTTTTCACATCACTAATCTCGCCTAAACAGAGCACAGATCGTTATTGTTATTCGCTGGCGCAGGACGAGTCGAGCTTCAACCTTGGGCAATTAATTAACAGTTTTAAACATTGAAAACCTTCGAAATGAGGCAATCAACCGTCCGCGCACTCTTTGCCATTTCTGCGGTGATTCTGCTTTCCATGCAGGTTTGTTGATTGTACTGAGGAATAGGTAGTGTGTTTTTAGACTTAGGGACTATGTTTATTTTGTACCATCTCGTATACCCCCGTAAAAATACTCATGTCAGCCAATTGAGGATATTTCAACCACCTAATGTACTTATATCTGGCGGTCTGAAATGGACAGACCATGTGCCACGTAGGCGTACCGAGTGTAGTATTGAGCACCGCTGGTGTCCATTCAGCAGCCGGTGCAATGCCTTGTCATGTCATAAAACTCAGAAATATTCATAAAGTGTTCAAATCCGTATCAAATGTTCACACGGCCTCTGAGTGACACTTTTTAACTGTTGTTGCGAGATAAATAAACAAAGTCACCATTTCATCTCACGACGCAACACCCATAGGACCTTGTTAGTGTAATCGGCGCTGACTTTATAGCGTTCATCTCAGTGTATGATTTGAACATTTGCCATTCCACAAACTGAAACCAAACCAACGAACGATATCAGATCTTGCCGTGCGCCAGCCAGCCGGCCGACACGTCGCGCGACCCCAACGGAGAAGACCAGCCAGATGAACTGTCGGTGCCGGCGCGCGAGCAACGCAAGTACCTGCACAATGCCGACTGGGGCACCATCTTGGGCAGGTACCGCAGGGCGCACTTCGACGCGCTCAGCGGCATGTCCATGGGCAAGCGGCCGCACTTTGACTCGCTCAGCGGTCAGTGGTGAAGCGAGGGTTTTGATTGATGTTTGTGGTTGTTGGTTTTTGGACTCTGCGGGTAGTTTCTTTACTGGTGGATCAGCTTTGATGGAGTTTGATTTCAGTGGAATAAGGAGTAAAGTCAAGAACTGTTTGTTGACCGAGATAGAACATAAATCATTTTGGTTAAACTAATATGTGTTTAGCAAAGATTTATCTGTTTCCGAAACTTCTGTAGAGCCACGTTGTGATGTGACAATGTTGCACCAAAGCTAGTGACCGGGCTTCTAAGCACAGTTGTTAAAACGTATTTAAATCTACTCAAAAAGTACATATACTGACTTGAGTACTCCGTAAATACGTTTATGTTTCCTCAAAAAGTACCTGTGCTAACCTTTACACATATAATACTTGAAAGTACCCGTGTACAGAAAATGTATTTCAGAAAAATCAGCGAGGGCATAGAATGTTTCCTCACTGCATGTATACTCAAAAATACTCACTTTTACCTGTTCTTGAAAAATGTATTTTGCTCACATTTACTCATGAGTAAAAGTAAAAAAAATATTTTACGTTTTCTGTACTCAGGGGTTATTTTAAATTTCTGTACTCACACGGGTTGTTTAACATTTTCTGTACTCAGGAGTTATTATACGTTTTGTGTACTCATGGGTATTTTACGTTTTCTGTACTCAGAGGTAGAATGCAAAATACATAGGTATATGCAAACATAAAATAAATATATTGTTTCCATATACTTTAAAAAAGTTCACTACTTTTAACAACTCACGCCCCATTTCGCAGGCATGTCGATGGGCAAGCGGGCACATTTCGACGCGCTCAGCGGCATGTCCATGGGCAAGCGGGCGCACTTCGACGCACTCAGCGGCATGTCCATGGGCAGACGCAGGTGAAACACGCGCCGCTGCTGAGTCAACAGAAATCAACGCATCTGCACCTTGTCCCTTCTAGATCTGTATGGGTGATCTGAGGTTGCATAAGGTGCGATATGCTTTTTGACACCTCCCTTCGAGTTTTGGCAATTTTCAACGCATCTAATCTGTGATAGAGTGACATGGTTTACACATGAGATTTGAGTGTGAGATTTCCTAGGGATGCGCAATGATGTATTTATTTAACATTGGTGCAAATAAATATCTGCGGTCGACAGTCCCCTCACTCGCAGCGACCCTTTTGCGGGATACCCTCGCAGCGGTAAAACTATATTTTCCTTATGATTTAAAATGCGAATGGAACAGTCAAATATTTAGCATAGCTTGCGATCTGAGCATGTTGAAGCAAAATGAAATCTACTGTATTTACATCATTGTGCATACAAATTTAGGCATAGTTTATATTTACGTAATTTTTTTCATTTTTTTACCGTTTACGTGGAATATTACATATGGAACTTTTGGGTGCCGTGTTGCTTCGGGAAAATATCATTTCTTTTTATTCACTTTTATTATCGAGAACAACTAATGATGGAAAAAGCGCCAAAATTCTGTGTCGGCCACATATTTATTGATATCAGCGCTGTTACATCACTAGCTGGCATCCTTGGAAATGCACGTGGTGTCCACTGTCCATCTGATCTTGGACACGATATTTCCGCTACATTGAATTTAGAATGATTGCCAACTGAGTGGAGTAATCACTCTTCCTTGTTTTCTAATGATGTCTGTTTTCGTCTAATCTGTACATGTTACATTATCTTCATTGATTTGACAGGATATATTACGTAAATACACATATACTTACTTACCCATATGATATCTATATTTCTAACCGTGGTATCATATTACCCAATTTCCCTGAATAGACCCCTGACCGAACTGGGAGATCCCAGAAAATTCAGCGAATAATTCATGTTTGAAAAGCACTTTCAAGTTGATCACTGCGGGACTATTCGCGGAAATATTCACGTGTCAGTTCAGGAAAAGCTCCATGAGGAAGATTGAAAACAATGAAATACAGTGCCAGCCCACGAAACATTGCCATTAGCAGCATTCTGATTGTAAATTGATCAAAATTAATCCGTCTTTCTCAATCTTTTGAATTTTCTCTGAAGCACCGCCCTGTGCCAGGTAAAAATCTTCGGGTGGTTATCCCTCGCCCATCGATTCGTGGGACATTCGGTATTTGCGACCGCCTTTGGTATGAACCAGAGCCAAATCAATGAGAAGCCTAAAGATAGGTAAAACACAACCAATAATGTCGAAGACACTACGCTTCCGAGAAAATGGTGGCCCACACACTAGTTGACACACATGTGTCAACTGGTTTGTGTCAACTCAGATTTCGACTTCACGTCTCCAATAGCGATCTCCAAAGTCCAAATGCACATGCGGCAAAGTTGAAAAAATATTACGGCAAGTGCATTGGAAGATCGCTCTGCGACACGTGAAGCCGAAATCTGAGTTGACACCGACCAGTTGACACACGTGTGTCAACTAGTGTGTGGGCCGCCAATTTGGGTGCAAGAAGAATCAAACCAACCTACAACGCTCACAATCGCCATGGAGAATCGAAAAGGGTTCCTGGAGTCTGTATCGACTGTCACGGGATCGTAATCTGACTCGTTCCATTTATCCATGGCAGTGTAAGTCCAAATGTTGAAATTGATGAACGCATATACCGTCGTTCCAGGCGGAGACTGGAAGTGGCGGGTGAATTTCCATCAATTTTAGTCAGCTGTTCATCTTTAATCTTCACAGTTTTGTAAGGCGCGTCAGATACAGAAGACAAGGTCAAGACCACTCGTGAAGGTCGTGAATTCACCATTAAGATTTGAATGTCATTTTGAACAGTTCACATAAGTAGGTATACTCCGGTTACTTTACACCTTGCACGCGTGGTTCCCGCTGGATGTGTGCCAACGATGGTTAACGCGTGCGAGTTTCATAAAAAGATAATAAAATTGATTGTTGTTATAATGTTATTCATTAACATATTCACATCGATGAATTCTTTTAATCATTTCACGGAAATCACATGATTTAATAATCATTGGCACGCTTCCAACACGAGACATAAATCAGTGCGAGGGCAGAGTATCATGTACGCCGAGTATACCGTAATTTTTCGAATTATCCCCCTAGAATTAACCCCCACCCCTCAAAATGGGCTGGGCAAATAAAAAAACCCTCGATTAAGCCCCCGTTGAATTAACACCCCCTCAAATTATGCTGGCGGCATAATATACCCCCTTGGAGGTATTTCGAGGGAATACGGTATGTTAAACGACCCCGTATATACCTAATATCAAAATACCAAACAGATGTGCAAACCTTGTCCAAAACGCCACAAACAATTGGCGTTTCGTAATCGTCAGCCCAAACTCTGGCGTAGATGACAGTTTTTCCGACGACCGAGTGCGGGCCGCGCAGCCGCACCAAGGGGTCCAGCTGGGTCATGCCCTCCGAGCGCTGACTGCGCTGGAACGACAACACTGCCAAGTCGCCTGCGAACGGGTGTCAATTGCTGGCCTAGGGCCATTTCCGTAAATTGAGAAGTGAGAAGTAAACTGTTAAATGCTAGTGAAATGAGAAGCGAGAAGTGAATTGAGAAGGAAATTGGCAATAGCGAATGGAAATTACTTTTTCTTTGTTTTTACTTCGCTCTTGCCAATTTACTTGTCATTTCACTTCACTTTTGCCAATTTTCTTCTCAATTCACTTCGCATTTGCCATTTTACTTCTCACTTCTCAATTTGCGGAACTGGCACATGTTGTAAAATTTTTCGAAATGCCCATCTGAAACACAATGAATCAGGCAACGTAAACATATACCTAGATATGTTTCGAAATTCTGATCAGTTGTTCAAGCGAACCAAATACCAGCTAAAAAATATGCCGGAAGGTAAAATAGCAAAATTACACACCAACGTGTCGAATGCATTCTTCAGGTTCCCCGTGAGCTTTGCTGCGTGAGGTGTTATTCTATTTTTTAAGTCTAAATATGTCTAGGTTTTAACACGATAGTGGCGGCCCACACACTAGTTGACACATGTGTGTCAACTGGTCTGTGTCAACTGAGATGTCGGCTTCACATGTCGCCGAGCAATCTTCCAATGCAGTTGGCATAACAATTACCGTATTACCTCGAAATACCCCCAGGGGGTTTATTATTTCGCCAGCAAAATTTGAGGGGGGGGGGATAATTCGAGGGGGGGTTTATTCGAGGGGGGAGAAATTCGCGAGAATTTCGCGAGAAATTTTCGGAAATTCCCCATACGCAGACGTAGAAAAATCGAACAATTACATAGATGTATATGTGTTTAAAGGCATATATAACTGTATATACACAAAAAAACCTTCCCAAGGTCACTTAATCATCAGTTTTAATGTGTGTTCTGCATTGTACAGATCACAAACTGCGGTATTTGTCATGTATTAGGTTGTAAACTAAATAACCTTAATTTTTTGCGATTTCACATTCATGCGTCCCATTCTGTTGTACATTGGCGGATATTCATGACCAGGGTTGGCAAAATCTCAGAAAAAAATAAAAATAAAATAAAAATAAAATGGAATATTCAAGAATAAAATAATAAAAAATAAAATGGAAAATTTAAGAATAAAAAAAAAATTGTATAAAAATTCGAATTTTTGTAAAATTTTTGTAAAATTGTATAAAATCTAGTATTTTTGTAAAATTGTATAAAAATTCACATTTTTTGTAAAATTTTGTCTCATTGCTTGAGTCTCTACCTGTTTATTCATGGATCTGGGGGGGCAGTCCCAAGCATTGTAAAGTGTCAAATGTCATATAAAATGTCATGCAAAGTGTCAATTGTCATGACAAATGTAAAGTAAAGTGTCAATTGTCATGACATGTAAAAATTAAAGTATCAGTTGTCAAGCAAATTGTGTTCAAATCTCATGTTTTATTTCAAAATCTTATGTTTTGTATCCAAATTATGTTGTTGTTGACTCCAAATCTTATGTGAACATTTGGATACAAAAACATAAGATTTGGAGATAAAACATACTATGGATACAAAAACACAAGATTTGGATACACAATTTACACTTTGCATGACATTTGTCATGACAATTGCCACTTTGCTTGAAATTTTACATGACACTTGACATTTTGCATGACAATTGATACTTTACTTAACATTTGTCATGACAATTGACACTTTGCATGACATTTTACAAATGTGCCCAGCACACTCCAGTAGACCTTCTACTGAAAATGCTAACCATTCTTATCAATAATTGTAAATTTACACTTGCAGCTAGCTAACAATACATACCGCATGCAACTTTTGAAAAGTAAGGGAAAAATTTGTCACAGGTTTTTCATGTATAGGTCTAATTATAACAATTTTCTGGCCTTGCATGCATGTTTATGATTTTTTGTAAAATTTTTGTACAATTTTTGTAAAAATTTTTGTAAAATGTGTCATTTTATTTTATTAATGACTTTTGGGAATAAAATAAAATAAAATAAAATGAAACAAGAATAAAATTAAAATAAAATAAAATTTTTTATACAATTTACTTACAATTTTACTAAAATGAATTTTTATAAAACCAACCCTGTTCATGACATTCTAGTATGTTGGGGTTTGGGGTTGGGGCTATGACGAAATTTTTTTGTTTCCTTGAATAATCCCCCAGTCCCGAGATAGGGGGGGGGGGTCTTAAAAAGGTGTTCATTTTGAATGGCCGATCAGGACGTTGGACGGATATTTGAAGCTCCATACATCAGCCATTTCTGGGCCGATTTGGGTCGATCAACGCTTAAAATGATCAGTAAAACTAGCGGATTTCGTTTTTGTTGTCGGATTAGTGATGCTAGTTAAGCAAATCTTCTCCCATCGAAGATGCGTCAAGGATATGAATATGGAGAAGTTGCATTCCTGCCGCTTAATGCGGTTACCTAGAGGCTAAAGTTCAAAGCGCTATAACGTTTGATTGGTAAGAGATATTGAGCAAAAAAAATTTGCGTCAGATGGATTCTCCTTGTCTAAAGTTTATGATGCATGGTCTGAAACACAAATTTCTGGTGTTGAAAAACCGGGTCAAATCAGCATACGAAATTCAAACATCACTAATCCGACCACCAAAATGGAATCTGTGGGTTTTACCGATCATTTTAAGAGTTGATCGATTCAAATCGGCCAAGAAATGGCCGATTCGTGGAGCTTCAAAGTCAACGTCCCGATCGGCTATTCAAAATGACCACCTTTTTATAGACCCCCCTTATCTCGGGACTCGGGATTATTCGAGGAAACAAAAAGATTTCGTCATAGCCCCAACTCCAAACCTCAACATACTCGAACGGCATTAATATCCGTCAATGTACAACAGCATGGGACGCATGAATGTGAAATCGCAAAAAAATTAAGGTTATTTAGTTTACAACCTAATACATTCACGTTTTTACACTCAATTTTAGGGGGGGGGGTATTTCGAGGGGGGTTTATTATTTCCTCAGCCGAAATTTAGGGGGGTATTTCGAGGGGGGGGTAATTCAAGGGGGGGGGGTAATTCAAGGGGGGGGGTTAATTCGAGGTAATACGGTATCTTTTAACATTGTCGCATTTTTATTAGGAAAACGATCTGCGACACGTGAAGCCGAAATTTGATTTGACACAAACCAGTTGACACACGTGTGTCAACTAGTGTGTGCGCCGACGATTGACGAAATGCCAAGGTATATTCCAGCAGCATTACACCTTACAATGAAATGTACCATATCCCATCTGAATAAAAGAACAAACATACAAATTTTTTCATCATATTTGAATTTTTTCATCATATATAAAGCAATTTGATAAATATGATGAAAAAAATTTATGTTTGTTCTTTTATTCAGAAGGGATATGGTAGATTTCATTGTAAGGTGTAATGTCACTGGAGTTATACAACATGCCAAGGTAAATGATAGAGCCGCACGCTTTATCGGGAATGTTACATACCTATAGGTATCATATTTATGGATATTATACGTGATTTTTATTCATCAAATTCATCACGTGATGTGATGCGAAAAAATTGTTTTTGGTTAGGTAGGTATTGAATCGAATGGGATATGGTACACCACTCACTTGTACGGATTGAAGTGCGGAAACTCCAAGGCATTATCTGTTGAAAGCATTTGCTCGCAGGTTGGAGCAGTGTCATCGAGGATATAAAATTTGAAGTCACCAAAAATCGTTTCATTATCGTATGCCACTGATACTGAAAAGAATGTTGGCTATTTTGCACTTGGTTACTTTTGAAGTTGTTCTGACAATCAGGGGCCAGTTCCGCAAGTAGACAAGTTAAGAGTTAAAAGTTAAAAGTTGAGTAAAATGACAAATGGCAAGTTAAGAGTAAAGTTAAAGTTTAAGAGAAAGTTAAAGTTTAAGAGTTGAGTTAAAAGTTGAGTTAAAGGTTAAAAGTTGAGTTAAAGGTTAAAAGTTGAGTCAAAAGTTGAGTTAAATGTTAAGAGTTGAGTTAAAGGTTAAAATGTGAGTTAAAAGTTGATTTAAAAGACAAATGGGTCATTCGTTGCAGAAGCGCGATACGCTGATCTTCGATCATATTTTGTCCCTGCACGGCCATTTTGAAACAACGTTCCGCGATTTTTTCTTTTTTTTAGCGATATTTTTTTTGGATACGTTATTTTCAAATGTCATGCATACAACATTGGCAGCATGCCAGCGAACAGCCATATCAATACCAATTTCACATTTTTATATTTTTTTATTTTTTACCATCATTTTCAACTTGTCTCTTAACTCTCAACTCTTAACTCAACTCTTAACTCAACTCTTAACTCTTAACTCAACTTTTAACCTTTAACTCAACTCTTAACATTTAACGCAACTTTTAACTCAACTCTTCAATTTTAAATTTTCTCTTAAACTTTAACTTCTTAACTTGCCATTTGTCATTTTACTCAACTCTTAACTTTTAACTCTTAACTTGTCCACTTGCGGAACCGGCACCAGGGTTGGCAAAATTGCAGAAAAAAATACATAAAAAATTAAAATAAAATGGAAAATTGAAGAATAAAATAAAATAAAATAAAATGGGAAAATTCAAAATAAAAATAAAATTTGTATAAAAATTTGAATTTTTGTAAAAATTTTTTGTAAAATTGTATACAAATTCATATTTTTGTAAAAACTGTATAAAATTTTGTATTTTTTGTAAAAATATTATCTTGTTGCTTGGGGTTCAACCTGTTTATTCGCAGAACTGGGGCAGTCCCAAGCCATGTGAAGTGTCAAATGTCATATGAAATGCCATGCAAAGTGTCCATTGTCATGACAAATGCTAAGTTAAGTGTCAATTGTCATGAAAAAGTGGAAACTGTCAAGCCAATTGTATCCAAATCTTATGTTTTGTATCCAAATCTTGTTGTTTTTGTATCCAAATCTTATGTGAACATTTGCATACCAAAACATAAGATTTGGATACCAAAACATAAGATTTGGATACCAAAACATAAGATTCGGATACACAATTTACACTTAGCATGACATTTTTCATGACAATTGACACTTTGCTTGACATTTGAGATATCAATTGACTCTTTACTTAACATTTTACAAATGCACCCAGCACACTCCAGTAGTCCTACTGAAAATGCAAACCATCATTATCAATAATTGTAACTTAACACTTGCAACTAGCTAACAATACCTACTGCATGCAACTTTTGCACAGTAATGGAAAAATTTGTCACATGTTTTTCATGTTTATGTCTTATTATAACATTTTTCTGGTCTTGCATGCAAGATTTTGTTGTTGTTTTTGTAAAATTTCTGTAAAATTTTTGTACATTTTTGTCAAATGGTTCCACTTTATCATTTTATTAACATTTTGAAATAAAATAAAATAAAATGAAACAAGAATAAAATTAAAATAGAATACATTTTTATACAATTTGTATACAAATGATTTTTATAAAACCAACCCTGCTGACAATCAAATATTTATTATCCTACACAGACTTTCGCATGTTTTCACGAGGAAATTTTTTTATTGTCTCTATTTTTTTCACCCCACTGCTAGAACATTATACCTATCTACTTTGTAAACAGCCGAATAGCTTTTCGAAGTGTGCTTTTAAACATCATATATGTCCAATCAAGTTGACAAATAATATTGAGTGATCAAATGCTAACACTGGAACATTATTGGCCAGTTGTGTCGCTGCTGCAAGAGGAACGTGGACGCGTTGAAACTTCCTGGCTTCACGCCAGCCACCACTTTCATAGCCGACTGGACCACTGCAGAGGAAGCAGAAAACATCATAATATTGATTGTCACCTCTACCTGACGCCACCACCAGGCACTGTAAAATGCCACGTGACATGTAAAATGTGATGCAAAGTGTCAAAAGTTATGTAAAATGCCCTGTAAAATGGTTGCCACTTTGCATGACATTTGACATTTTACAGGCATTTAGCACAGTTGAGAGTGCCCCCTCAACGGACTTGACACATTTACCAGGTCCCATTGCCACAGGTCACTTCGTAATCTGCATCTTTGCTCCAATGAACCCTCAGGCCTGTCCCCATCATCCTGCTTACCCCTGGATCTGCGACAATCCACCGCTGAAATCAACAGTTGCAGGGTAAGCGCCAGGGTTTGCAGGGAAAGTAGGGATATGAAGGGCGCGCTTTGCATGGCTTGTTCAGTGGTAGGGCAAAGCCCACTGCAGTCGGCAATGCGGTAAAATACTCACATCTCGAATTTATGGATAGGGGGAAGTTGGCCTGTATGCGTCAGGGAAGCCTGATGACAATTCTGAAAGAAATGTGGAGGGGAAAGAACAAGAAAATATGACAAGAAAAGTGCCAAGTGCAAAGTGAAGTGATGAGTGTGAAGTGAAGCTGAGTGAAGTAAGGTTATAATGACATTTTATGTAATATGTAAAATGGCTGGTAAATGCAAATAAAAAATTTACACGACAGATGGCAAATTTGTCCCACATATTATACGATGTCGTGGAGGGTTACGGGACTGGTCAGGCGGGTACTACAGAAGGTTTTCTCAACTACACTATAAAATCCCAGAATATTGAGTTGGGACATCGTTGGGACAATAAAAAGTTTTTGTGTGAGCCACTGGGCTGCATTTTTCTTTGTAACTCTAACAACTTTTGAAATACGTAAGAGATTTTTCAGAACGGCTGCAAACACGCAGTCTAGCATTCGTGGCTTTACGGTACGTTGAACAGCTGAAGTTAATCAAAGGTAATTGTCAAAAATAAATGGGACTATGTTTTACTCTGCAAGCTGGCATTTGACTGGAATGTTGAACTACTTAACAGTTTTTATCTTTGCTCAGTTGACGGCGGAAAGGTATTGTGAGGTAGGATAAAATTAAGGAAATCAATGCTCAACCCTACAACACACCTAACTTCATTTTTCTCGCAAATTTTGCGTGTATTCTCGTGTTTCTGTTTGCAGTATGTTCTTGTACTATCTGAGATCAAACGCTGAGATAAGCCATGCGCATCATCGATGTCCATGCATTCCAATATCGCAGGTGCAGTTTTCAAAATCAATAGCGCATATTGAGTTTGGGATAGTGATGGAATGGCGCCAATGGCGTGTGGCGCGCAGTTCTAAAAAAGCCCACAAACAAACATAAAGTCGATTTTCAGCTTTACAGTTGCTGATAAGTTAAGTGACGGATATTTATGGGGATGAGTAACTGTACACCGAAACTGTCTAAATGCTAAAGCTTTATAGGCCATGTTGTAGCAATACATACTGAAGTACAAATTCAGAATTCGCGATCTTTGTTGTGAATTCTTTGTTGGATTTGGATTGGATGGCAAGCTTGAATGAAGCTCTTGAATTGAACGTCGTTTACGACTACCGTATTTTTTCGAAATACCCCAAGGGGGTAAATTTTTTCACAGTGAGAATTTCGGGGGGGGGGGGGGGTATTTTTTCGTCAGAAATTTTTCAAACTCCTAGTACCAATTTGTTGTTTGTAACGAACGCAGACAGAAAAAATGCAACAATAAGCACCATGTATAAGAGTCTATAGACTTATATACCGTATTACCTCGAAATACCCCCATTGGGGTTTATTATTTCGCCAGCAAAATTTGATGTGTTGAAATTTTCGAAATGGTTGTAGTAAATGCAGGCATTCGTGTGCCCAAAACAAGTAATAAATGTGTTCAAACAAGATATATTTTAAAATTTATGCACTGGCGCAGCTTCACCTACTTGGTCTGTCTGACCTGGATCGTTTTTTAAATGACCCGACATATTTTCCACATATCACAGAGGGGTGTGATTCAAGCGGGGAATTTATTCAAGGGGGCGTTATTTTTTCCTCACTCGGTCAACAGGGAAGAGTTATTCAAGGGGTCTTATTCGAGGATATATGTACAGTAAAATGATTTCAGCCTAATGAATGCGTCAATTGGTGTGGCGCCCATATTGTTGGCTGGCGCCATGGCGCATGGCACTCTTTTCTGGCGCTTCTCCATTACTAATTTCGGAGTGCAAAACATCGAGGAGTACAAAATGTCACCATTTTAGTTTTTTGTCTTCAAATAACGAGGTGGGAGAATTTAGAAGGGCAAGTCAACCAGGTGCCAGTACCGAGACATGTCAAGTATGAATATGCTAATGAGAAAATGATCACCTGTTTATCCATAGACATCCGGTGCAAATTCCAATCAATTGTGGTGGTTTGTTGGTTCTGCTGACAGGTATTTCAGCGTTATCAGTTGCAGAACTGCTGTTTTTACTTGTGTAGTAGTTTATTGAACTGTAGTAAATAAGTTCAATCAACTACTACACTTGTTTAACTGCTTGAGATTATGACATGTAATTGCAACCTACTCTTGTGAATGTGACTTTGACTCCACAGTGACACCACATCTTCAAATGTTTCATTTCTTTTACCATTCGTTTCATATAACCACAATTTTACATACAGACAGCACCAGTTTTTTGCCTCCACAAATTTGCATTCATTAGTAACCAATAAATTCTTCATAAGTCATTTTTTTTCTCAAATCCACTAAATGTAAAACTGGAATGCCAGACACTTTTGACTGTTCATTGTGATAAAATATGGTTTTTAATATTCATTCCAGTAGTCATGAAGAAACACACAAATAAAGATAAGCCTCAAAAATATCAACATATAAACATAGTATATGCAAGAGAAGGCAAGATTCATATCCAAACAACAGGCTATAGCAGACACTATATGTAGGGTTAGAATGGGACTGTTGTTCTGGTACTTTTGAGAAAGGGAGTGGCGGGGCTGTAACCCGCACCCCTGGGACGTCCTGTGCAATCATAACACCCCAACCCAGGCTCTGTCTATTCTTTATCCCCTGGTCACAGTCCCAGGAAATGAAAATTCCCCTCAAAGTTTAGAAAACTTTGTCCCATTTGAACCCTAACTAATATGTATTTACACATGCATAAACATTCAACGACTATTCCCACTGACTTGCCAACTTTGATACTGCAAAATCACATGAATCTCTTACTCTGTTCAGGTACAAAATATTGCTTGCAATTTTGCAGGAATGATTTCAACAACGCTGCTCCTTTTTTTCTCCTGCCACCCAAATAACTAGTCAATACATCATCTTGACTCGTGTCCCCTGTGTTAAATGTTTGGCTAGTACATATGAAAAAGTCACGGCACTGCCGGGTTTGTAGACTTTTTTTGAGTGTACGTAGTTGACACTTTAGATCGACTGATGGACGTGTGGAGAAATGCAAATATGACAAACCAGTGTTCCCATATTTAGGCTGGGGAGTAGACCTGACCCCGATATCCAGGAGGATCCCTGTTTTCAACCCGATAGCAGATAATATTATCACCCGCGAAGCATTTTAAAATGTCAGACTTCAAAACCCAACCTCAATACACGAACCGAAACGCGACCCGAAATGTTTTTGAATAAACTGATACCCGATACCCGAAACAAAAAATGTAAAAACATTGAAATTCCCAAACGCTACAGTTGACCCAGACCCAAAACCTACCTGCAGCAAACAAGAGCGGCATATCATTCTCGTCGTGGCTGTCACCCCTCCCCCTGTATCCCTGCAATCTGCCATATGCGGGGCGACTTTCCGTCTGTGCCACGGAAACGGGCAGGACATTGTCATCGGCTGACACGGACACTGATAGGGCGATCGGCACCAGCCACAGGCACACCGTGAAGTAGGCGATTACCTGCGCGTATTTTTAGACGATATTTTGTTAGATAGTCTCATTTTCACTACTTTACGCCTTTGTGCCTACACGAATGATTAGAAATGTCCAGTTATCTGCACCACTATATATTTAGGATCCTCTACGCTCTACCGTTCACCTTTCCATCAAACTTTTCCCAGATTTGACATTCAGACACTTTAAATTTACCCTACCCGTATAACCAAAACAAACCTCGCTGAAGTCGTGATAATTGCGCCCAAAGAAGCGGAAGGCCACAACGTGATTGGTGATCGTAAGGACTGCGTGTATAAACAGTAAATAATATTCTAAACAGTCACTAATATTCTTGAATAACTCGCCCGTGTGAGTCAGCAGGTGGAAACAGTTACTCCCCTAAATAAGTTCCCCATCAACCAAACTGTGTTAAGCTGCGTTTACACTGCGACTTGTGCCGACGATTTTAACGAGTGAAAAAGTTCCATATATGCAAGAAAATGCAGTGAAGCATACTCACTAGTTAAGTGCACTCACATGTAGGGTTCAAACGGGATCCCGATCCCGATCCCGGATCCCGTGAAATTCCGGGATTTACCAGTCCCGATCCCGATCCAGATCCCGAAACCCCAATCCCGATCCCGATCCCGAAATCTCAAAAATACCAATCCCGATCCCGATCCCGAAAGTTTTCAAATCCCGATCCTGATCCCGAGAAACTCCGAAGTCCGGGATCCCGATCCCAGAAAAATTGGTGGAAATTATAAAAAGTGAAATAATAACGTTTTTGCATGCAAAAAAGTGGATGCAAACCCCCAGCGTCAATTTTATGCCACTTTTCTGGCATCCAACAGTGTTTTGACACCTTTATGAACAACTGTGAATGCCAGAAAAATGGCCAAAATCTCTATCCCTAGAACCCAATCCCGATCCCGGAAAAATGCCTATCCCAATCCCGATCCCGATCCCGTGACCCCAATCCCGATCCCAATCCCGAAATCTCAAAAAACCAACCCCGATCCCGATCCCGACCCCGAAACCCCAATCCCGATCCCGATCCCGAAATCTCAAAAAGTGAATCCCGATCCCGATCCCGAAAAGTCAATCCCGTTTGAACCCTACTCACATGCCAATTTGCAGATAAATCGTCCATGTCGTTCCAGAGTTATAAGCATTTCAAAAATATTTCGCTTGTCGGTTCGCTTTTTTGGATCGAAAATCTAAATATTTTACAAATGCTTATAACTCTGGAACGACATGGACGATTTATGTGCAAATTGGCATGTGAGTTAGGGTTCAAACGGGACCGCGGTCCCGGTACATGGTTCGGCAAAAAGTCGGGACTGCGGCGGTCCCGGTCCCGGTCCCGACACCCTAGTCCCGGTCCCGGTCCCGACAATTGAAAAAGGCCAGTCCCGGTCCCGGTCCCGGTCCCGACCACCCAGTCCCGGTCCCGGTCCCGGAATTTTTCAGCGGTCCCGATAAGAAAAATTGACCGGACTGGATCCAAATTTTGCCTTTTAAATACTTGTAAAATTCGAAAAAATTCGCGCCAGTCGGCGCATTCTCATTCCGTCGACGATTTTTTGACGTTTTTTTTGGTGAGTTCCAAACATTATCATTCATGTTCGACATCAGAGAAGGCTGAAAAATTTATTTTCCTTCAGAAAGCACTGCGCCAGCTTATGTATCAATACTCACTGTCATAATTTTCGTGCATTATGTCCTTTTTTGTGACTCAATTGAATTTTGTGACTTTTATTTTATTTTTGATGACAATTTTGATTGAATGAAGTGTGAAAATCGTATGAAACTTCTGAAAATATGCTTTCAAATGGTTATCAGTCCCGATAGGGCTCAAAAGGAGGCTGTGGTCCTGGTACCTGGTTCGGCAAATCCTGGTCCCGGTCAGGATGCCCCAGTCCCGGTCCCGGTCCCGACAATTGAAAAATGCCAGTCCCGGTCCCGGTCCCGGTCCCGACCACCTAGTCCCGGTCCCGGTCCCGATAAGAAAAATTTCTGGTCCCGGTCCCGGTCCGAAAAAGTGGTCCCGTTTGAACCCTAATGTGAGTACAGTTAACTAGTGAGTATACTTCACTACATTTTCTTGCAGATATAGAACTTTATTCCAAAATTATGGAACCTTTTCACTTTTCGAATTGTCGGCACAAGTCGCGGTGTAAACGCAGCTTTATGCAATAAGCTTACAGGTACAATTGAAGACCTTTATTCAAAAAGTGCATTCATAAGGCGACTGCATTGCCAGCCCATACAAAATTAGGTCCTCGCTGGCATGGATTCTTTTCTTTTTCACGCAGGGGGCTGACACTTGTACATGTGGTGTATAAGTTTGTAATTCACATATCGACGACGCCATAAGTCGCTGAGGCAACATGACGTCGTCAATTTAAAATCATTACCATATCATTATCATTACTAGGGTGTCAAAAAAATTTTTTTACGGAAAACGGAAACGGAAACGGAAAAAATTTTTCAGTGGCCGGAAAACGGAACAGAAAACGGAAAAAAATTTGCACTTGGCGGAAAACGGAAACGGAAAAAAATTTTCAGCAGCCGGAAAACGGAAAAAGAGGCCGGAAAAACGGAAACAGAAAAATCAAATTTGCACGGAAATGGGAAAAACTTGCTGGAATTTTGCTGGAAATCGGATAAAATTTGCTGAATTTTTGCTGGAAGTGGAAAAAATTTGCAGTAATTTTGCTGGAAACAGAAATTTTTTTACATCATTGACAATCTGCATGAATTTTTGCCAGTTTGGCTGATCAGAAGACCGAAAGTTGAGCCAGAAAAAGGTAAAATGAGGTGGAAAAATGGAAAATTGAGGCGGAAAATGGAAAAAAGGCAGAAAAACTGGAAATTGAGGCGGAAAACGGAAAAAAGGCGGAAAAACTGAAAATTTAGCCGGAAAACGGAAAATGAGCCGGAAAAACGGAAACGAAAAAAAAATGTTGCCAGAAAACGGAACGGAAAACGGAAAAAAAATTTCAGCAGCCGGAAAACGGAACGGAAAACGGAAAAAATTTGCCTGCGGAAAACGGAAACGGAAAACGGAAATTTGACACCCTAATCATTACACACTGTATTAACACACACTAGGGGTCGTTTGGGGGGTTTGGGGGAGTTGTTCCGGCATATACGCACGCCAGGGGTCGCTGACGTGCGTACATGCAGTAATCTGCGGAAAGAAATAAACTTGGGGGGGGGGGGTGCGGGGGGTTGTTGTGGCATATATGCACGCCAGGGGTCGCTGACGTGCGTACGTTTACACTGTGGATCTAAATATACATTAAATAAATAAACAAAATTACGTTTATCTGCGGAAAAAAATACATTTGGGGTGGGGGGTGCACGTGCATGCGTGGCAGTCACATAATTAAGACTGCCCGCGCACGGTTTCTCTACTAAAGCTCAGTTAACAGCAAGTCTGTTAACTGAGCAGTGGCTCAGGTGGAAGTGCTCGCGCTTACCGCGCGAGAGGTCCTGGGTTCGATCCCCGGGACCACTCTTCCTCCCTGAGCCACTGTCCCTGAGCCACTGTTAATTCAGAATTTGGCACCAGCCTCGGAGTGGTTTCCAGACTGGCGGTGCAGCTGCCCATACATAAATATGTCCGCCAATTTATGTTTTTCAGAATTGCCTTTGAGACTGGAGCTGACCCAAACTCATTTGGAAACAAACGAAACAATTACCAAGTCCCAAAACCAGGAAAATGTTCAAACATACCGTATTTCTTCGATTTTATTGACCGCCAATGTATTGTTTCATAAGCCATTTTTGGGGGCAATGTAAACGAGCACGGCAAAGTGAATGAACATGGCAATGTATATTCCACATTGTATTTTTCATGTGCTTTTCTTAATTAGATATGAATGTGGAATAAGTATAATGAAAACTACACTTCGCGTTCATCATAAATAAGGTAAATTTTCGCAGTAGTAGAGTTGTTAGACTCCTTAAAGCGGCAAACATATTTATAAAAAAAAATTATAAAAAAGTGATGAATAAGATAACGTACATAAATATTTTCATACGCCAATGTATTCGAACATGGCAATGTATTTTTCGGATGCCCCTCAGACCCGACAATGTAAACGAGCAAGGCAATGTAAATGAACAGTCAATAAAATCGAAGAAATACGGTAGTTTGAAGATTACAATCCACTAAAGTTTATGTGGTCAGCACAAATTATTCAACTACGCATTTGGATTACTTCGCGCATTCAATTTGCAACAAAGTTAAAACGATTTTGACGAAAAAATACCCCTCCAACATAAACAACTCCGCCATCAAAAAAACACCCGACAAAAAATACCCCCCAGGCAACTTTCTCAAGAATATACCAAAAATGTCTAAAACAAAAAGCCAACCTGCAGTGGCAACGAAACAAGGTGACGTGAGTGAAATAGCGGGGAAACTTCGTATCAACGTCAAGTGGACCAGCTGCGACACGATGCCCAGCGCGCACATGGTCGTGTCCAGGTCTTCCAGGAACAGCAGACCGATGAAGCATAGCAGCACGGACTGGTGGATGGGGTGTAAAGGTGTATTTTTGAAATGCTGTATGCACTCCACGAATTAAATACTAAAATACTTAAACCTACCCTAAGAAAATGACCAAACCAAGTCACAGGCCTTAATAAAAATTATATATTTAGTGTTTTGTCATCACTTCACGCGGAAATTGCACAAAACTAATGGTTTAATAATTCAGCTCATTAAAACCAACCAAAATTATCCATCGAATTACCACAGCTGCCGTAGATGTGTACTCTTCAACCAATTCCGTCAAATAGAACAGTCCAGCGGCTGTGAGAGGCGAAATCAACGCTACAATATTCGCAAGAAAACTAATGATGTCGGGCCGAATGATATTGAAAATCGGGAGGCAAAATGCCGCACTATTGTATGCAAAATTCCAATTTCCGCGTTCGGACGCTTTTCAATCCCGCCGACGTGATGCCTCAAAAATCGTCGTTCTTAGGGATGAAAAGACACACCTCACTGAACATTCAAAAAAATGTGAAGCGTTCGTGTAATTCGCATGCGTGCTTGTTTTTTTTGACCTCAAAACATGTCGGGTAGATTTCCGTTTTCCGCTGATTCAAGTCCGCGTGCAAAAACCGCCAGTACGCCGACATAACTATGCCAGCGCCCGTGCGCCGATGAGATAGAGCTCACCTATTGACACAGTAGCGAACGCAATCTGCAAAAACATGGATATCCATGATAAAACGTAGAAAAACCACATTGTATCGACCACCAAACAGGCGTTTCGAAATTTTTCTTTTTTTATTTTCTTGGCAAAGATCCATATGGCAACCTCTGGATAAAAATTGAATCTCTGGATTCACGGTTATCTGAAATACAAACATCCCAGCATTGGTTGATGATTTGTGGCACCTATTTTCCATCCAGTACACGATTTCGATTTCTCAGGGAGATGTCCCTTCGGCAAAATTCAGTCGTGTTTCCTGATCGTCAAGGTTGTTATTCAGAACGTTATTCACACACGGACGGATCGCAGGCAAAGTGCCAAGATTGATAAATCAAGGTTTAGCCGCGAGCTCCTTTGGGTAGTTGCCTGACTTACTGGCGCATTTTGCAAAGTTTTCGTGTTTCGGTGTAGCATTATTATCAGGAAAAGCATTATTCTACAAATGTGTACTATTTTTGTGCGTTTTTTCTTCTTAATTACTTGTTCTACAGTTTGGTAGTACAGTCTTGCGAATTGAGGCAATATAATGAACTCAAAATGCATTCATATCTAAATATCTATTAGTTTAGGACTACGTAATCTGTAGGTTAGCTACTGAACACTCCTTAGCTTTCACCATTTCGCATTTTTCTGCTGCAAGGCGGTGCTCATATCAATAATAATTTATTTGGCCACGAAGCTATTTGATGCTCAATACTTTTTTAATTTAAAGTATTTACATATTTACATATACCGTATTTCCTCGAAATACCCCCAGAGTATTTATTTTTTGAGTGCAAATTTTGTGAGGGGTATTTCAAGCGGGGTTATTATTTTGTTAGAAATTTTCGTGAAATTCACAGTCAAGAATACGCGTTTCATACCCAAAATCGGTAAATAATGTGACCAAATAGAATATATTTATATGAATATGTGTGGCTGGCGATGCAAATTGGCAGCAATAAATACATCATGTAAATACACTCTATACATGATGTACATCATTCCAGATTGGGGGTATTTCGAGGGGGGGGGGGGTAATTCAAGGGGGTATTTTGCGTCAGCTCGCTCAGACTTGGGGGTATTTCGAGGGGGGTTAATTCAAGCGGGGTATTTTTCCTCAGCTCGCTCAGACCTGGGTGTATTCCGCCGGGAGGGGGTATTTCGAGGAAATACGGTAAGCGATATTTTGTAAGCATTTGGAAAATGCATATTGCCTTTGTATCTTCAAAATGCTTCTATGCCATGTACAACATGAAATTTTTCCCCGCGCGTTGCTACCGTTCATGTGCACGCTATTTTTTCAACTGTTTGCATTAAGAATATTTATTGCTAGAACACAAGGTACTATAGTATCCATCAATTGTTAGAATTGCTTGTTACCAGATAACACGGGAATTTCTCCGTTTTCATTCGCTTACAACAAATAATATCACAGCGATATCATTCCGCGTAAAAAACTCACTTTTATTTTTTTAGAATTTTTTTTCGTTCGGCCAGAACCCTGCATATTTACTTTACTCTCAACTTTGCTGGTTTAAAACACCCTTCGAATGCTGAGATAGTGGACATTTTCACTGCGTGTCGCTTTTAGTGATTAACTTAAGCCGAAAAAATGTTTCTCTTCATGCCACCTAATCTAAATGTTGGTATTTGTAGTGCTGTAAAAGCACGCTGGCGCTAGCGCCAAACCTAAAACGCGCGATGGCGCTTCTGGCACTGTTTTGCTGTGGCTCTCTTGGCGCTTGACGCTAGCAAAAAGCTTTATGGCGCTTGGCGCCAAAACCTGGCGCTTTTTACATCACTAGTAAATTGAATGCACTCTGACTTAGCTGTTATATTTTTCGCGAAACGAAGGTTTTCTGTCTAGTCGTTTCTGTTTCTCAGCTCTAGCATTGTTGAGCAATGCAACAATTACTGTTGTTGCAAGAAGTCGCTATTTCGATTCAATATGCTGCAAATACTAGAATTAATCCTCTCTTGTATTTATAACATGAGGAAAAAAGAACAACCCTCGCATGCCACGCTTGAATAAATCCGCAGTCAAAAAATCTGGCGAAAAAGTAGCTCCACAAGACTTATACTAAAAAGTAGACTTATTCCAGGGACGTATCCAGGATTTTTGAGCGGGGGGGCTGCTTGTTTACGGAGCCCCGCGAGGGGGCGGGGGCTCAGCCCCCCCCCCCTCTAAAATTTTACCTACAGAGCGCCGGAACGGCGCCATAGCGCCATGGCGCTGCCGCCATTACCAGACGCCACTCCATGGCGCCATTGGCGTTGACGCTAGCGCCATGAAACGCCGTATGTGTATCCAAATCAACATACAAATGCAACGAAAACCATGTATTTACGTTGTTTTGTGGCTACAGGAAGCAATAAAGTGATAATGCTGCATGCATGGTGTAAGATGCGCGCTTGCGCGCAAAATTTTTGGAAATAGCTTGAAAAAATTATAAGAAAAGTTCCATTTCCCGCTATTTTTTGGTCTCACCTCGGAAGGGGGGGGGGGCTGCAGCCCCCCCGCCCCGCCCCTGGATACGGCCTTGACTTATTCGACTATCTGAACTATATGCATGTGTTTGACATTTTTATCACCACAAACAAGTGCACTTGCATGCGCCAAAATACAGTGCACAGGGACAAAATTGTTTCAAAGCTGGCATAAAGTTCGATTTGTGCAAGTTTTGCACGCGGCGGTTCACTCACACGTTTTTATAAATAAATACATAGTGTGGCTTTTTCAATGGCCTGTTTTGAAGAATGTGTGTTCTAAAAATATTGAGGAGGTAAAATGCCATCTCATGGCTTCACAGCCATTCTATGGCTAAATCAAACATCACAAATGCCGCCATTTATATAAGCATTATTCGTGGTGATTTCCGGTCAATGGTAGTTGTGCTCGGTCACATGCAGCGACCTATCAGTGACTTCAACATAGGTAGTTGTACACGGAACAGTGTCAAGCTAAGTTGGAAGAGAAGGTGAATACATTGAGAGTAATATGATACTTCATACTTCCGATGCATGTGGAAACACATTGGCTGTATTTATATCTTACACTAAATGCTACAATAACATATGGATTATTATTACACGCTGAATCAAGCAGAAGATGGAAACTTAATTAAAATACCAAAAATGGAAACATTATTAAAATACAAAGAAATGTCTCGAAACCGATGCAAGCAACCCTCGATGTTCATTTGTATTTATGTGTTTTTTGTTGTGATATGGGCACTGCGGCATGTGTAGGGAAACATACTGTGATATTGGCTTGTATGTACAGTGTAGGGTTCAAACGATATATCGTATCGAATATCGGATATAGACCATTTTTTAATATCGAATATCGAATATCGATATCGAAAATTTTGAAAAAATATCGAATATCGATATCGAAAATTTTGAACAAATATTGAATATCGATATCGAATATCGACCATTTTTTCGATATATCGAACCTATATTGTGTCCTTAAAAAAAGTTATCATTTCCATTTTGAGATATTTATGATTCATCTGATGTGCTTGATCTGATCTGAGAATTGTATTAGATGAGTAAAAGTACAGTACTTATAATGTCATTTTTGTTGGAGTGCTAAGCTTGAAGCCAGAAAATGCTGATATTCTATTTTTTGCAACATTCCCTTAAGCAGTCAGGTTATCAGTATGAACTGTAATACTTACCAATTGTTATTTGTCTGATACACATTGATTCATCATGTTTTTTTCTACATGTTCTACTTTTGAGAGATGTAAACCTTGTTAAAATCACTTGTACCATTCACATTTAACTAAAGAGATGATTAACCATGCGTGCAACCACATGAAAATACAATATGTCACTTGAAATATGCCTTGCTATACCAAAAGCAAATCGCAATATCGAAAATATCGAATATCGAATATCGACCATTTTTGTAATATCGAATATCGATATCGAGGTACCATATCGTATCGATATCGAATATCGAGTTTCAGAAAAAAATATCGAATATCGATATTGAAAAGTCATATCGTTTGAACCCTAGTTAAGTGGGACCTCCCCGGCTTAATGACACCTGCTGTTTCTACGGTCCACAATGTAAGTATAAAAAATTAGATTATGTACTTGTGTGTATTTATCCGACTATAATTATTATTTTTCAAGAGCGGCTTAAGGACATTATTCATTTTATCTGATGACTCTCGCCTCTAACTTGAAATAAATAGGTAGTTGAAATTGTTGCTATTTATTTTTTTTGCTTCAGATTTTTCATCAGATGATGTGTCTGAATGTTTTAATAGTTATAGAGACATCGCTCCACCGCATGCAAGTATTTCACTCATATTTCACCTCATTTTCACTTACAATTCAAGCTTTTTTTAATTTCAATACAGCCTTTCATGCTCGGTCACATGCAGCGACCTATCAGTGCCGTGCTGCAAATGTATTTATTGCACGCCTGGTATTGCCACCAGAGTTGTCAAAAGTACTGAACTTTTTTCAAAGTAAACGTAAACGTAAAGTATTTTTTTTACGCACCCCTGAGTACAGAAAACGTAAAGTAATTTTGTTTTACTTTTACGTGGCGTAAAAGATGAGTAAACGTAAAGATCAGTATTTTTACTCAGGGAAAACGTAAAACCAATAATTTTTCTCTTGTTACCTCGGGAGACGTAAAAATGAGTAAAAGTTTCAACGACGAGATTTCTCAATGACGTTTTCTGTACTCGTGTACTTTCAAAAAGTACGCGAGTAAGTGAGTACCAGTATTTTTTTCAGGAGACGTAAATGTAAATATTTACGCAGTACGCGAGTATACGTATTTATCGAGTATACGTAAATACGTTTTACAATACAACGTAAATACAGCTATGATTGCCATTCGCAGCTACATTCATGGCGGCAGTTGAGAAATTGATGCGTGCTACTTACTCTGTGCGCGCGGCCTCTAGTCTCTGCAAGCATTACATTTGTAGTAATCAATTGCTACAGTGATAAACAACTCTCTGTTCTGTGATTATTGATTGTGGCAAGGCAATACGTTTCCGTCTTTCCACTGAAGCTGTTATATCGAATTACGGGTGGACATTGTCATGGCTGGCTATATAAAGAATCAAATTGTGAAGCACCTCTCCAAGTGAGTGGGGTGGGAAATGGACCGGTTTGACACTTTTTTATTAAAAAATATTATTTATCTTTGACCCCGGCCTACATAATAATTGAGGCGTCAAATTCTAAAAGTCGACAAGTCCACAAAATGCGATTTTGAGTAAATCGCATTTTAAGTTTCATTTTCAATTCCAGGTCCGTGGTGCGTGTCCAATGGGGCTCTATCATGCTCAACATTAAGTTCCAAATGTTGACAATTAAGTGTCAAATTTTCAGCCCCTGCTCTTAACGTATAATGGAAAAATTGGGTGTCTATAAAATTCTACTCGGACAGAACAAAACCGTTTTGGGGAGGAAAATGCACTTGTTCACTTCTTGCACTCGGGAACATTTTTGTTCCCGTCGGCGTTGCGCTTGCCTTATTGGAAATTTATCGACTTGTCGACTTTTAGAAATCGGTTTCCATGATGGACTTATCACATTTCTTGCGTTTTTTCCCATAAAATAAGGTTGCGAAAGGTGGACTTGTCGACTTTTAGCCCAAAACTAAGTGGACTGTCGACTTCTTGCCCAAATTTTTTGAATTTTTCCCAAAAAATGTCAAATTTGGCACTTTGCCATATGGGCATGTGAGGTCAAAAAATTTATGGAAAATGATGAAAAATGTGCGGAGTAGCCCCAGATGACGTTTCCGGGCCTAACTCAAAATTTTCATATTTTGGACTTGTCGACTTTCAGAATTGGACGCCTCAATTGTATTTTTCGTATTGCAAAGGCGGACTGCACGCACATTAGTTGATAAATAAATACATGTGTATCAACTTGTCTGTGTCAACTACGATTTAGGCTCCACGAGTCGCGGAGCGATCTCCGAATGCACATGCGCCAATCTTGAAAAATAAATATTACAGGATAGCATTGGAAGATCGCTCTGGGACAGGTAAGGCCGAAATCTTAGTTGATACAGACTAGTTGACACACGTGTGTCAACTAGTGTGTGTAGGCCGCCGTGGTAGATAGGTAGCTGGGCGGTTTGGGGTGGGGGTAACCCCTCCCCCCAACCCCGCCCAACCCCCCTTTCTTACCCCTGGGTATGTGGTAGTGTGACTTAAACTATCACGGATAGGCGGCAGCCGCCAAACAAACTTCAAATAGAAAGTTCCGCCGGCCGGCGTGCAGGTTCGCCAAGAACATCTCGCCCGACCAGATCACGTTGGAGGTGCTGCGCGGCAACGGCGAGCTGCGCAACGTCTCTTTGGATGAGAAAGTCTTGGCGCAGACTTTGGAGTTGCCGAAATGGCTGCTGATTGAGAGAGCTTCTTGCTCGAGATTGGCAGTGAAGATACCCTGGACTAGGTTGAAAAGCGCCCCGGTGCAGATGGTTTGTTTGGTGGGATTTTCAGGTCGATCCTGGCTCCAGGTACCAATTACGCAACAGTGAAATGAGAAAGGAAATGAGCAGTGAAATTAGCAGTAAAATGAGGAGTGCAAATTCAAAAAACGGGTGGCAAGAAAATGATAAAAAGTAAAAAGTATTTTTTAAATAACTTTTTTAGTTTAAATAAATTTAGTTAACAAAGAAAATAGTTTGAAGAAAAAAGAAGAAAAATAATACAAAATAAAAAAATGGAAAAATAAATTAAATTGAAATAAACATAAGTAAGATTAAAAAATAAAAATGTTCACTTCTCATTTTACTGCTCCTTTTGCGGAATTGGCCCCTGGTGCCAGTTCCGCAAATTGAGAAGTGAGAAGTAAAATGGCAAAAGCGAAGTAAAATAGCAAAAGTGAAATGGCAAGTAAATTGGCAAAAACGAAGAAAAACTTATAATAATAAGTAATTTCTTTTCGCTTTTGCTGTCTTACTTCTCAATTCACTTCGCTTTTGCAATTTGCAATTTCTCGCACGTTGCAGCTAATCGACGAGATTTACGTTAACGTTCGGCTGACCGCTTTGCCCACTGACGAATCAGTTGCGAATGCGTCCAGCGCCGGAAAATCGGCTGGCAGCGGCGGAAATCTGACAAAGGATAAGCAAGCGGCCAGCCGGTCGAGTTCCGCTCTGGCGGCATACGCGTCGGTTGTTTGTATTTTTTTGAGTTTTTAAATGTGAAATGAACTGTTTTTGGATCGTGGTTGCTTTTGCTGATAGTTGTGCAGCGGACCGACTGTGAAAGTAAATTAAATGTGGGCGTCATGAATGTCTTGAATGTGGCTTTTTCCACATTTCTTTAAGCAAAGTATTATTCGACATTCGAAGTTGTCAACTGATCGGCATTTTTTCACATTTCTTAGATTTTGGATTTTTGGCGTGTTTCCAAGTTCACCTGCACTGCAACCCTACGTGGCATGAGACAGACATGAGGGGAACCCATGATATGTATATGAGCGTGACTAACAATTCCTTCCCTAGTATGGGATTTCTTACTCGATTGCTTGAAAGATACCTGGCACTTGAAAATTTTCAATTTATACAAAACTCTTGTCCAAAAAATCACCATTTGCCCAGTGAATCGTACAACTACACGACGCGCGTGGTCGAGGGCATGAGCATATTCGTGAACACGCTCGAGCTGAATTTTACATCTGATGTGTTCACCGGCTCCGTCATGGTGAGCCCGCTTTTTGATGTTTTTTTTGTGGGGAGTGTAGGATCTATTTTATTTTACCTAATTGTATATTTAACTGTTTTTTTGACCAACTGATGGTGATGATGCAAATCTGACACCTGGTAAAACAGGTCTTTCGAATTTCGGTAGTAATTAATTTGATCATTCTGTTATTAGATTGCATGTAAAAATGATCATACCGGTCGATCCATGCACGTAGGTAAATATTTACCATATCCATAATATGCATATAAAAGTAATTGATTGTGATCTGATTTTCCTCCAATAGGGTTATTTTTGATGGCACGACCTTTAACACATGATTTTGATGAATTAATCGCACCGATTCAGCTATCTCGACTGGCCGTGGAATCGTGTGCGCCCAGTTGGAAAGTCCCCGCTGATTTACGTGCCACTCGTATTCGCTGTCCGGAAACTGGTCAAACTATCGTTTTCAAGCAGGTAAATAAAAAGTGCCCCATTTCAAAACATTTTACCTTCAATTCATTGCCAACATTCCCTTCTCATCAAGGTGAGCTGGCAGTTACTACGGGTAGAAGCGAGAGCAGTTTCCGCTAGCAAAAGCATCGGGGATTCCAGTATTAGATTGATCACTGGTGACGGCGCTGCGAGAATTGCTATCAAGAAGGCTACTGGGGGAGGTTGGTGGGTGCTGGGTGGTTGTAATTGGGGTTGGAAAAAATCTATTTGTTTTAAACGCTTTGATTTAAAAAAAATTGATTAAAAAAAATTAAAATCTGATTTTTTCAAAATCGTCCAAAATGAGGGTATAGAGAAAAAATATGTGTATGTTAAGTGTCAGACAATGTATTGTTATGTCTATTGTGGTCATATAATGACTGTGGAGTCATGGGATAGCATTATAAGCAATAATGTCATTCAAAAAATATCCATTTGGTTGTAAGAGAAGGCTAATACATTGACAGTAATGTAAATAAGAATAGAGATGATTTACCGTATTTGCTCTAACAATTCCCCTGGGGAACTATTTTTTCGTGCGAAATTTCTTGAGGGGCTGCTATTCGAAAGGGGTAGTTATTCAAGGGGGATTATTATTTAATCAAAATTTTCAGCTATGCTTCTATCGACTAATTGCATGAAATATGCCTCATCAACAAGAAATCATGGAATTTTTGTTCAAATTGTTCACAACAAATTGATCATATGCCTAAATTCACAATTTTTTCCTCACTCGTCTAACAGGAGTGAATTAAAAGGGAAGATGAATTATTCAAGGGGGAACAATTCAAGCAAATACGGTATACTGATACTTGTATGTAACTGTACACCTTTCTATCGCCATAATCATTTTTCATACTATGCCTATTCGTGAAAATAGTTGCATAATATCATGCAGTCAGTTTAATTTAAATAATTAAATATCATGGCGCAGAGCAAGCGCTGGCCGCCCGTTTGCAACTCATTCTCGACGACATTTTGTGGGTTGCCACCTTGGAGCAGGTGCGGTCGGCGATCAAATTTGCCAAATACCTTATGAAATTGATCAATTTGTCTGCCGGCGGCGATGCCAAAGCGGAGAAAGTGGGCAAACAACTTAATATGGTAGGTTTTTGTTTCTTTTTATAGAACAGCGTAAGTAGGTATACTCTGCGGACCGCATGCTATTCATTTTTCTGAAGGAAACACTCCATCATGACTAGGGTTGGAAAAAAAAACGTTTTTTTAACTCGATGTTTAAAAAAAAAACGTTTTTTTATTAAAAAAACGTTTTTTTTAAATAAAAAACGTTTTTTTTAAAGCTCCCAGATATGACCTTGTGTCAACATATATAGGTATATCAGACAGTGGCAATACTCTGTGATGTTATATATGACCATATAATGGCTGTGGAGCCATGGGATAACATTATAAGTGGTGATTTGTGTCAAAAATATCCATTTTTCGTCGACATATCGTTCGTATATCGCCTTATAGTCGAATGTTCGTGACTTCAGGTAAAGTTTGGCACGGAATAGTGATCAAACAAGGTTATAAGAGGAGCTTGTTACTTTGGGAGTGAAGTTACACACTGTGGAGGTACATGGAAGCATATTACCTCAATATTATATAGTACAGCAGCATATGACGGCTTATTAACCCATGGTAGCACATAGAAATGGATACTTTGATACTAAAAATGCCACAAAACCAATGAAAACAACCACCAATGTCAATTTGTGTGTGTAATTGCGCGCTTGCGCGCAAAAATTTTGCAAAATACCTAGTGCTTAGTACTAAAAATTTCGGTCGATGTTTTTTTTAAAAAAAACAAACATTTCGGATGTCATGTTTTTTAAAAACAACAACGTTTTTAAAAAAAAAAACGTTTAAAAAAATATTTCGGCCAACCCTAATCATGACGTCATCGTTAATAAAATAATTGTTCCAGCAAAAAAAATTATTTCAGAAAAAAAACATCCGTCACTTGTACGCGACTCCGCCTTTTTCTTTTTAAAATATTTTTCTTTTTGTGGAATGGCATTTTAAGTATCGTACTCGCCCGTTTTAGACTAAGGCATGAATAATTTTGGGCGCATACTTTGCGGTCCGCCTAGTATACCTAAGATTTGACAGTGCTTGCAGCAAAGCACCATGCAGCAAAGATGGATAAAATTCTTACTTTGGTGTCGCTTTTTTGTAAATTTAAAGATAAAAATATCTGTAAGAATTTGAGTGGCCTCCAATAGAAGGCTGAGCAAGAAATAGAAAAGCGATTTTCTAGCAAAGTAAACACGCAAGTTTCACTGAGTCTCCTGTCAAATTTATAATTTATAATTCTACTCAGGCAACAAAACTAAACAAGCAGCACAGCAGTCAGTCACAACCCGATTTATTGACGTTGGACACATTCAGAAAGGACTTAGTCTCAACATTGGACTCCACAATGAATCAAATGGGTCATCTGGATGCAAAGGGTGCGAAAGGTGCTGCCAAAAATCTGGCTTCTTTCGGAGGCAGTCTTTTTGGTGGGTGGAACTTTTTGTATTCTATTTGTGCCAGTCAGTTTGGGTGTGACACTGTTTTTTACTTGTCAAACGTGCGCGAACTTCTGTTTACTGTCAAAAGTGTAAAGTAAACTGTAAAATGTCATGTAAAAGGTCATGTAAAGTGTCAATTATCATGACAAATGTAAAGTCAAGTATCAAATGTTCATTCAAATTTCAGTAATAAAATCTTCTCTTGTTTGTTTTGATTGACATTTTACATGACATTTGACACTTTACTTTTCACTTTTCAAGGCGTGGGACTGCCACCTGATCCTGATGTCATCGCCAAATAAATCAAACCGCACTATCATTCAGGCGCTGCTCAGCAGAAACTCGCCAAAGAGATCAACACTGCTACAACATTTTCCGCTGCACAACTCAAAAATTCAATCGGTTCTCCCCAGATGCAACACATCCAAAGAATGACCGCCCATACGCCTATTTTGGGTCAAACCATCAGTGGACAACTCAAGAAAACCACGCTGTCGCAGTCTAAGCAGTTGGATGCATTCCAAAAGGCGGATATCATTGAAACCAGCTATCACGTTTACGTGACCAAGGTGGATTTGCACTTCACTGATGATGCTGGCACCAGCGGAACTCTGGGTGAGGTGTTTGTTGCGTTTGTTATGTTATGGCACGTGGGGGGAAGGGCGCCCCAGTGTGGTATAGTAATTTTAAGGGTAAATATGACACTGCACCAAACCGTCACCTGTTCCAATCCATAAAAAGGCACAGGGCACCTTGAGACGCCGACAAAAAAAGGAACGATCCACACCGGCACCGGTGCACCGGTGGCCAAATGCCAGCGCTGGTGCACTTCGGTGCCCCGGTGCCTTTCCATCACTAGTATTGGATTTAGCAGACTTGTCTTCGCATCTATATGAATGCAGATCATTTTGTGACAGCGAACAGAAGTTCTTTCTGCACATTTTCAGAACTACCTGCTGATTGGGACATCGACAGTGGCGCGCTGCAGCTCACATTGACTAAATTGGGCGTGGATATTTATCCCTATCATATGGCCGGAGCAGGTATTTTTTATAACATTAAATTCTGTGTCTTTTTCAATTTTGGCGCCATTTTGCCTTTATATTCAGGAAGTGTACGATCTCATTGGGTGCGCTACAAGAATTTGGCAAATTGTGGCAGGTTTCGTATGTGGCTTTCTTCCTTGGTGGAACATTATAAGAACGTAAATAAGGCGCAGTATGCTAGTGAGTTTTTCACTTTACACTTTTTGAATAAACATCCCAAATTGTGTAAAAATTCACTTTACTTCAACAGATGTGAGTGCCGAACGACTGTCGGTCTTGGAGCGTGCTTGGTGTATGCTTTTTGCATCGATTTGTGTCATCAGAATAGAAGATGTGCATCTTTATGAAGTGTCAGATAAAAACACTAAGAAGGATGCTCAGAGAGCTATTTTCTGGTTCTTTTTTAAACATTCTTTTAGCATTGTTTTTCAAGTGACTTGAAATATCTACCTCTGAATTTTTTTGTAGTGGAGACCGTGAATCGATGGGCATGCTACCGGCCACTGGCGATGGAAATTCTGAACCTTTGATACACTTGGAATTTGCCGACTTTTATTTCCCTTCCAGCTTAAGCATGCTCACACGTGAGATTTGATACTGTACTTGACACATACTGTTTAATCTATCAATTATCGCAGTCTATCATCCGTTTTTCTCCATTTACAGCGCCGCCCGCGACACGACACGTTCTACTCTCTCCAACAGCGGCCCGTCTGCACTGCCGCACTCTTCGCTGGTTGCATTACATTTACAATGACGTTTTTGCAACCCTGGATTTGGGGGTTGACAGTTTGGGCAGTGTGCCAACTGTGCCCAGGTTCGATTTTAGACTGGAGGCGACACTGCCCAAGGTTTGAAATGGTTCACTTTGAGGTTTAACTTGATTGAACACGGGCTAAATCATTGACCGCAGGCTGTAATCGAGTCGCCGTCGTTCGCCAATGACGACGCACATTTGGGCAGACCTACGGAACTTCGCTTGCAGGCTACCAGAGTTGTGCTCACCAATTCTCGGATACAGTCCAGTGAAAGTGATGCCGACGTAGGCTCCAGTGTGAGTTACACGCAGTGGTGGAGAAGGCCGTTACGAATTTGGGCCCGACACACTAATTAGCATCAAAATAAGTGTCAACTGAATTCGGGTTATTATGTGATTCCAACTTTCCTACGTGTTAAGTGTGATGGTTTAAAGCATTTTTTATATTAGTTAGTTAACATTCAGTTGACATTTATTTGCGATGTGTGTGGATCCTTTGGTCCGTTTAATTTCACCTTTCCATCACTACATTCATGCATGCAATTATGCGTTTTTAATTGTCTCCCATTCTCCACAATGTGCTATTTTTCTTGTCACAAATTCACGCAGGCCTTATCCGAGGCCAAAATTTTACCAGAGGCGGTGAAAAAACTACACGACGACCCATTCTTCAAGCACACCAATACACAATGTGGCAGCCTCCCTGATGAGTCGCAATCGCGACCCTTTGCTCTATACCTGCATCAATTAGCTGAACTAAGGAATTCTTTCATAGCCGCTGGTTACGAAGTGCCCGCTGATTGTGAGTCATTTAGCAACAAAAAGCAGAATACATGGTTGCTTTTTTACACAAACCCCACTTCCACCCCCAGCCAAAATTGCAGCGATCACTGCTCCATCGAATGAAAGTGAAAATGACAAGCATAATTCAAATATCGATGTGTGGCACTTGAAATTGGAGCCATTGTGGTGCGTTTTTCACGGCAGACCGGAGCATTTTTCATATGAGATGCCTTTATTGGCCGATCTGAATGTGGATTTTTATGCACTGGTTGATTTAGCTGCAAGGTGAGTTTTATTGGCACGGGCTGAATTTTTGACAAATTTCCCGTGTTATAGATAACAGCGAGCTGATAATTTATTATTTACATTAACTACCATATTTCCTCTCGAAATAACGCCAGGGGGTTTATTTTTTCAGAGTGGAAAGAGTACAATTTTCGTGAAATTCATAGTAAAGGATGCGCTCTTACATGCCCAAAACCTGTAATGTGCATCATTGCAAACGGTTTTTTTTCTAGGGGGGGTATTTTTCCTCAGCTCGCTCAGACCCGGGGGGTATTTCTAGGAAATATTTACGATATCTGAAATTGAAGCGGTCGATTCATACGACATACAAACGTTATTCTGCCCACATTGCCACAGCCGCCCGCCCACACAACCGATGCTGCGCTGCGTGTGCTGCATAAACGAAAGCCGCGGCATTCGACTGAGCTTGAGACACAGGGAATACTTGTTCCTGTTGCGCACCGCCGATCAACTGAAAGCGTTCGCTCAGAACTTGGCTAATGATGCAAAGTGTTTTTCAAAGAACAGACACAAAGAGACGGGTGTGGATAGTGTTGAGTTCAATGCGAAGAGTGAAGTAGCTGCGACGTTTTATGCCGCCGCCGCGCTGGCTTGCGAACAGTTGGAGATCAATTTCGTTCTGCCCAGCACTGGTGAGCTATTTGGAAGCAATTAACAAAGAGATTCTGTATTATAGGAGTGTTGACGAGTTACTCGTTCAAACATACAAGGTGCCATTTATTACTCAAATACAAGGATGTAAGACTGGCACAGTCAAATTATTACAATCGGCCCTATTTGCACAGTGGCAACATCTCAACACTGCCTTAATTGCCATTTTTCAGCACCCCTAAGCCAATACGATCTGGAGTCTGGCGCTGCAGTCAACATCGACCAAGTTTCACTAGATGAGGAACCAGCCCCGAGGCTGGATTTACGCAGACAAAGCACCCTCATCGAGGGCCAGTCAGGTGTGTTTTGCTACTCTGGGTGGTTTGGTGTTGTTCTTTTTTGGGCTAGTTTTGTGCTATTTACGCCACACACGCTGGATGTCAACTGAATTCGTGTCAACTCAATTTCAGTGAATTATGTGATTTGAAGTTTCTTATCTGATAGTGACACTTAATTTTCATTGTTTCTGTTCACTGTGATGCTTTTTTATTTCTTGGGTGTCATTTATTTGACATTGAGTTGACACGAATTTGCGATGTCAACTGGCGTGTGTGGGCCCATTATTGTTAATTGACATTCGTTTTTTATTGTTCATTATCACCCTGCGGCACACGGTGTCATGCGCATTTTTAGGGCGTTTAACTCAACCACATCACTTACTCACATGACACGCGCTACACATTTGTTGGGGGAGGCCAGCACCAAGTGAGTTGAATACAATGCACAGTAATGGTAACGAGAAAATGCGGGAATGTAGATGCATAAATATGTAAGTAAAGTTGAGGATCATTTCAAATTAATACCTTATTACCACATTAATCATTAATCACTCCTCACTATACACTCAATTCAGTCTTACTTGTGAACTGTCACTTTTCTGTATGGACGTGGCGCCCGCATCTGAACTGAATTCTATGCCCGAGGGTTTATTGGCGCCGCTGGTCACCACCCAGGGGGGTAGTTGGTCACCTGAAATGTGGGGTGCGCTTTTTGCATGCCGCGGTGCACATTGACACATGATCACAACCCAATCTTAAAAATGTTATTATGATTCCATTCACATTTTCAATATCTCCGTCCTTATCACTATTTTATCACATTGCCATTCTATATGTTGATTTATATCGCGGCTATTAATGGCGTCAAGCGGCTGTGCATTTTTAGGAGTTTGTGCACAATCCCTTCTCACCTTGCTGCAATCTGTCAAAAGTCAATCCGGAATTCGGTAAAAATGGCCCTCCTCTGGCTGCGAGTGGATCCACGAAATTGCCAGGCGTCACTGCGGGAATCACGTTTTGATTCGGGTTGCCAATTGGGCGAAATTGTGCCACCGGCGCAGTGGGCGTCTGAAATTCGGATGAAAATAAAATTGGATTTTTTCTTCAAATTCTTCCATTATTCATGCGGAAAATGTTTAAATCACGAACCACCGGATTCTGGTTATCGCCCGGCTGCACTACTCTGATATCACTAAAAGACTGGCTTCCCGGTCTCTTAGTCAGTCGCCAAAATCGCTCCAAATTGATGCCTTTTTTGGTTGTCGCGCCCGCTGGCGCAGGCGTCTCGATCTTGGCGCCACCGTCCCTTTTGGGAGATTGCGTAGCTGTGAATCTGGGCACCTGGGGCCTGGCCGTGGGCTGGCGCCTGGCCGTGGGCTGGCGCACCGGCGGCGGTCTCGTTTGCACGTTCACCGGAATGCCGCCCGATGGGTCGGCTGTTGGGTTTGGGGGGGGGTTGTCCATCGAGTTTCGTGAGTTTCAAATTGTTGCAGTTGACTCACTTGGCGCTACGACGCGCGCCTTTGGTATGCAACAGGGCTGCGGTGGCGCCGGCTCCTTTCTGCGATGTGTTTAAGACTTTTTTTGTTTTTGTTGTTTTTTGTTTTGTTTTATAAGTCAAGGTCACCATAGAACACTGGACACACGCTCTTTATGTAGTTACTGTAGCGAGCACAGCCATACAATCGCATGACCTGAAACTACGCGCAATGCTCACCTGGTGGGGCAGGTGTCCGTGGTGTCGCTGGTGTAGTCCGTTTTGCACACCATGTTGGGTTCATTTAACAGGTGGATGGGCTTGCTGCCTTGCACAATGTGGTAGCCGTCTTGAGCGCACACTACTGGGTTTTCTGTGAGGCACAATTATCGTGTGAGTAGGTGTGAACATTTTTTAAAGCTGTATATGTGTTTAGAGCGACATGGCAAGCAAAATGTATATTATTTTAGATTCTGCCATCTTTAGCGGTCCTTCAGTCAAATATAAGCCAGTTCAAAGCGCCCCACACGCCCACCTTGAAGCAGCACAGTCACATGGCCACTGGCGGTGAGCGCGCCCGGCTGGAGCACCTGCACCTTGTTGTGCGTCATGTCCAGCAGGTGCAGGTTGGCCAGGTGCGCGAAGCTCAGCGGCTGCACCAGTCGGATGTTGTTGTGCGCCAGCGACAAATGGCGCAGGAATGGCACGCCCTGGAACATTTGCGGGTTGACCGCCGACAGGCAGTTCTGCGCCAACATGAGCACCAGCAGCGGCGTGGCTTTGAACGCGCCCGGCGCGATGTCCGTGATCGAGTTGCCTGAGTTCGAGTAGGTAGCGAGTTTGATTTTTTCGGAAGTATTGCAAAATGTGTGCATTTTGCGTCGGTGTCGTCGATCTGACTTCGATTGTTTTGTGACTTTTAATAAACTGCGATTTGGCTTAGAATGTGTGTCATCGACCGAATGCATTATGCAGGCACTTTTCAAGCCACTTGTAGACTGCAACGATCGATATATCGATGCTTCGCTTTTGCACAGTTCTGTTCAAAGTGACTATAAACACATGCCGAGCACACCTTGCAAGTTCAGCTGCATCAGGGCCTGCATTCCAGCGAACGCCTGCGAGGGTATCTCGGCGATGTTGTTGTAGCTAAGGTCGGCGATCTCCAGCCGGCGGAACTGCTGCAGCGCCTGGGGCACGACCGAGTTGAGCTGGTTCCGGTCCAGGTACAGGTAGCGCAGATTGGGCACGTTGTTCACCGCGTACTGATCGATCGAACGGATGCGGTTGCCTATTTTGGGGATGGCGCATTTAAATTTAAATAAATGTGGATTTAAATCGTGGTGCATTTTCCTATCGTGTTGGCGTTTACTTTACTCGGCTTACATAACACTTAGTATGGAAACCTACCATAACCCATCTGAATAATGGACCGAAAATGATACAGTGCTTTCATCATAGTATTCCGTTTTAACTATGGAATAATTAATTACGAAATTTATCACCAGATTTTATTCATTAAATTATGGTAGGATTCTGCGCTGAGTTTGGTCTCCTCTCGACATACGCTCCTTATAGGTGACTGTTTGCACTAGAAATTCTGTGCTATACACTGCCCACTACTCACCAGTGAGCCTGAGCATGATCAAATTGGGCAAGTCCATGAGCTGCAGCTGGTCCAAGCTCTCGATCTGGTTGTACTGCATGTGCAGCGCCATCAGACTCGTGAAGCCGCGCAGCGACTCGGCCGGCATCGCGCGCATGCAGTTGTTGTCCATTATCAACGACTGCGCGTTGGCAAATGGGTTTTCTAATGCTTGTATTTATGGTATAAATACGAGTTGTGTTATATTCGCGGCCCACACTGGTTGACACATTTGTGTCAACTGGTTTGTGTCAACACAGATTTCGGCTTTACCTGTCGCAGAGCGATCTTACAATGCACTTGCCGTAATATTTATTTATTAACATTGCCGCATACGCATTTGAAGATCGCTCTGCGACACGAGAAGCCGAAATCTGAGTTGACGTAGACCAGTTGACACTCGTGTGTCAACTAGTGTGCGGGCCGCCATTCTATAACTGCAATCTCACTTACTTGGAGCGAAGATTTGAGCGCGAAAAACACCGGCGCGGCCACATTGCATATCTGGTTGCAGGCCAGATTCAACTCGATCAATTGCGACGCGTTTCTCAGAATGGCCTCTCTCAGATCGGTGATCGTGTTGCACTTGACGCTGAGCACCTTCAAGTTGATCATGCCTGTGAATGCGCCCATTTTAACAGACTGCAACCATTTCTGAACGCTATGTTATTTTAAGACTCACCGATGAGCGCGTCAGAAGGTATTTCCACCAATTTATTATGCTCGATCGACAACTTTTGCAAGGTGTATTCGAGCCCTCGGAATGCATCCGGATGTATCGACTTGATCCTGTTGTTGTCCAGGTTGAGATTTTTGATGCGCAGATTTCTGAACGCGTACGGCCCGATCTGAAAGTGTAAATACATTTACGCGTGTATTTACGTTTTCTGAATGTAACAAATACAAAATCACGCCAAACCTCGATAATATTGGCATTGTTCAAATTGAGCTCCCTTATCTCCGTCTGTGTAGTTTTCAATTTTTCAATCACCGCCGGACCTTTCGGCCCGTCGCAAGTAATTACGGCCCCATCCACATAAGAAAAACACGTGCAGCCTTCCTCGTTTCCGATGAACGGCGGGCAAAAAGCCACCGCGGCGCGGCTCAAGTAGAGAGTGAGAATAATTAGACTAATTAGGCTGGATGACGTCATTTTTTAGACGTAGGAGATTCCTGCGACAACGGCGCGACTGCTAAATAATCTGGGTTACGTGCGCATGTCGATTGTGAAATAAATCCGCAGTTTATCGCAAAAATGGCAAAAACATTGACCTCCATTGCGCCGGTGGTGCAAAACACGTGAAAATGCGCGCTATTGCGTCGCCGGTATCCGACCCAGTACCCACCTACAATCGCGCAATGTGCAACGTGGGTTGAATGGACTGATCCAGTGGGAAAGTATGCGGTACAGTGGGTTGGACGCGCCGGGCCGCCCTGTGGCACAGTGACACCATGCGCCATGTGACTCTGGGGTCATGCACCAATTCACTTGTGTAGTGCCTGGCTGAGTGATATGAATTTGGAGACTCATGGATGGAAAATTGGAAGTATTCGTTTGGGGGGGGGGGGGGTGGATTGGTTCTGTTTCGCCAATTAGGAAGGGGAGGAGAGGGAGTTATTCAAGGGGGGGGGATTTTTTCCTCACAAAATGCACAAATTTATTGTATGAATACATTCCGTAAACTCATGTAATCCAGGTATTTGACAGTTCAACAACTACAAAACCAAAAACAAGGTATCCATGCTAAATTTCAGGTTCATTTGCATCCGAATCATTCAAATACATATTGTGGATACACATCAAATGCCGAGAGGGGGGAGTTGTTCGGGAGGGGGAGTTATTCAATGGAGGAGTTATTGTTTCCTTACCTGGCCCAAAGGGGGAGTTATTCAAGGATATACGGTATTCAACAACCGATTTTCCATCGCCGATAGGTGGCAGTGTATTGGCACCTGTCTTTAAATATGTAGCATGCCATTCTGGCATCCACTAAATCTGCAGATGGATGATATCTGGGCTGTTTTTTGGTCGATGAAAGTGTGCAAAGTAGGCGTTATACACGGAAAATTGTCCTTGACTTTTGGTGCCAGTGCCAGGCATATTTACTGCGATATCGAAATAAGATAGATACGTGCCGGGTAATAATACCGGCTGTCATCATGCGTTTAGAAGATTTAGCTTTTGCAAGTAGAAAATTCGTTGCATGTTGGAATGCGTGAAAAGGCGTGTTTATCAAGGTTTAGAATCCTCGACTATGTGGGATGTGCTACTTTTTATATGATACGAACTTATCTGAAATGGCATACTATGTAATCGCATTATATACTGATGTAGTTACCGTAGACTTTTGAATCAAAAACACAATAAAATAATTGCTAGATATATCTTGTACAGTAGTCGCGCTTGCGCTTCCATACAACGACGCTGTCCTAAATATGTTAGAGTGAGCGGTGACTCAGGGAACTGTCAGTTTTCCCCGGAATCACTACTATTCGGAGATTTTTCCGGAGGGTGAACATAATTGAGAGTATACTGTGTGTCCGTAAATATGACTATCGCATTTTCCGTGACAGATATAAATATGACGTAACGCGTGGGTCACTCGACCTTTACGTGTTTTTCTATATGGAAATATGGATTGTAAATTTATACTATTATTGAATACACACGGGAAAGCTGACCTTTGCCATTTTGAAGGGCGTCTTTTCGTGAAAGGCGTGTACCTGACTGCATATTGATAGTTACTGAGATTCAGTGACCTCAGTCAATGATGGCAGAAACACACATATCAAATATAGAAACTCATTGAATTTCTGTGTTTTTGTTTTAGACAGAAACACAGAAAGTCAGGGTTTTTGTTGAAAAACTCAACCCAAATGAGTTTTTTATTGGAGAACACAGAAAGCACATAAAGTTTAAAAAAAGTTTTTTTCATTGGATTCAAGGGTTACTATGCTGTGTTGAAATGAACAAAATAATGCTTTCAAACTGGTAAGTGGTGCCAATGTTTTCTACTCAATTCCCCAGTCATGTACGTTTATAGAAACACATCCTACAATACATCCATTCAAGGATTTGTTCTATTCAAGGAACAGAGTTAGTCAATTTTTTTTGCAAAAAACCCCTCAAAACACAGGTATTTATTCGAGTTTGAAGATATCGAAACACGGGGAATTTAATTTTGAAAAACTCGACACAGGTATTCAATTTTGTGTTTTCAAAACTCAAAACACAGAAAGATTTTTTAAAGAAAACTTACCCATTGTTGACCCCAGTCCATCCTCTCGTCAACATTCGATGGGCGGATATGACAATCACACACCCAGTTAAATGACTGTTCTTATTTAGTCATAAATATAATTTTTATTTACACAACTTCGGTCATTCGAATGCGCCTTGTGTGAGTGAATGTGACTTATGATGGGAATGAGAATTTCGAAAATTGTCACTCATGTCATGTGTAACGATGGCAAAAAAAGATTCGAAAATTCTAAAACGTTTTCGAATTTTCGAATTTTTTTGGACTTTTCGAATTTTTGAGCACGCGGTGAAAAAAATACATAAAAATCGATTCGAAGATTCGAAAAGACTTTTCGAATTTTTTTAGGTAATTCGAGGCATTGATATGTATTCTTAAGTTCAACTTTCTAAATTAATTGATAATTGACTTGCGGTGTGTTTGAGCTGCAATAAAGACGTAAAACGTTGAGTTCCGAGTTCCATTAGGTTTTGAATAAAAATTTTTTCAAAAAATTCGAAAACTATTTTTAAAAATTCGAAAACTACCCAAAAAAATGCGAAAACTACCAAAAAATTCGAAAACTACCCAAAAAATTCGAAAATTCGAAAACTGTTTTGGGAAAAAATTCGAAAATTCGAAAAGTCACTTCAGAAAAAATACTTAAAAATTTGAATACTTTTTTCTGGAGGGTTTGCCATCGTTAGTCATGTGGCAATCTAGCAAAATAGACAAATATACACAAAAAAATAAAAAGATACCTACGCTTTTCTAGTTAAAACCATTGGCGCTGTGCAGTTTTTCTGAACTGCGCCATGGTGCGTTTCAATGGCGCCAGTCGTAAATATGAGCAATATTTTCTAATCGGAAGAGAATAAATAAGGAAGCGAATGCTCTTATTTATTGACGTAAATGTAGTGTAGATGCAAACGTGATCGTTTACGTTTGTCCTTTCTGAAAATTCCCGCTGTGAAAAGCCTCGCATCACGACGCGGAAATTTCTGCTCGGTAACTACTTGTTTACTTTATTTTCTGAATGAAAAGTGATATATTTTTACCTAGGCGGATGTGACGAAATTTCGACTCCTGCCGTCCGGTTTTCTTGACACTTTTGATCCGATATCAATGTTTATAAGTGAAAAAATGTGCTAAGTGATTATTCCAAAAAAGGAAATAAGGAGAGAAAACGATTGATAAAGTGGTGTAGTGTTCATTTTCATTAGCGTTGCAACGGCATGAGTTCATTATGGCCCGGTGCTGCAGTATACTTGGCCAGCGCCATAAACTGTGAGCACCCAGAAACATCAGAAGAGAAAGTCTGTCTATGGTTAGATACAAGTACAGTTACACTGGTGGGGATTGATTTTTCATCAATGACGTTTTGATACGATTTAATTTCAGTTTGGTCAAAGGTAGAAAACGGGGTAAGGACGATTTAATCAATAGCTCTGCTTAAACGGCTATATTTGTATTAAAAATAAATAGGAAAAACAACAACAAAAATATGGACAATATGGTTGCATCCGAACCCCTGAAATTTCGGCACGATGTCTGTTTCAAATATACACTTAAACCATAGCGTATGTACTATAGTTCTTAGTACAAACATGTAAATAATTATGTTCACAACTTAAAAGCATAGGAATGGAGAACACCGTAGTGTGTTTAAAAGCTACTCGTTGTCTTTGATGTTTTCTGTCAATTCTGACAAAAGTATTTAAATAAGATTCGTTGATAGATTCAAAATTGTTATTAGTCAGAATTGCCCAGACAAAATCAAAATGGTGCCATATAGAAGAGCCATGTCGATTTCTGAACGAAACACAGGTCGCAACGTTTCCAGTACAGACACTCTACCATACTACATGGCTCTTATATCGGCATAGCACAGCACGCACGCCAATCACTTATAGTAATTACTCGCACTACTATAACTCCCGGGCGTGTAGATCCAAGTGTGCGGCGCGCCCGCCGCCCTGGGCAGCGTGCCGTTGCCCCCGCCCGGGTTGGGCACGGCCGCCCTGCCGGCGGGCGGCCTGGCCGCGTTCGCCGTGCCCGGCCGCACCAGCGACCCGTACAGGCCCTGCGTGTAGGCGGCCTGCGCGGCCACGTAAGCGGATGTGCGCGCCGCCGCGCTGCCGGTTGAGGATGAACTGGAGTTTGAGGCCATGCGTCTGCGTGATTTGTGTCTGGTTTGTGGTTGGGGACTCAGAGTGTATGATTGATTGCGGCCATGAGTATAGTGAATGCACTGAATGCTATACAAAGAGTGTTGTTGTTTTTTTGGTAAAAACTCCTGGTGTATATTTACCGATATTTGAGCAATGGGAATTTTTTTTCAAATTGGAGATGGTACTTTGACTAGTGTGCGATCGGTGAACTATCCCATCTTTCATACATTTTTTAAAATTTTTAAAGTGTACATTCGAAAATGTGCCCAATCACTGGCTCACTTAGTCGCACGCCGTGCACGCCGTACAGCACAGTAATTTGAGAATGTCATAAATTTATTTTGAACACATTTATCAACTACTGGTCACAAGGAACAAAAACAGGATCATTCATTGTTCTAAACACAATAATGTCCAAACAGATAAAAAAGTTTCCCAGATTTCAGTGGTGTATTTCAGTGTGCGTGGCCACATTGTGCCGTACACATCGCACCCACCTGCTGCCAGTGTGGCTTCTATGTCGCACGACACAGAGCGTCACGAACACGGCCACCATGACCACCACCACCACGGTCAGGCACACCACGATGGTGGTGGTGGCTGAGCTGGTGCTGGAGCCGGAGCCGGGGTTCGACGCGGCTGCAGCTGCCGCTGCTGATGTCTCGTAGGGGAATTGCTCGCCTGCGAAGTTGCGGTTGAGAATGGAGTATTGGGACTTATTCGAGTATTTGCGTTATTCTATTTTTTATAAATACCTAAATATGTCTAGGTTTTAGCACAATAATGGCGGCCTACACACTAGTTGACACATTTGTGTCAACTGGACTGTGTCAACTCAGATTTCGGTATCACGTGTCGCGGAGCGATCTCCAAATGCACACGCGGCAATGTTGAGAAGTATGTCTTACGATAAGTGCATTGGAAGATCGCCCTGCGACACATTAAGCCGAAATCTGAGTTTACACAGACCAGTTGACACACATGTGCCAACTAGTGTGTGGGCCGTCATTGTGGTGCGACGCGTAGCGTGCGTTTTGTTTGAGTTAACGTTTAGAACTGAAGTGATGTCGGTCGTTGGATTGAAAGTGTGACTTTATAACGCATACGCTTTGTATTAGTTTGTATTGTTAATAATATTTATTTGTACCCCCTTAATTCCTCCCTTCTCACCAATGAGCACGTCAGCACCTGGTCCTCTAGCCGGCTTTTTCTTCGGAGGCGGGGTTCTATTTTCCGTCTCACCCCCCAGCGACACTCTTTGCCAATCATCCTTCTCTTTTTGGGTCGTTACTGAAGGTTCTCTGTTGCCGCCAGCTGCGGCTGATGTAGCAGGCGCTGCTGTTCTTGATGGCAGTCTCGGTTGTGTCGTTGTGCTTGTGGTTGTTGTTGTCGCTGTTGCAATGGTGCTGGTAGCTGGTGGAATGGTTGCTGTAGGTTTGAGATTTTTTATTCACCCGCTTACTGTATTTTATGCTACATACCATATTTGCTTGAAAAATTTCCTCCCTTCGAATAATTCCCCCTCGAATAACCCCCCCCCGCCCCTCCCCCTTAACGCTTATGATCAAGTTTTTTTGGTCCAATTTGAACAAAAATGGCATGTCATTTTGTGAATATAGCATAAATATTTGGTGAAATGACTTGATAGAAATGTTCTTGAAAATTTTGACGATTTACTAATTCCTCCCCTTGAAACATTCACTTTGAATAGCCCTTCCGTCAAAAAAGTCTGACGAACTAATAATTCCCCAAGGGAATTATTCGAGAAAATACGGTATTTACTTTTTTACATGAATGTGGTAAGGAAAGGCATTACTCACTTTTTCCCGCGCTTTCATTTCTCTGTCTTTGTCGATTCTCCAAAATCTGTTGATTCAGTTGTAACTCGGGCGGCACCCTGCCAGTGTTCGCTCTGACCGGCGGCGGGTAAGCCGTGCCGGCGTTGGGCTCTAATGAAAGCTGGTTGCCGCTGGCGCCGGATGATTGGGCGCCAGCGGCTCCAGATTGGGGTGGGGCCCAGTTGGCTGATGCCAATGGCTGGTTTTGGTTGTTGAATGTTGGATTTTCCGGAAAGGGCGCTTGCGGCAATCCTGGATGTTGGGTGTTTTATAAATACCTATTGTTATCATTTGCCACTTCTCTTCGGTTCACTGACCAGGGTCAGCGCCGGGCTGGGGTGCAATCCAATCGCCAGTCTCCGGGTCCCAGCCGGCGAACTGCGGCGGCGTCCACTGCGGAAGCTGGCCGTCGTCTCCGTACTGATCATACTCCTGTGGCAACTGAGGGGGCTGTCTACCGAAAGTGTCCGGTACCGGTGCGGCTGGTACGCCGTTGTTCAGGTCTGTGGCCACTATGACCCCCGGCGGCAGCGTGGCCTTTTGCTGGGCCGTTGATGCCAACTGCTGCCGATTTGGGGCACTGGGCTCCGTCTGAGAGGGGTACTTTGTGGTGAGATGTGCGTTCATTATATTGTGCCGCTGTTTGAGTGTTTGCACACGCAGTTACACAATATATATATATACATATATGGACAATACTATACTAATAATTCAATGGTTGAACATTTAGTATCTGTCTAAGTGCCGCTTTATTCTAAAAAACTAAGGAAGCCAAATAAATTTTGTGCATAGGTGCGTAGCGGTGAAATTCAATTCAATCAAATGCGTCAGAACAGAACCCTACTGCAGTTGTTTAGTCCCTCCTCAGAGGGTACTCACAACTGCGGCAAGTATTTTTCAAGAGAAGCGCTTCTCCATGGCGCTGAAAACACCTGTGTTTTCAGTTTGATTGCCCTTGAAAAGATTACATTTTCCGTTACTGATAAAGGGTGAAGATCAAGTTGTTAAGCTCATGAAAAGCATACTCAACGTATTAATAAGTACCTTAATGAGTTTTTTATGCACACATTTTTAAACACCGTTTACGGTCCATCTACCCACTACACACCACATTGGGAAAGTCATTTGCCCACTGAAGAAAACCAGCTGGCGCGGTGCCAGCGGGTGCCAAAGGCCGGTGCACCAAAAACGGCACGGCTGCAGGTAGCCGTCTGTTCGGGTCATCTGGATCGAATCTTCTGGTTGTCGGTCTTCTTTTTATGGTGTTTGTTTGGTCCTGTTGGTGTGTTCCTCCTGTCGGTGACTGTGCAAAAAAATGTGAAGTGTGTGTGTGTGAAGATTTTCCAACTTTTTCTGTGTGGTGGTGTGTTATTTGCTGTGTTATTGTGTTCTGCGTGTACTGTGTGTTGACAAATATTTATGTGAAAAGGTGCAAAAAGCGTGTGATTAGCGTGTTTTGCGGTAACAAAATAAAAAGCACGAAGGTTTTCGGAAAACACTTTCAAACGAGTTCTTTCGACAAGAGGCTACCTCGATCGAGTGAGGAGTTCTCAAATATAATTATCATCATTTCAGGGTTCGAACAAAATGGTGCCCTAATAAAAGCATTAACATTGTTTCTGCGGTAAACGAACCGCCGCATGGCGCCATAACGTTCGAACCAGGGACGTATCCAGGATTTTTGAGCGGGGGGGGGGCTGCTTGTTTACGGAGGCCGGCGAGGGGGGGGGGCTCAGCCCCCCCCTAAAATTTTAGCTAAATAGTGGCGGAATGGCGCTATGGCGCTGGCGCCATTAGTAGGCGCCACGCCATGGAGCTATTGGCGTTGGCGTCAGCGCTATGGAACGTTGTATATGTATGTAAATATACATACAAAACAGCAAAAAGCACAACATTGAGTGTATTTACAACGATTTGCGGCCACATGGAGCAAATCTGATGATAATACCTTAAAGTCTGGTGAAGAATGCGCGCTTGCGCGCAAAAATATTGACGTTGAAAAAGTCGCATTTTCCGGTCACTTTCTGGTCTCGCCCCGGGAGGGGGGGGGGCTGCAGCCCCCCCCCCCCCCCCGCCCCCCCCCCCCCTGGATACGGCCCTGGTTCGAACAATTCACAGTTCTTTCAATGATCAATCAAGCTAATTTTTGTACGCCCCCAAGAATTTTGACTTGACTACTGAAATACCCAACTAACATTTTGTTGGAATCCGCGTGCAGCCGCATTTTCACCCGGCCACTGTTGCTGTTGCTGCTGGTCTGGCTGGAAGTTTCCATTGGCGCCAGCGCCATTTCCCTGCCATTGCGGCGCCAGTGGTGGGCCAAAATTGTTGTTCGGTGTCAAATTGGGATCTTGGTTTTGCGGTGTCAAATTTGGATTTCCGTTTTGCGGTGTCAAATTGGGATTTCCGTTTTGCGGTGTCAAATTGGGATTTCCGTTTTGCGGTGTACTTTGTGGCACATTGGCCCCAGCTGGCCACGCCCATGTGTCTGGCTGGAACTTCGTGAAGAAATCTGCTGGAAGTTCCTGGCCTGTGTATAGACTTTTAGTCAACTTGTGCAATTCACTGATAACATGATTGCGCTACAAGTTGACGCTGGCTCACCATCTGGCAATTTGCCATCAAACGGCTGGCCATCCTGTGGCAGATTTTGATTAAATGTTTGCCACAGTTGGCGCTGGCCAGGGGCGTTTGTGTTTGCTGGCTCGCTGCCAGCGGCTGGTCTGTTGTATGGCCAGTTTTGGCCTAACTGTGGCGCTGGTCGTCTCGATGATGATTGTGGTAAATTTCCTGCATGATTTTAGTGTGGGTTGGTTTAGTAAGCATATGATACTTTCTATTGATATCAAGTACGTAATTACTATGTATTGATTACCCGTTGGGAATAGATTCGGGTTTTGGCTGTTTTGCTGTGCTGCTTGATTCGGACCAAATTGTATGTTGCCGTTCTGCGGGAAATTTTGGTTTGGCTGAAAGTTTGCCAGCTCCCCGTTTAATCCTGCTCCAGCATTGTTCAGTCCCTCCTGTGAATGGGATTGTCTGATTTGAGCATTGTCTGCGGAGTCAATTTTTGTTTTGTCAACCTGTATCAAACTGGCTTCCAACGACATTTCTGGTCCCAGATTTGGCGATTTTGGAGCCAATCCTCCGAAATCGACTACTGGCAAATTGCCAAAATTTGCGGGATTCGAGTTATTGTCATTCTGAGTGAACGATGATTGCGCATTCTCGTCTGAGTTTGATTCTTGTACGAATGAAGATTGCGCCTGTGGAAACTGCTGCTGGTTTGGTGGATTCCTCGGTATTTGGCCGAATGCCAAATTTGGGTCAGCACCTGAAACAGCGCATATTCTTACAATATATTTGTACAAATAGGTGAGCGGAATTCAAACGTGTTTGTAAAAAGTATTGATGCAAAAACTGATCACTTGCACCCACCGCTACCAGAAGCGTCTGGCTGCTGGACATTCTGCTTATTTCCTCCGCACACAAAGTCAGGACTGGTTTCCACAAACAGACCGACGCCATTTTGCAGCATGTGCACTCGTTCATTGCACACCAGGGGATTTTCTAGGTAGATAAAATATAATTTTCCGATGATTGTGTTAATTTTGTGGAAAATTCTCACCTTGTAAAGCAACTGTCATTATCCTCTTGTTGAAGGCATTGTATGGCGTTCTAGTTATTCTGTTATAGCTGAGATCGATTAAAAATGTGTTCAGCTGCGATAAGAATGTCGCCGGGGCCAAGTCGGTTATCAAGTTGTTTGACAGGTCCAACATTACTAAGTTTGCCAGTGGGTGGAAAGTGTTTTGGGCGATTTTTGAAATCTGAAATGCAAATTGACAACTGTTGAATTTTCAGTCACAAACTCGATCAAACTAAGAGCCAGCCAACCCGGTTGCTTTTGAAGCTCATTTGCTGGATGCTTTGTGCACCTTCAAATACCCCCTCTTTCAATCCAGTCAACTGATTGTTAGGCATCAATAATATGACAATGGAGCTATTGGTAAATGCATCCCGTTCAATATCTCCAATAAGATTGTCGCCCAAATACAGCTGCGCTAGGCTTTTCATATTCGAGAACGCGCCGCTTGGAATCGTGCCAATTTTGTTTCCAGTCAGATCGAGCATTTCTAGTTTCTCAAAATGCAGAAACTGGCCCGGTTCCAGCTGTTGGATAGAGTTCTCCGTTAAATAGATGAGCCGCAGTTGAGGCACGTTCAGGAATCCCTGTGTGGTAAGTGAAGGGTAACGTTTTTTCGTGGCAGGTCTCTAGGCTATGGTCATAAAAACGTTTCACTTTTTGCGAGGCGTCACTATAAATACACACCATCTAACCTTTGATTGTGTTTACTGTGTTTACAATGTGCAACAAAACACACCTATTAGGACCGCAAATAGGAGTAGTCGATGGGTATGAATTGTGTATTTTACTTGCATTTGGCTTTTGTGGTTTGAGTCAAGTAAACCTATTTGATTTGATTTGATTTGATGTGCTGTTAACTAATAACCGGTAATGCAAGTACACAAAACGCAAATACTACGGTCAAAAATGCTCATTTCAGTCAACAGAACTAGGCAAACGTGTTTTCAAGCTAAATACCTAACTGTTGTTCGGCAGTAATTCGAAATTGAGTGCCCTGTGTCGTGGCACATGAGCTCGCACATATTCACTCACCTGTCTGTGTATACTGATAATCTGATTCTTGGCTAAATTAATTAGGCTCAAAGTGGGCAAATTCATGAAAGCCAATGGCTCAATCGCCCCAATCAAATTCTCGTGCAAGTGCAGCGCCAACAAGTTTTTGAATCCTCTCAACGACGCGGCCGGCACCGTGTCCAAGCAGTTCGAGCCCAGGTTAAGAGTTTGCAAACTGTGCTTGACGCTGTCGAAGGCGGACGTGTGCAGTTTGCAGATCTTGTTGTTCGCCACGTTCAAGTCTTTTAGCTGCGCCGGTTTTATGCGTGTTTAGTTGGTACTTAGTGATGTCAAATTGATGCCAATTCAATTCGCCTGGTGCCAATCCCAAACCTTGTAAAGTGTAAAGTGTCAGATGTCATGCAAAGTTCAGTAATAATTTTTTTTGATTGACGTTTCACATGACATTTTACACTTTACCTTACACTTTACAGGGTCTGGGACTACCCTCTGGTGTGCTAATGTGTTGTTACTGAAAATATCGTTCTTCAGCGTTTCCAAGCGTTCGTTAGCGTTTGAAGCGACTCCCAAACGCACGCGTATCCCAAACAAGCTGGTCTTGTCATTACCAACCTTTGGCACGTTCCGCAACGAATCCTTGCTGCTTTCCACGCTCGCAATAGTGTTATTACTCAAATCCAAGTTTAATAATGCCGCCATTCCATCGAGCGCCGCCACTGGTATTCTGTCCAGTCTATTATGGGACAAACTGAGCGATTGCAGAACGTTTTCCAAGCCGGAAAACGCTCTTTCGTCTATATTTTCGATGTCGTTCCAGCTGAGGTCTAGTTTCTTGATGTAGAGCCCGTGTAGTATGCCCGCGGGAAGCTGCGAGAATTTGTGTTGGTATTGGCTACGGTAAAAGTGCCAATATAGTGGTCGTAGCGGACTGATAATCAGATTTAAACGATGAAAATGTTCTCTGCCGTATTCAATTTTGTGTTATCGTTAGCTGCATTTTATAATTCGCCGGCGGACCTCTAAGTATGCGCCCAAAATTACTTATGTCTTAGTCGATAACGCGCGATCAGGATACTGTTGTATCCACTTTCACAAAAAGCTTTCTTTTTTTAAAAAAGCAGAGTACAACCAACGCATGTTTCATGCCTGAAATTATTACTTATTTCTTCTTGGCGCAATTTTATTTAATTAATGATGACATCGTGATGGAGTGTTTCATTCAGAAAATGTATAACATGCGGTCCGCTGAGTGTTCAGTTTTTTGCCCCACTTTTATTCACCAATTACCTTATGGTAATTACTCGGAGGGAAAGAGTAAAATTTTTACTCATCGAAAGTTTAGCAAATCGCCCCAGACCCTGTCGAAAGACCCTAAGTGCTTGTACTTAGCACACCCTGTAAAGTGTTAAGTCAAATGTCAAATGTCATCCAAATTTGTCAATTGTCATGCAAAGTGTCACACAAAGTGTCAATTGACATGCAAAGTTCAGTAATGGGATATTGTCGTTTTGTTTGACTGACATTTTACATGACATTTGACACTTGACTCTACACTTTACAGGGTTCGGGCCCGCCCTTATGGTCTGAGTGAGCTGGCAAAAGAATAACTCTCCTGGGGTATTTCGAGGAAATATGGTATAGTGTGCGGATACAATGAAATCTACCATATTCTATCTGAATAAACGAACAGACATAAAATTTTGAATAAACATTTTCAACATAAATTGACAATTTTGAGCGAAAATTGGGGCAAAATTTCTCAAAAATCGCTCCAGATAGGTAGGTAGCTGAGCGATTGGGGGTAGTAGCCAAAAATTTTGCCTCGAGATAGATAGATAGCTGAGTGGCCTCCGGGATAGATAAGATAGCTGGCGGATTTTGGGGGGCAGCCCCCCCCCAGCCCCCCCCCCTCTAAGAGACCTCTGGAACGGTGTCAACCGAATAACGGCTCACCTGCGTCACACTGGCATTATTCAATCTCAGCTCGTGGATGAGTCCCAGTTGCGCTGTATTGTCTCTCAAAATCGTCGTACTAAGCGCAATATCTCGGCCGCTGCAGTCGACCAAAATGCCCGCTTCCGTTCGATCGCAGGCGCAGTAAACGTAAAGTGTTTGATTCGTGGGACACCCTGTACTTCTGGTGCTTAGGAATAGTATTGATAGCGAAAGGGCGACGATTTTTTTCAACATTGGTATAATAGCGGGTGGTCCTCCATTAGGTGACATTTTTTGTTGCGCCTGAATAGTGAAATGATTATTGCGTTAAGATTTTGTTTTTAAATGCGCGAAAAAAGTTAATGATGTCATATTTACTGGAATACGGTATACGATGTGAAAAATGCAGGAAGTCAATTAATGCAACCGCAATTCGAAATCGCTCTCGCGGTCGCAATACGTAAGTGGACATAGTTTTCGTTTCCTCCACGAGTGGCTTGACACACTTCTGACTTGACAATCTCAAAGTGTGCCAGCTGAAATTTGGGACAAGTTCGAGTGGGCCAAAGTGGCGCGAGGTCGGAAATCGCTAAATTGCCGTTTTGCGAGCGCAAGCGGTTTATGTCGATTTTGTTACGTGAGTGATCACTGAATCACTGTAAATCGAGGTTGGTGTGCACCTAAATCGATGATGGATTACAAGAGTAAGTTATGTTTGCCTGACACAATTCTTTATCAACCGTATTCATCTTAAACTATCATCATACTATCTTAAACTGGACACACGCTACCTTACCCTGATTGAATGTGGTTCTGATTGGCAGCTTGCTCAAAATACGTTATAAAATGTACCGCATTTGCTCGAAAAATTCCCCTAGGGAATTATTTCTTTATTAACACAATAACGTGATATTTTTGTTCAAAGTGTACATAACAAATTGGTCATACGCCTTGAGGGGGGATTATTCACATGAGGGAATTATTTTTCCTCATTCGTCTTACAGGGGGAATTATTCAAGCAAATACCTTATTTCTGCAGGTAGGTATATTTAATTGAGACTTGTTCCCTGTTCAGAAAGATCCCTTAATGTGTATAATGTTTTGCACTTCAAAATTTACATATACGGTGTGACATGGGCCACTAAACTTAAAAACTCTGTTCAGAAACCAATATTCATTCACACTTCAACAATGATCAATCACAACACAAACTTCACACATTGATTAGCAAATTGAATGATAGCCAGTACCAATCACTCTTGTCGATTCGAATCTTAACAAATTTCTTTAGACACCACATTGCTACCTATCCGAAAATTCCAACAGTGTTTGCCTTGCCAATAAAGAAAAAAATATAAAAATTAAAATTAAATCAAATTAAATTAAAATTAAAGTTCAAAATCAGTTTGACTTATAAAAAATAGTTGAATGGCGCGTGTGTGTGTGACTCATCAAAAATCTGTCGTGAGGAAGTTTTTGCTATGACGGGAGAAAATGGCTGATAAAAATTCACATATTTATATTTCTATGTAACTCAATTGATTGTTTGCGTGCTGATTGTGTCAAATATCCGCCGCTGGAATGGGGCAAAAGCAGGTGAAAATAAATACGGCAACATGCATAATACAATGGACGAGTGAAATCTGTCAATTGATCTAGGTAGATTCAATCAAAAATGTTGATTGGTGATTCTACGCAAAAATGCAATAGACAATGCTAAATATTTAGATTATTTTAAATGTTCAGAATGTTTTTGCGTCAATTCTCACTGAGCGAAGAAATGGAATAAATATTACAACAAGATCGTAAACATTATAAATAAAAGTTTTTAGATCGTACGGTAGATCACGAATAACGCGCAATATTTTGTGGCAAAATTTTTATGGCCCGAAGGTTCATCAACACTTGAAGTTTTTCATTTACATGATTTAAGAGATGAATGAGTAAATAAAAATGGTGCTGTGTAGGTTGGGTGGAAATGTTTGTTTAGTTTACATGGAAATAAGTGGATTTGTTGCGCGTGTTCAAACATTCTGCTATGAATTTGCGTTTCCAAGTTTGATGTTCAACCATTTTCATTGCCAGGCGGGATGAAAAAGTGTACAAAATGGCGCATTGTGTGCAGTTTTCTTTTACAAAAGTGCACCGATTACACGAATTGAATGTTTGTGATCCTAATGGCGCTGGTTTACTAACAGAAGTAAACTCATTTTGGGTGCTCATAAATACGCTTTGAACGCATTTGAGTTTACCAGAATGAGGTGTCTGTAAACTACAGTTGACGAGGATGTAAAATAACGTATTCTGGTAAACTCAAATACGTTCAAAGCTGATGTATGGGCACACAAATTGAGTTTACTTCTGTAAGTAAACTAGTGTGTGCAGCCACAATACTCATCAAGATCTGAAATTTTCTCAATAACGGAGGTGAATCACGACAGATTTTTTTAGCGCCTACGGGAGCGGCACGTGTCATAGCCTCGAGACATATAATGAAAACTATACGTGAAATTTCATTTCGCCAAAAGGCATGTGCTACGTTCAGTCAACCATTTCCGGCCATTTATCAGAAATAACATGTCAAAATCTCGCGTGTTTCAAAAGTGTTGAAACAAATTCCGTCTATTATTAAGAGCAAAGTGTACGATGTTTTTCGCAGCCAGTCAATTTTCAGTGACCTAGTTTTTGGCAGGCGAAATCGCGAACGCGGAGTGTGGCTAGAAATTTCGTAATTTTGATCACGATGCCAGTCTTTCGTGAAAGAAGATTCAAATCAATATTACCTTTGATCTCATGAATGATAAACCGCAATTTTGGGATCAAATTCGCTTTGAGATTTAGCTGCGCTGAGTATTGAAAGGTGAAAAATATGCGCATGAAGAGTAACATGTCTTGAAAAATGTAAATCTATGAGTCTACTAGAGGCGTGAACATCGCGACATCTCAAATGTAGGTATACTCCGGTTACTTTACACCTTGCACGCGTGGTTCCCGCTGGAAGTGTGCCAACAATGGGTCACGCGTGCGAGTTTCATAAAAAAGATGACAAAATTGATTGTTGTTATAATGTTGTTCATTAACATATTCACATCGATGAATTTTTTCACTTTTTTATGGAAATCGAATGATTTAATATTCATTGGCACGCTTCCAACACGAGACATAAATCAGTGCGAGGGCAGAGCATCATGTCCGCCGAGTATAATGACAATGTCCTACTGACATGACAGGTGCCATGAATAGTCGCATAATTTGTTCAGGGAAAAATTTATATGTCATGCGATGCCGCAGGGTCTTTGAGACTTGTTTGGTTCACAATTGATAGACATTGTTTTGGTGTGTGACAATTACTAATTAAACCAACAAAGTATTTTTCCTATTTCCGAAATATATTTAAAATATATTTCAGTCGTCGCGACGCACTGAAAGCAATTGAGTTTGTGAGGACCATAACTAAACACGACCTTGGGCAATTTTTTGTCACTCACCATTTTTTCGAAGGGAAATTTGCGCCAGAAAAATGTAAAGATGAGAAGTTCAGGGTTCACCTCGGAAATGTCACACAGATTTGAATATGAAATATTCTAATGTCGCCTTGCGTCATAACCCGTCCTTGGTGCCCTACTTGTATTACGTATAGGTGTGGTTGTGAACCGTGAAATTTTAGGGCCCATTTAATTTTGGGCCAGGTGGAAATTTGCACATCTCTGTTTGTACTGAGGCAACTGGGCGCTGAAATGTGGGGTAGCGTGTCACATGCGGATTGTGAACATTGTGGCTTTGAATTTTCGCGGATTTGACGAGCCGTTTTGTCATGTTTTGCGGTTTTAGCACCATAACGCGCGCAGGTGTCATCAAGAATGTGGCACAAATAAAATGACCAATACAGATTTTGCTTGTGACATAGTTATGAAGGATTCCACATGTAAAATACCGTGCCGCAATTTGAGACGTATCGGAAATGTGGTACAAAACGGGTTTTATGGCACTATAATTACAGTCATAAATCAAATTATCCGTTGATAAACAACTTGGAGAGGGGGCCGCATAATTTTCCCACTAAAACCACCATAATGGATCAACGTAATCGGACATGATGAAGGAATTCTAAAGATCAATAAAACATTCAACCTTCCCGATGACTAGTTCACTAAAGTTTCAGTACCTCTAAAAATCAATCAAAATGCGCTTGATCGCAGTCGCGCTGAAACTGTGAGTCTGATGTAACCTTCACCTGGATTCCAAGGTTATCAACCCCAGGTTCGGATGCGGTGCGCGCGCGTAACGGTCTGTTTAAAAGTGATTTCTACCGTAACCAGTGGAATAGAAAGACTGTATAGTAAACAGGCGCAAAACTCGCGAACTTATCAATTTTGAATGTTAAATGATGTTTTTGCAGTTTGTGCTGATTTGAACTACTTAAGGATGTTGGTTAGAACTAGGTATTTTCTTCATGCCATTTAATGTTTTCTTACACGTGTAAATTGGATTTAAAGATAAAATTTTATCGTTCACCTCTGTAGAATGCGGTATGTTTTCACGTCCTGTTCATGGACAAGTGGAAGTTCAAGTGGCGTAAAGAAACTCGATCTCCTTATAGTTGAAAAAGTTCAGGCGAAAATGTGAGAAATCTGCTGATAATATCTCGCCGATCGCACGGTATAATTGAGAAAAAAAATTTCCACTCAATATGGCCAAAAATGCGATAAAAATAAAAACATCCAATCATGAAATATGCATGTGTCACAGTGACCCACAAAATTTCACGTACGGTCATCAGAATTTGTATTCACATTTACATGTAGCTGAAATTTTGCTCTGCTATAGATATTGATGCAAATAAATATGACGGTCGGGTAATACATGCGGAATCACTATTTGTGCATCTAAATTTCACATGTTGAATGATTGCGCAATGTTCATTTTCACAAAGGTGGGAACTGGGGAATCGTTGACAGTAGAAATTATCGATGGAACGTGGTGAAATTTACCGGCAAAAAGAATGAAGTGACAATCGTGAATTGACAATAATATTGTGATGGCGCGACTTTTGTCGCGGAAATTGCGGGCGATTTGAGAATACTGTACAGTTAGATATTATGTATACTTCCTTGTCATTATATACAATTTCTTCTCATTGCAAAAATGTCGCTAATTTGACTGGCAAAACTTATAGGTAGTCGCAAGCGTTTGTTGCAATTGAAAAACAGCTTGTCAATTGAACATTCGTGTAAATAAGTAAACATATTTTTTAAATAGTAAAATACATCTTGACAAATCTTGGCAATCTTGACAAATGACACGAATACGAACGTTGCATGAAAATGTGAAACTGAATTTTGTCAGTTACTGGACACAACTACCGATTTCATAAAATTACCCCCTTGAATCGACCCCCCCCCCCCAACATCGAATTACACCAGGTCTGAGTGACCTGAGGAAAAAAACCCTCTAAATAAATACACCCCCGTCGTGAGTGGTGTGCATCATGAATGCTATGCTATATGCTAGCCTATATACGTCCAAATATATCCTGTTTTGTCACATTTATCACCAGTTTTGGGTATGTAAAAGCCTATTCTTTACTATGAATCTTCGCGAAAATTTCGAATAAGCCCCCATCCCCCCGAATACGCCCCCCTCAAATAACCCCTCTCAAAAGTTTGCTGGCGAAGTGATAAACATTCTGAAGATATTTCGAGGAAATACGTATGTTAAAGATTTCAACAAAATTAAAGAATTTTTAAAATTAACCTTCTTTTGCATCCGATGTTGTCAAGATAGTTAAGATATCATGAAACGTTTGAAAGAAGTTTGCCGCAGTGCAAATTTGTCTCGTTTTTGCTGCAGATTCAAGCATAACCTCCGCTCAGATCTAAATATGAGAATAATGGCTAGGAAAACCCCACAGCAAAGTGTGTTGCTAGTTGCCGTGTTGTGTACTGAAGAAGTTGATTACTGATCGAAAACGAAACTTTTTGCGTAGGATTTGTGACATCGACCGGTGCAATGCTCGATAAAAAACGTTTATACGCAAGTGGTGAAGGTGTGAAGAAATATTTTCGAGTGAAATCGGCCTATAAGAGCTGCAAGTACTTGATGACCGATTGGCCGCGAAACAACTTCACGCTTCGATGCGGATTTTGGCTCGACCTTCACTTGATCGCGAGCAAATATTTTCTCTATCGGCGATGCCCGTTAAACACCTTTGAATCCAAAAAAACTCGTTTTTATACCGCCAACTTCTAAATAGTGGTAAATGCATACATTTTCATGTATAGTCAACTGGCTGATGTACCTTTTACACTGAACTCTACCGTATTCCATCTGACGAATAAACCACAGTTTTTTAAATGTTTTCCTAACACTACATCGCTTTCACTATCGAATAACTATCCTCAAAATTTATCACCCGTCCCTATTCATCAAAATACGGTAACATTCCACGAAAAGCATGCAGTTCGCTGACCATAAAAATACACTACAATACTGGGTCAATCAATGCATTAGACCACCTGTGGAACGCGCTATTGTCCACGCGCATGGGCATCGTGTACGCGCTCATCATGGATGTGCTGTGCTACATTGTGCCGCGCACACTAGTTTTCACACGAAATTTTGAAAACTCACTAATCAGCTTAGAACGCATCTGAGTTTTCTACAATGAGGTGGCCGTCAACTGCAGTTGACGGAGATCAAAAATAACTCATTCTGGAAAACTCTCACACGTTCAAAGCTCTTTTATGAGTTTTTGAAATTACCTAAGTGTGAAAACTAGTGTGCGCAGGGCCATTGGCGCACGGCGCCTCACATTTGCGTGCCTTTTGTGAAGTACCAAGTTCGCAAAATTGTACTTCGTGTACGCTAAATTGATGTGAATTATTATACATCAGGTTCGATGTGTATTTTTACCGCGTGTGTGTGGTTTTTGCCGATATTCCATGTAATAAATATGTGTCCGTATGTTGCACAACTTACTGCTGAGCAGTCAGCTGAATCACGCTACAGTGTGGGTTGCTGGAGTGCTGCGAGGGGACCGCCCAGACCCTGAAAATTTCCCTGTAAAATGTCAAATGTCATGCAAAGTGACACTTTCATGGGTGCTTTTCATGACCTTCAAGGCATTTTACATGACTTTTGACACTTTGCATGACATTTGACATTTGACAGGGAATTTTTCAGGATCTGGGTGGCCTCTGGGGGACTGTAAATATGTTTGGTTTATTGACCAGCCAAATGTGTCAGGACTCTATAAAGTGTTCCTGTACAATTTCTTGTAGGAAAACAAAACAGACACAGTCATTTGAAATTTAGATTTGTGATCCATCTTGTCTTCGTTCACCTGCACGCTTATGAAGTTTACCAACCCAATGGACTCCCTGTAGAAAAAAAACAGGCACAGTTTTGTCAACCTGGGACTATTTCGTTTAGCATCAGGATGTCTGTATGTCAAAAAAATAGTCAAAGCGACGCATGCCCGTTCATCGGCATCTGTATTTTGCATTCTGTATTAGACTGTTGTTGTTGTTGTTTTTTTTTGGGGGGGGGATGCTCTATTCCCTGTATTTATCAGAAATCAATCAGCGTCCCTATTCAGTGTTCTGTTTGGTTGCTGCCAATCTGTTTTTGTTGAATCGGGTAGTCCCTGTTTAAATACAATCTGGCTGTCAGAAAAAGAACGGATCCTTGTATAAAGAACTTATCGGATCCTGCCTTTTTAGCTGATAGTATGGTCGCAATTTTCGTCGTAGCCGTCACTCAAATTAGCAAGTGATGGTTCATTCTGACAATGTCTCACTCTCATTTTGAATTTACAACAATGGATTCATGGAAGAAATGCAACGCACATCATTAACGAATGACTAGATATTTTAATTCAGCGAGCAGCAAAAATGAAAAAAAACTCGTGATGGGGCGGTCAACCTGCGTGCCTGAAAACAAGCTGACACCTATTCAGCGGTCTCCAAGATTTTGTCCCTCGCGTATAGATAGCTGAAAAAATTTGGGGGGCGGGAGTTGCGGGGGTAGAATATACAGGATTTTTCTGGTCTGGTCTGGTAGGAATAAAAACGAGAAATATCGCTTAAACTACGTTAAAAGTGGCCAAAATAAATTGAAAATTGAAAAAAGTAGGTATATAACCATGTACATAGCCAAAAACCGCGGTTTTGAAGGTGAAAAGCTGTAAAAAGTCAGAAAGCTCAAATCGATTTTCGTCAGATTATCAGATGAGTCAGAAAGCTCAAATCAAATTTTCGATTTTGAGTTTAAATCGGGGCAAAATTTCTCAAAGCTCGACCCAGAAGATTTGTTTGAAATTTTACAGGACATTTTACACGACTTTTGACACGTAGCATGACATTTGACGTTTAGCAGGGAATCTTACAGGGTCTGGGATTGTGAATGGCTCCTTGTCGGTTGCTTGCTGTAGGTAAATATGTCATACGTAAGTTTCTAGGACTCCAACAATGTGCTTCCAATCAGCGCCTATTTATTAGCTGATTCAGTTGTTGTAAAATCACTTCACGAGTTTGCAGAGAGCATATTTACAAAAATTCACAGAACTCCACATTTCCATTTATTCACAGCCTAAAATTTAAAAAAATCGAATCAAGCAAATCTGTACAATCAATGATAATTATCAAACAGGAGACAATCACAGATATATGAAAGAAAACTAGAAAGAGAAACCGATGCTAGCTATTTTCTTTAACTCACAGCTATTTATAACATCATTGAAAAATTGAAGAAGATTCATACACTGCATTTTACATACAGAATAATTATTTATTAAGTATTTTTTAGATACTTAGAAGTATTTTTCACCTAATTTTGTAAGAAGTTTTTTGTCATAAATGCGACAGGCACAAATGGAACATGGACCAGATGATACATTGTGTGGTCAACTTTTTTTATTTTTGCTATTTAAATAGGTAGAAAATTTTGTGCTACAAAAATAGTTCGAAAAAACTACAGAGTGCAACAATTTCATGTTCATATCACATGTAAGGTGCTGACGGGCCAACCGCGCCCGGCCCAAACGCCCACTGATTATTTCCATTATGTCTAGAAGCATCAAATGTTGACCCGAAACTTTTTGCGCACTCTCTGCTCTTAGGGGATGATTTCGCATTGTTACCACCCCCCTTGACAGTCTTCACATTATCAGTAGGCCCTTTACTTTTGCTCCTTGTCCTGGCTTTCTGTTCCAAATGTCTCCGGTCGGGCGAGTGTTTTTCAGCCGCCGCAGTCAGATTCTCATTCGTGGGCGACGTTCGCATCACGGTAGTGGGTTGGAACAACTTTGACCTGTCCTGTTCGAAGGTGTCCTGCGGGTGTCTCGAAGCCATGCACCTCTTGGCGCAGAAATAAGCCACTGTGGCGGTGGTTATAGCTGCGATAGCGCCCAGTCCGATCAGCGTGTACAATGTGATTTGTTGTTCGACTTTGGGGTCGACTATGGCCAGGTCGACATTCAGGTCGACTCGGTTGATGTCGTAGGGCGCGAAGGTGACCGTGTGCGGCGGCGATATCGTGCTTGATTCTGCAGTGTGGGGGTGGTTGTTTTAGACATTACGACTAGAAGGAATTGAGCATACAAATCTCGGCACTTTGTTATAGACTGAAATTCAATTTTATCGGATTTGAACTACCCGTATAATCGAAATTAGCATGCGATTGCCTCCTTCACTATCTATTTTTGTGTTGAATGATAGAACTTCCCGGTCGACCTTATAGTTCATTTTATTGTGTGTAAGAGTATAATCGTAATTGTTTGTGATCACAGTATTTTTCATATTTTAAAATCACAGTTACGGTGTGAAATGGTAAAACCCCGGGCCTAGTAACTGCATGTTTTCTGATTTTGAAAACGCTGGCACCATGCCAGACCCCATAGCGTTCTTGATCATACGGTGCGGCAAAACCGACCAGTCTCATCGTTTGTTGGTTTACTGCGATACCAATCCACCAAGTCATTGTCATTATTTTTGGTGGTCCTCTGTCTTTGTATCTGTCTGTCGATCCAGGCACTAATATCAGGATTGTGTTCCTTGAACGCCTCCAGCAAATCGCGCGGCATCGCGGCAAAGTTCAAAGGCTTTCCCGCGGCAATTTGGACCAGAATTTCGGGGGGCAGACGGGCCAAATCGAAGCTGGCCGGCAGGCGGCGCATCAGCTCCGCCGGCGACAAACCGAATTGCTCAATGTTTGAGGGTGATGTCGACGTGCCTGTGGGTGCCACGTTGTTGTTGCGACTTGTTTTTTTGGCCGACCTACACACAAGTTGACATTAACACCGAATGTCAACTGGTTCTGATCCCAATTTAAAGCTTGCTGACGAGTAACACTACGAATTATTGTATAGACATACCTACATTTACTTTATGCCGGCCTTTCAAAACATTGCACATACCGCAATATTTTTAACTCAACAGCATCAATTGCAACATGATTCAACACTCTAGCATTTCAACATCGTATTTACGTCGGCTCGTCAGGGAGCTTTGAATTGGAATCCGAACCAGTTGACATTTGGTGTCGTCGTCAACTAGTGTGCGTAGGGCCATTACGCAATTTTTTCGATAGCTTACCGGTCTCGGTCTGAATGTCGCTCGGCTCTTGCGGCAGGCTTCCATTGTTGAACGATTCGAATTGTATCTTTTTCTGCTGCTCCAAGTAAGATTTCATGAGTTTTTCCATCACTTGCGGCGGTATTTTGTCGATGTCGATTTTGTCGAGCAGCGCTTCGATATTATCCCCCGATGTCAACAGGCTAGATAGATCCAGGGCGTCTGTGTGTGATTTGCGGATGTTATTGTTGCGTTCAATAGATATGTGTACTGCATGCATTCAAACGTGCATTCATCGGCCCTGTGCCGGTGCACAAGTAGCAAAAGTACCTAAATAGTGAAAGGGCGCCATGTTGCAGCGTACTTTGGCGCCCTCAAATGGCGCCATTGCATCATTAATCATGTGTATAGGTACTTGTTGTTTTTGGAGGATGGCGCCTGGGGGGTTCGCAGGTGTTCAATATGACCCAATATATAGGATTTTTAAAGCTTTAGAAAGAAAAAGGTTTGAAAAATCGCTAGCTAGATATGTAGATAGCTGGAGCGCTTGGGAGGTAACCCCCCCCCCTCTCCAACCCCCCATACTGAACCCCTGCAGTGCCCATGAATACCCAGTGCAGGGGCCGTACCTAAGCACCGGGTCTACATTAGCACCGGATACTGCTACTTGTGCATCGGGTTCTAGCCCATCCATCGATTTATTACATGTGTATTTTCAAAAATTCCAATTTTATTTGCTCACCAAAGAACCACATCACCAAATTTCTTACCAGGTGCAAACCCGTTCTGCAGTGGCGGTGCCCCAGTGATAATAGTCACCCTGGGTCTATTGTTCGGCGAGACACCGGTTTCTACATTTTGCTGTTGGCTGTGCGCCAAGAATTCGTTGTACTGAGACACTATGCTGTCCAATACCTCTTTGGGTATTCCGGGTATCTGACCGCCTCGAAGAACGTGTTCCACTAAGGGACGGGGTATCTGAAAGCCGGTGTGAACCCATTTGTATTTGCATACGTTTTTGTGACCATCAAACTGAAAACGTGCTCATGTTACGTGTTGTCAACGTCAACCAATGGGCAACGTAACAAACCTGTGCCAGATTAATTACCTGCCCATTTGGCAGTGTAGCGACAAACCGCTCGCCCGCGCCGTTTTGCAAGCCGACCAAATGAGAATTCTGACCGGAATTTGGCAACGCGGGCGCGTTTATCATAGTCGGAATTATGTTCCCGAATGGCGAACGGGTGTAGGTAGATTCTGAGAAGTCAAAAACAAAGAAAATGTCAAGAAGCGTTCAATCTCAAGTCACCCCCTGTCAATCAAACCCACCACTATTCCTCTCATTAATAGTCTCATTGGCTCGTTTAATCATCAACTCTTTAAGTCTCACCCCGCGGACATTTGCCGGCCCGTAACACGTGACGTCGGGCTGCCGGGGCAGGAAAGTGCGCACGTTGTGCGTGACCACGTAGTCGATGAACCATTGCAACGTGGTGTTGCATTGGAGGGGGTTGCCTTAGAGGGGGGGGGGGGTTGTGGGGGACTTGGGATTACTCATTTGATTATGAATTATGGGAAATTATGTCGGGTTCTTTGTTTCTACTATTGTACTTCCTCGAAATACCCCCCAGGGTGATTGTTTCGGAGTGCAAATTTTGAGGGGGGGGTTACGAGGCAGATTATTTCAAGGTGGTGGTTATTAATTCATAGTGGTCGCGTAGCTCACTTCTCACATTATAAAAACTATAATATTTACTTTGCTTTCTCTATTCCCATACTTCAAATATCCACCCATATCAGTTGACATGCCAAGTATTCTATTCGCTTCATGTTCGTAATTTGAAGTACTAATGTATGCAAATTATTTATTATCAGATTATTGGCTGCTCTGACTGATATTAATTTTTGTGGGGGTTGCCGGTGGAACTATGAACATATTCAACATGTGTTTTCCCCTCTTAAAAAACATCTGCATTTTCAGGGGACTACGATGGATTGGCGCCGGACTATCAATCGGGACAGGGCGCAACTGCCAGTTCACCCATCGCAATCGAACAACATTCCAGGCAGGGGGAAACGCCCAGTGCGCACGGTGAGTGGGCTCTTTGTGGATTCTGGGTTTGATTTTTTATGTTATCTTTTCGATTGTATGCGAATGATGTGTTGATTGTTTCTCATGGTTTTTTAATTATCTTAATCTGTGGACACTCGTGTGATGTAAGGCGGTGTTCGATAGATTGCCAATTGAATTAGCAAACGTTCGGTTTGTTTGCTAATTGAATTGACCATAATGAAGGTAAGGTCGACGAGTTATTTTACGGAACTTGGCAAGATTTCTATTGTACCTACTGACACTTTTACATACTCGCAAAATCGTTACCCCGCTGGCGAGGATCACTTAATTCACACGTGCTACTAATAATCTTCAGTGCCATAAATCTGTTGGGGGTTTACCCAAACAAAATTTTTTATGCATTGACCTTCTATTCTCCATAGTTGTTAAAACGTATTTACGTTTGCTCGAAAAATATGTACCTATACTTGAGCACTGAGTAAATACGGTTACGTTTTCTCCAAAAAATAATTTTACACAAATTCAGAAAACATAGATAAATATTTTACGGGGACATAGAAAGTGACATTTTGACGTAGAGCAAGTGACAAACACAAGATATTTTCTGAATGAGATGTGGCAAATAGCACAAATATTGCATACCCATTTATTTTCCACCTGTCATCGTGTCACCTATGTTAACTCAAGTCAAAGGTACCCAGTGTTCTTGTTTTGTATCCTGGGATGCGATCCACGTATACTCCAGTTACTTTACACCCTGCACGCGTGGTTCTCGTTGGAAGCGTGCCAACGATTTTTTTACGCATGCGATTTTCCTAAAACGTTGAAAGAAGTCATCTCTGTTATAACACTATACGTTAAAAAATTCATCATCCATGATTTTTTCATCTTTTATGCAAAACTCGCATGCTTTATCATCATTGGCACGCTTCCAACGTGAGACATAAATGGGAGCGTGGACGGAGTGTTATGTTCTTTTTAGTATGCTCGATTCACGTGCTGCACATGATGTGCATCAGCAACAATATCAATCTCCGGTATATCGCAAACAAAATACCACAAACATTTTTTATGAGTTGGCTGGTTTGTTTGTGGTTGAAATGGAACGTTTCAGTGTCCTATGTTCACAAAACAAAATCAAATTATTCACTGGTGTTCTGAAAACATTTTGTGGATTGGAATGAGAAAGGGAAACGTAAATATAGCGCATGCGGCTTCTTGCGTTGCGACAGTTTCTCATATATGGCTACCATCTTGAAATGTGTCTCCAATGGGGGGGGGGGGGGTTGAGGGGGAGGGGTAGTATCCCCGTAAACCGCGCAGATTCATCTATCCCGGAGGCAATTTTTTGGCTACTATCCCCCGAACAACCCCCCCCCCCCCCAATCGCTCAGCTATCTACCTGAACGGGAGCGATTTTTGAGAAATTTTACTCCAATTTTTGCTCAAAATTCTCATACCTATTTAAACATTTTCACCTCCAAACTCACTAGTTCATGTGACTTATTGCCTATCTATCCCTACGGAGGAGCGATTCGCTACCTATCCAAACCCCCCAAATGGGGGGGGTCAAATGCTAGGATACCCCTGACTGGCTTCATGACACAAATTCTTATTACGCTTTTTGCGTGTGTGGGCGTGCGTGATGCGCCTTATTAAATGCAATGCAATCCTTGGACTGCCATTGTTGCCATTGATGTTAATCTGTGAAAGCAATTTCATTCTCGCGTGACGCTTGAAATGCCATCATTTTAGATCTGTTAATGTGCATGTAACTTTCCGCCTCCCTAGCCTAATTAATCAAATGCAATAACTTGGGGTTCTAACTAACGCATATTTAATTCGACGCCTTTACCACCCACGTTGTCGCCAGGTATGATATTATAGGTATTGAAACATACAGTTATACAAGCCCTTCGATAGTGTTTACTCTGAATATATTTTCATTTTGACCCCACTTTATTCACGGGGGAAATCTAACTGCCCCCATTAATTTACTTTTGCATGCGGCTCTGCCAGACTTGGGATGACACTCAAACTGACAAAAAATGAAAAATCTGATTGTTTAAACAATCTGAGGTCAAATCTGATTATAAAAATTAAAATTAAAGATTTAAAAAGTTTTTAAAGATTTCCACCAAGTCAAAACTTTTAGTTATCATTTAGGAGGTGTTTCACTATTTGAAAAAAATTCAAAAAAATCGAAGTTTGAACCCCACCTAAATATGATGATATTGATCCCATGGTTACACAACCATTATCTGTCCATGATAAACACCAGGGACGTATCCAGGATTTTTGAGCGGGGGGGGGCTGCTTGTTTACGGAGGCCGGCGAGGGGGGGGGGGGGCTCAGCCCCCCCCCCCCTAAAATTTTAGCTACATAGTGGCGGAATGGCGCCATGACGCTGGCGCCATTAGTAGGCGCCACGCCATGGCGCCATTAGCGTTGGCGTCAGCGCCATGGAACGCTGTATACGTATGTAAATATACATACAAAACAGCAAAAACACAACAAAAATACAACGATTTGCGGCCACATGGAGCAAATCGGATGATAACACCTTATGTCTGGTGAAGAATGCGCGCTTGCGCGCAAAATTTTTTACGCTGACGTTGAAAAAATCGAATTTTCCGGTCACTTTCTGGTCTCGCCCCGGGAGGGGGGGGGGCTGCAGCCCCCCCCGCCCCCCCCCCCTGGATACGGCCCTGATAAACACTAGTATTTATTAAACTGGTCCTCGCCCAAGTCCAGCAGTCATTGTGTCATGTCATTCCGGCCCATGAAGCTCCAGCTACACGCGTGGAAAAATTCTGAATTTTTGGGGGTTTACCCAACAACCCCTGTCTAGTATACACCAGTAACCCGCCCAAGTGTGGGTTGCCATATACACAACTATTTTTGCAATTTTATCTGTTTCACCTGCCTCTGCCTCTGCCTCTGCCTATGTCCAGCACCAAATGGATGTTTTAAAAATGAGGTGTGCCAGCCAGGTTTGTCACATGACCACATTAAAATTGTAGTGATAACATTCCTGAGTGAATTAATTCATGTGGGAAATCAAAAGGCAGTAAATAGTCAGTTTCAGTAAATTTTCAATCGTTTAAATATTATGTGGCAAATTCAGCCACCCAGGTAAACTCTGTCCAAAAAATTTGAAAATTTGCTGAACCAGTCTATTCACTGCATTTTGATTGCCAAATAAATAAATTCACATCACTGCATTTTTAAGTGCACCCAGGTAACGAACCTGGCTGAGACACCTCGTTTAAAAATTTCCATATGTTGCTGGGCCCCAGTGTAATGGTGAAAATTGAAGAAAAACAGTTGTGTATATTATTGCCCATAATTGGGCTACAATCATTATTCCTTCTTATGTATAGCAATGGAGGGTGTAGAGTGCCTCCCACCAGAATTTCAGTCTCGACCAGAATTTTAGCTGTAGCTATGGCAGTCAGAATGAAATGACTTAGTGACTGCTGGACCTGGGTGGGTACCAATTTACATTGTGTCATTTCATATAGATACATCTGTTATTGTTCTTACCCATTTTTGTGCAACTTTGAACAAATCGGATTTTGATTCAGATTTCAATTAACCAGCCAGAGCATTTTTCATTTTTCCACCTCTGGCCCAACTGGGGACAAAATTTTTTCAATTTGATAATTTTTCCTGGCAATTCCAATATCTGAACTAGTATTTATTTAATCTGATCTGATTGCAGCTAATCGAAGAGTGCTACTTTTTTCTGAACACTCTTGAACACAGCGTGAAAGACCTAATGGCCCTGCGCACACTAGTTTTCACACGAATTTTCGAAAACTCATTAATGAGCTTTGAACGTGTTTGTGTTTTCCACAATGAGTCATTTTTAATCTCCGTCAACTGTAGCTGACGGCCACCTCATTGTAGAAAACTCAAATTCGTTCTAAGCTGATTTGTGAGTTTTCGAAATTTCGTGTGAAAACTTGTGTGCGCAGGCACAATGGTGCTTTATATGAAAAATTATCACGAAAGTATTTTGAAATATCTGTTCTTCTATAAAATACATTTCCCGGTTTGTATTAAATTTATGGACCAAAGAAATGGTGCATAAAACGAGATGTTTTCTGGCTGGCCGAATTAAATTCGCAATAATCACCAACTACCCCCAATCAGTATATTGCGCTTGCCAAACCTGGCCGTGCCACCATAAAAACCACTGTAAATCCGACGCAATCAGTTCCAAATGTTTCTGGTTGCACTAGGTTTTTCTCCCGTTTATTGAATTTTTGTGGACCTTCGTGTTCAGAAAATACATTTCGAAAACACGGGGGTGGTGTCAAACTCGTTACTCTGGCGGCTATGGTAACGCTATTGGCTTCTGTATTTACGTTTAGGCAAAACGCATACATAATGGCTAGTTAAGACATGTGTGTCAACTGGTATGTGTCAACTGGCTTCCCGTTTCGCAGAGCGATCCCGGTAACATTTAGTATTTGAAAAATGTTTCTCCGAAATATCATTTTTCGAGAACATTATTTGACTATTCATGTTTGTGTCAGCAGAAACTATCAAAACCTCCTGTCCATTTTCTGTTGCACATCAGATTGACAATGCGTTTCTTTTCAGTAAAAATAGAACCTATTTTTTTAACTAGTAGTAAAACTAAATTTCTACATAACATACAAAGTACATAACATATTTACATTTTACTAGCCTGCACGCAACGAGGAAAATGATCAGGCTTTGGGCCGCGTGTGGTTAATTGACAAACAGTCAGAGTAGCTTGATTTGAGGTGTACTGATATATTCTGGTTCCTAGACTGGTTCCCTTTGATTTCCCTTCCCCCGCAGGCTCAGATGCGTGTATAGATGCTCAGTAGCGGCCCACACACCAGTTGACACGTGCGTCAACTGGTTTCTGCCAACTCAGATTTCAGGTTCACGTGTCGTACCATAGCAACATGTGCATTTGGGGAACTCAAAAAATGTTCTCGAAAAATGATATTTCGGAAAAGTAACATTTTTCAAATATACTCGGCGGACCGCATGCTATGCATTTTTCTGAAGGAAACACTCCATCGTGACGTCATCATAAAAAATTAAAAACAATTCCATCAAAAAAGAAAAAAAAACATTTCGGGGAAAAACATTCCTCGTTTGTACGCGACTCCGCCTTTTCGTTTTTAAATATTGTTCTTTTTGTGAAAGAGCATGCATAAGTATCCAGCTCGCGCGTTATCGAACAAGACATAAATAATTTTGGGCGCATACGTTGCGGTCCGCCGAGTATACCTACCAAATGTTACCTAAATTTTTGTGTTGATTTATGATCTTTTTTCACATAAATTATGTAAAGTAAATTACATAATCTGATTGTGTAAATATTTCTACATGTATAAAGCTCTTAGTAGCTACCTAGGCCCAGGGACCCCTGATCACATGTACAGCCCTGAGTAATCAAACCAACAACTTACACCCCCGATGCCATATTTTGAAATTTTGGATCTGCCCCCCTCCTCCCCCATTTGCGTGTGCAACTGAGGCAATAATGAAATCATTCACGCCTCGTTTGATTGGGATCCAGTGCAAGTCCGCCTTTGCAAATAAATACAATGATGATGAGAAACGATACTGTTTGATCTGGGTGTGATTCCAGTATATATTTAGCTTTTGGCTCGGTGCACCGCACCCTTTGGGGGCGTCAAAGGACGATTTAGAAATTGTCCATTGTGTTGGAAATGTGGCTTGTGCATTTATGTATTTGTATGTACATACATGAAAGCCATTTTCCACCGCATTAAGTACAAATTCTAATACATCGGAAACTGACGTATACTAATTTTTCATGTCGACAGGCATTTGCTTCTCATGTGCAAAAGTGCTTCCTGTTATTGAGCATATTTCTATCCATAATGTTGGTTTATGATGAAATAATGACAATGGCGAAATTTTAGCATAAAAGATAATCAGGGTTTCTCACTTATAGCAGATGAAAAGCCTTGGGCAGTTTTTATACTGATAAAATTGCAGGTTTTGCCAAAAATGTTTCGCTTATAGCTTCTTTTGACCGCTGCGGTTTGGTGTGATAGTCTTTTCACATTTATCCCAATATTATGAACAAAGTAAGCTTCTGTAAGAAGTTCTACCTTCTCAACTTTTGTTTTTTAATCTACCAGTGTAGATAAAAACAATTAAAGTTTTACTTCGCAAACTACAGGTGCGGCATTCTTGAGGTGTCTCTATCATTCTGCTCGCGGCAAATTGATAAGCTCAAAAATTAGTCTACGATGGGCCGCGTGCGGGATATTTTGACGCTGACGCCAATTTTTCTGGCACTCACTTTGACGCTGAGCACAAGAATGACAGATAGTGCGGCTATCCCGGTCATGCTTTTGGTACCCGATGAGTTTCTACAAGCTGAGGTTTGCTCTGGCTGTGTTTTGAAGTGTACGAGTAAACGTAGTAAACCTTGAAAAAACCTTACTGCGAAACCTGGGTGCTTGTGTACGGTGTGTTTTCGGATCGTGTACCGTATTTATCTGAATTTGCGTTTTATGAGCTCAATCATTTAATTAGCCATGCAACAGGGTGTGCAACGTGCATACAGCGCGATTCACAAAATTGTCGTGACGCTTTTTTGGAATTCACACGGCAGTCAGATGTTAAATATATCTGATTTTGTTCTGATAGGCGTTGTCAAGAAAACTCGTTTCCACAAACAAAATACAATGTGAAAAATGCACATCTACACACAATATTATAGTTAGTGGCCCAGTCCATCAATTAAAACTTTTCGCTCTCGATTTTAAACGAAATCAAGTCTGATTCTGCGATTTGAAAAAAAGACGACGTAAAAGACATAGCATGCCGTCGCTCAACACGACAACCTCCATGAATCGCACTGAGCACATTACCCATAAAACTTCAGACAAATCGGATATCAAATACCCTAAATCCTCGAATAAGACCCCAGGGGAGTTATTTTTTCGTCACAAATTTTTTAGGGAGAGTTATTCGAGGGGATCTTATTCGAGTATCTACGGTTCTCGAACCACCTCATACCACAAACACCTCGCACACCGCCCCCACCCAGTTGGCAGGGCCCCAAATATTGCCAGCGATGAGTGGCGCCAGAATGGCTAAGCGCGGCCGGTTCTACGAAGACACCTGGGGCCCTGCTGGCACCAGCAGCTACGCTTCCCTAGGCGGTTATTCTGGCGGATATCGCTCCTTGTGCAGCAGGTATAATCTGCCTGGATGTTGACCGCTAGCTGACAGGTCGATGTCGAATGTAAGGCAGTGTCGAATTTGAGGCGGTGTGACGTTTTGGCCAGTTGTGTGTGTTTTTGTGTTGAAGCTTCTGATCTGATGCCATATGGATGGTTGGCATTTTAATTAGCTTAATGTGATTACTGAGTAGTTTTTTTTGGTTAGCGGAAGTGTGATGGTTTTCTCCCTGTGATTCAGAAATTATGATCTCCAGTAATTGAGAGCATGCAAGAACGTTTTTTTTACCTTAGGTGTTGCTAAATTACGTTTTGGGACTCAATGAAAGAACTCCGTTTTTGGCCCTTTTCCAACATCAGGCAACAACAACACCTATCCACAAACAGTGTCCAAAAACTTTCAAAGCTCAGCCCCTGCCCCACTCACCATGAAGCACAATAGTAGCCAAACTCTGCGGCAACTGCCCCGGCCGCACAGTTTCCAATACATTGTTGCTAACGTCGAGCCAAAAAAGCCTGGTCAGCTTGTCTAGCGTTTTGTCCGGTAAAGCGGCCAGTCTGTTTTGGGACAGGTCCAATGTCGTCAGGAAGGGGCACGCGTCGAACGAGCCCGGCGCTATCGTGTGCAGGTGGTTCTGGCTTAGGTGCAGCTGTTGCAAGTTGGGCACCCCTTCGAATTGGCCCATGCCTAGCGTGGATTGAATAGTTGGCCTCAGCAGTTATTCAGTGTACTTATTGACGTCCGCACATTAGTTGACACATGTGCGTCAACTGGTCTGTCTGTGTCAACTCAGATTTCGGCTTCAAATGTCGCACAGCGATCTTTCAATGCACGTGTGGCAGTGTTGAAAAAAATAAAAATTGCGGCAAGTGCATTGGAAGATCGCTCTGCGACACGTGAAGCCGAAATCTGAGTTGACACAGAGCAGTTGACACAAATGTGTCATCTAGTGTGTGGTAATTTTTCCTCACCTATAGTAGTCAATGTGTTGTTGTCCATTTGCAAGATGGTAACTTGGGGACAATTGTCGAATGCGTTTCTGTATATCTGCCTCAGCTGGTTATCTTTTATGCTGACAAATTGTAATCTTGGATTGGCCGTAAATGCCAAAGTTTCAATCGTCTGGATGTCGTTTCCGTCCAAGAAAAGCTGCGTCAGCGATTGCATCTCGCTGAACGCTGAGCTGGGGATCTGCGTGAAAAAAGTTATTACAAAAGTGCTGGTGGTCGCACGTTGGGACGGGCACAGTTGTTAAAATGTATTCTCATTTGCCCGAAAAGCACATGTACTCCAGTTCAGGTAAATACATTTACAAATACTTTTAAAAAAGTACCTGTACTAACCTGTACGCGTACTTTTGAAATGTACATGTGGATCTGTACGCTTTTACATTTTCTGGTGAAAAAGTACTCGCTTTTACTTTTTCCTGACAAAAAATCTATTCTATTCACATGTACCGATGAGTACGGGTAAAAATAAGTATTTTACATTTTCCGTACTCAGGTTGAGTAAAAATTGTATTTTACATATACACATACTTTGAAAAAGTTCAGTAATTTTATCAACCCTGGGGACGGGTGATCTCGTGATCCGAAAGTTCATACCTTTCTGATTTTATTCTTCCTCAAATCAAGCGCCTGCAATTGTCTGAAGCCCTGGAAACTGTTTGCCTCGAGCTCACTCAATCTATTGTTAGCCAAGATAAGTCGCTGCAAGTTCGGCACGTTCATGAACGACATCGGGTGCATGCTGCTGATAAGGTTGCGGTCCAAGTGCACCTGCGCGTATGAGAAATTGAAGCGCTTTTAGAATACACTCGGTTCGGCGGATAACACACTTAGTACGGAAACCTACCATAACCCATCTGAATAATGAACCAAACAGTTTTTCATAAACAAATTTTGTTTTTACTATGGAATAATGAATTACGAAATTTATCACAAGATTTTGTTCATTAAATCATGGTAGAATTTTTCGCAAAGTATGCGCTCCACTCGGTATTTCAAATTCAATTTACCTCTTTCAACTCCGGCAAATTCATAAATCTCATGAAATTCAGTTGTTCTATTTTATTGGCGGCCAAATTTAGCACAAACAACTGTCTGTAGCCTCTGATATTCGCTGCGGGCACATCTGATAAACAATTGTGACTGAGGTCGAGCATTTCCAAGGAACCCTTGGTTTCATCTAAAGCGTGCTTTCCCAGCGAGCAGATTTTGTTTCCTGCATAGTACATCTCTTGAACAATGTCGTTGAGGACTTTGGTATTATTGCGCAGTTCAGTAGAGGGGTGTCTAGTAGAGACATGATACTCTGCCCTCGCACTCATTTATGTCTCACGTTGGAAGCGTGCCAATGATGATACAGCATGCGATGCTTGTATAAAAGATGAGAGAAATCATTGCTGTGAATATGTAAACGTATAGCGTTATAACAGAGATGACTTTTTCAACTTTTTATGAAAATCGCATGCGTAAAACATTGTTGGCACGCTTCCAGCGGGAACCACGGGTGTAAAGTGCAGCAGAGGTCTTCTAGATTTCGACCCTCCGGGGTGTTGGATAGATAGCAAATCGCTCCTCCGGAGGGATAGATAGCTGAAAAATTTTCTGGGGGGGGGGTCGCGGGGGTTCAATATATCGCTAAAAGTAGGTGAAAAATGGGTATATAAGCACATGTACTACTAAAAATAACTGAAAATAGGCAGTTAGACGCATGAACTAGTGATTTTGGAGGTGAAAATCTAAAAGGTACGAAAAATAGCGATTTTGAGCGAAAATTTAGGTCGTGTTTCTCAAAAGTCGCTCCAGGTAGGTAGATACCTGGCCGATTTGGGGGGGGGGGGTTTAGGGGATAGTAGCCCAAAATGTTGCGTCCGGGATAGATGGATAGCTGAGCGGCCTCCGGGTAGATAGATAGCTGGGCGGTTTGGGGGGGGGGTAACCTAATCTTGAAAAAACCTATATATTGAACGCCCGCGAGGTGCGAACCCCACCCCCCCCCCCAAACCTATTCACACCCTGAGAATTGTTCAGCTATTTATCGCTTTGGATGCCTATATCCTGCGGTGTCCAAATCTGCAAGACACCTATATTAGTTCGAAATTCGAAACTGACCTTTCAAATCCAGTCTGCTGAGTCTTGGCGCGTTTCCAAACGCGTTGTCACCAACTTGATCGATCTTATTGTTGCTCAAATCGAGGTGTAAAAGATTTGGCATGGGGCCAAAAGTCGGAATGACGTCTAGTGAATTGTTTGCCAAAATTAGGGTTTCCAAGTGGGCGCTCGTATGCTTTATAGCGGTGACGGACAGCTGGAAATAATTGTGGCGAAATCATTGTAAGCCATATGGCGTCTGTGTGGTATGATTGCTTATCATCTTACCAGAGGCTTTGACTCAATTGCGCCTTTTCGTCGAAGTGGCACCGAATTTTGTATTTTTTGAGCAACCAAACCGAAATGATAGTCGCTGTATTTGTCAGCGGGGTTATTCTTGGTTGCACTATTTACGATACAATGAGCTGGGGACAGTCCCGAACCCTGTAAAGTCAAGTGTCAAGTGTCAAGTGAAATGTCAATCAAAGCAAAAACGAAAAGATTTTATTACTGAAATTTTGACCCTTCACGTGACAATTTACAAATTTGTATGACATTTGATACGACTTTACACTTTACAGGGCTCGGCTTTACAAGAAAATTCCACTTAAACGGCCGCTCTCCCGCACCCCTCTGAATACGTCCTTATTGACCTTCCTATTAGCAATCAACTAACAGATTTCAGTCCACTCCCACTCAAATCCAGTGAGGCTATTCTCAAAAAGTCCTTTTGCGCATCTTCGGCATAGCGTTGCACATCTGAATCTGGCAATTCGTTGGTGCTGATTTCATCTGAATCCTGATTTCTTTGGACACCGGTGCATTTGAAGCGGTGCAACGTTATTATTGATGATTGGGGATAATTTCCGCCGCTGCTAGACTCGGCCGTTGTTTCATTTTTGTTCGTTGAGGAATCAAAAATTTGCGATATAGGATCGGCATCTGGATGGGAATTAAACGAGTATTAAATGATGGGTATTAAGCATACAAAACCAGTGTTCAGTAGTGATGGAAAAGCGCCATGAAAAATGGCGCCAGAGACGCAATTCAAAATAATGGCGCCGAGCGCTAAATGGCGCTACAGAAAATGGCGCCATTTAAGGGCGCCGTCGCCATGGCGCCATGCCATCACTAGTGGTCAGAGGTTCATTTTTGGTCAAAAAACAGACCTGCATCCACTTGCGCCCTCAATGAATCAACTATTCTATCCATTGGGAATCCGGTGCAATCCAGAGAAATGCCTCGATAGCTAAGCTCACATTTGCAACCGATTTCAATGGACGGCTCCAATCTAGGGTCGCCGCAAAAATCGACAGAATAGTCGACATTCGGATCGATTCTCATGGCAACTAAGGGTGGCAAAAGTAGCGAAAATACCAGTGCGGCAGCGAATAGCGAAAATGTCCATTGTAGAAATCTTGACCGTGGTGGCGATATGCCCCGCTTGCGCAAGTGTCTTTGTAGTTTCAAGCTCGGTATTCTCACGCCGACGCCACTATCAGCTGATTGGCGCCGGTGACAAGTTTTATGTTGCCAAATGCTGCCGCCAAATGTGTCATTAGCAAAGTCACTTTTATCAGTGGAATCGGGCGGCCGCGACGGGCCGGCTTTCTGCCAGCCGAAGCTGCTGGCTTCCCGCATTTTTGGTCCCTGCGCGACTACATCGTAAATGTGAAATCGTCGGAAAAACTGTCGGAAATCGCGCGTGATACACTTTTTTGTGGTGGAAAACCGGTACGGCGTGACCATGTCAGAACATGTCAAACAGCCACCACTGACCCAGTGCGGCCGAAATCGCCCATTCACTATGATCTATCATATGTATGTGCGACCATATGTATTTATGTACATTCATGGTACATCTAGTTCATACATATTTATTTAACTTCACATGTATATGCCTGCACATGGTGGTTGATTATTATTTTTAAGTCTGAAAACTGTTGATTGGGATTCGGGAATTTTAATGTCTGCACGCTCATTTTCCAGTACATTTAAATAGCCTATAATATAAATTATATTTGGCATTTATTATTGATAAAAACGTAACATCAAATCAAATCAAGTTTACTTGACTCCGACCATGCAAAGTCAAATGCCAGTGAATAAAATTATCACAAAATGTTCAACGTTTGAGAACACCCTGTGCCATAAAGCACAGACTTGCACACGCCCACAGGGCGTATTTAAAATGGGAATGAAAATTCATGATTCACGTTCACATGCAGAATGCAGGCCATGTGGTATTGAAATTTGGAAATTTTCACGGCAATAAAATGGGTGAACATGATGTATGCGCATGTAAATATAACGTACTACAGACATTACATTACATATGATATACATATGGAACTGATTGGTTATAGGCAACTCGCGTGACCGCCGCTGGCGATCTAAGCAACTATTAAACCAACTAGACATGTTCCCCCATCGATTATTGCAGCTGTAAGGGTGGTCGATTGGTGGTGATTTTGTGTTGCAAAGTAGGGAGATGTGGAAACATGATATGGTTATGTTGAAAAAAGTTAGGTGACTGGTAAAGTTCGATATGTTTTATCAAAGTCGAGAAAATATTCATACCGGATTCATATTTTAACGATATCAATATCGCCAGGTATAGACACAAAAATGTCGAAATGTCGTTGCGACTATCTAGTAGCGAACATTTTTGAATTTTTATATCTTTTCCCGTTACTATATGCTATCCGGGCTGCGGCAGGTCAAAAAAAACCCTGATAAAAAAACTCTTACATCCCTGATGTTACCAACAATGCACTCGACCCCATTAAACGTGAATTTTTATATTGACAATAGGGCATTGAATATCTTCATTCTTCAGGTCACGGCGAAACGAGCTCTTTTATGATGAAAACTGTGAAATAAAATGACGTGGAAATGGAGTTGACGTATTCGGTATGGATTTGTACGGATTCCAACCACAATGTAAATTACGCATTGACCCAAATTATTTTTCTATGCCGTATCGGGCAGGTACATTGCATACTTCAAAGTACCTTTTAAGTAGACCATTCTGACCAGTTTTTATGGTATTTTCAACACCCAAGCCCAAGCGTGACATCAAAGTATTTTTGTCAAAGTAAGAAAAGATTTGGGGAAATATCTGGGACTTGAGAATTTTGATTTGTGATGTGATCACCGGCGGGGGTCTCTAAGATATGCGGGTTACCGCAAATCCTTGAATAAAACCCCCTCGAATAACCCCCTTGAATAACTGCCCCCTGTCTACAAGGTGAGGAAAAAATGACCCCCCTCGAATAACTCCCCCTTGAATAACTCCTTCCTCTGGATAAAAAGGATACAATACAAAAATACAAAACAATATTTTGTCTACCACAGCGACATCAGATACATGATGTGTATGCAGTGTATACACATCTTTTTGTGGTTGGACAGTTAAATACCAGAATTACATGAGTTGACAGACTGCATCTATACAATGAATTAAGTCTAAGTTATCTTAGGAAAAAAGTCCCCACCTCGAATAACCCCCCCCCCCCTCAAAAACGTTTTACGAAAAAAAACTCCCTTGGGGTCTTATTCGAGGATTTAGGGTATGTGGCTTCACAGTTCACATTGAAGTAAGCGCTTTTTCAGAAGTAGATATATTTAGTTAGATGCTAAAAACTTTGGTGGGTCTAGGGTTGGAAAAAAAACGTTTTTTTTTAAAAGCTCCCAGATATGACCTAGTGTCAACATATATAGGTATATCAGACACTGGCAATACTCTGTGATGTTAAATATGACCATATAATGGCTGTGGAGCCATGGGATAGCATTATAAGTGGTGATTTGTGTCAAAAATATCCATTTTTCGTCGACATATCATTCGTATATCGCCTTATAGTCGAATGTTCGTGACTTCAGGTAAAGTTTGGCACGGAATGGTGATCAAACAAGGTTATAAAAGGAGGTTGTTACTTTGGGAGTGAAGTTACACACTGTGGAGGTACATGGAAGCACATTACCTCAATATTATATATTACAGCAACATATGTCGGCTTATTCACCCATGGTAGCACATAGAAATGGATGTTTTGATACTAAAAATGCAACAAAACCAATGAAAACAACCACCAATGTCAACTTGTGTGTGAAATTGCGCGCTTGCGCGCAAAAATTTTGCAAAATACCTAGTGCTTAGTACTAAAAATTTCGGCCGATGTTTTTTTTTTTAAAAAACATTTCGGACGTCATGTTTTTAAATTAAAAAAAACGTTGTTTTTTTTAAAAAAACGTTTAAAAAAAACATCGGCCAACCCTAGGTGGGTCTACTTAAGCATACCTAAATAAACGCATACCTTTTTACAAATTTATGGTGTTGAAGCGCGTCATTGCTAAAAAAAAACTGTGTGAAAATGTGGGAATATTGGGGTACATAGATCTTTAAATACACTAACAGAAAATAAATAATTATAAATAGGTAGTAATTTTGCTCCCATTTTTTCAAATTAGGGTTTTTGACCTTGCGTTTAAAAAGCGTTTGAAAACTTGAGGCCAACATTAATGAAGTTTTTACAGTGGTTACACTGAAAATGCTCGCAGGGATCAACCTATATATTTCCCACCTATTCGGTGAGCATTTAGCTGTCGAAAAAGTAAGTCATATCTCCCCTACACACTACCTACCTAGAACGCGGAGAACTCATGCTTGCAGTGCAAACATCTGCAAAAGAAATATCCTTTCCGCGGCTGTACCCACCCACTCACTTTAAGTGGGTCAGTGTAGTCAAAATGCTGTCCGCATAAATCCATGCCCGAAATCACTGATAAAAGGACATGCGAAATTCGAACACACGTGTGCGTGTGTGTGTTTTGAAATTTTCCAATTTCCACTCGCATGCGATTTGATGCCACCTGAGGCGGTGATTGTGGTATCTACATGTGAACTTTTTCACTGACTGGGGCGAAATCAAATTTGCCCGACAACTTGATCGGGTAGGGCGCTGCGCCCGACAAATTTTTATCATGCTGCAGGAAAAAAGTCATGCACAGACACAGTGAGGTGAGCAAGGCCGTCCATGTAATACATTTGTCTGAATATTGTCAATAGTATTTATGAGTTATGGACGAATGTTAGTAAAGTTAAAGGCTGGTAAAAACGATTTCATTGTGTTTGCCGCACTGGTATCTTTAAAAAAAAATATTTCATCAGGTAGTTGTGTTGTGTGCATTGTGAAACAACCACAGCAATATACTTTGTTGGTATTTTGATTAACTTTGCCCTACAGATTTTTTGTCTCCACCAATAGTAACTGCCCAACGAAATATTTCAAGGGAAATGTTGAGCCTTTTCCGTAAAAAAATTGAAATCGTTATTTCCGGCTTTAATTTTGATTAAAACCATAACCAAATATCGATGATGTTCAGAGTTAAGACGGATTTTTATGTATTTCATTTATGGCCCTTCTCGCCGTGCATGATTTTTTATCTGGCGGAAAGATGCAAACTGTCGGGAGAATTGAATTTGGCCCCCGGTGCCGAGTCCAGCGCGCCCTTAGGCAGATTCAATCGGTGACCGGATAAAACAGAGTCACGTTGTTTTGTTGTGGGGGAAATGGGCGGGTTCGGACAATAGTATAACTTCTCGATTTCTATAGGTTTCTTAAATTTTGATGTCAATATTCGATGGCGTTTAAAAATGTCGATATTCTATTAAAAAAACTTCCGGATATACGATATACACAAAATTCTATACGATATACAAATGCTCCGAACTTCGGAATTGCACTTCTAACCTGTCCTCTATCCAGTTTTTACCATTGTCATGTTGGTGTGATAACGGAGTAAATTCTTCGTGTTTTTCTCTCCACAGATCAAACGCGGCACGAAATGCCACGATTTGTGTAAATAGTTTAACGCACTTTCACTAACGTTTCTGGCAATTTGGTGTCAAGGACTTTTTTCACTGAAAGTCCATAGATTCCTTCGAGTAGAGTATATAACCTAGATCGATTTGATCTGCCACTATATTAAATTGATTGGGATTGAGAGAACTTATCGATCTAGTCAAATCGAATAGATGTAGACCGTATGGTGAAAATGACGGACATCGGATGAACGGAAGGGACGCAAAAATTGGCATTGTCCAAAATCGTGTCAAGTGACAAATTGCAGACGATTTACAAAGTGAAGGAGAACTTGTATGTAAAATTTCAAATAGAGGGTGAACGGACAAATAGGTATTTATACCGTACCGTATTTCGAGGATATACCGTATTTCCTCGAAATACCTCCAGGGGTATATTTTTTCAGAGTGAAAGGTTTGAGGGGGTATTTCGAGGGGAGTTATAATTTCGCCAGAAATTTTTGTAAAGATCATAGTAAAGACTGAGCTTTTCATGTAGGGTATTTCGAGGAAATACGGTACATCGACAATTTGTAACTTCGCCTAAAATTGGTTACTTGACAGACTTTGTATCTCGCCCCTGAAAACTTCTCGCAAAAAGTCTTCACTGCGCATCATTTTCTCAAATAAATAACTGAATAGAATGCCTGGACTATTTCGTGCCCGCACAATTCCCACGTGAAAAGTGCCTTCCTAAAATGTTTGATTATTGGGCATTCATCAATTCAACGTCGTCCAAATTTTCTGCAAATTATTGAATGTTTTATGAACGTGCCCTGTCAAGTGTTTTCTAAACAAATTCATAACATCACATCACAAATTGATGTGCATCGCTCGTGCAGTTTACCTAGTTTGTGAAATGCAAATAAGGTGTCATGTGGAAAATGAATGTGCTCTAGCAGGGTGCGCTGATCACAGATTTACTACTAGATTTTCAACCCAATTTTATTTTTCGCGGGTCAGAGCTTGATAACTGTGGAGAGCTGTCGATAATCCACTCCAAAGTTCATTTTAATATAAGTAATCTAATGGAAAAGCTTTAGCTGCAACAGGAACGAGATAAAGAAGTCATAAATGTTTTTTCGGGCTGCCAAAAAAATGTAAACTGACATACCTAATATATTTATACGTAATATTTACAAGACAATTAGAATGGCATTAAATATGGGAGTGTAAAAATTCAGATGCTATCAGTCAGGCTTCCGAAAAACTTTTCTGCCTTATTAAATTCCATGCTACATTTAACTATTGGCTCATACGCGCACATAAATTCTTGGAAATTTGCAGAAGTAAAATAGCAGGCTTTTCCTATTTTACCCCAGTGAAAAAACGTGTCACCAAACGATCAAATTGTGTAACATCAACACTATTCACAAAATCAAACGCCATTGCCACCCCAATGATACATATTTAGAATGCGATTTCTTAGGATTGGCAGTGATACATTCTCATCAACGTGCATCGCATCAACGGTATTCCTAAACGGTGGCTTAAATGTCTAAGTTTTCAATATTTATTAATGTGCAGAAAGAAATCATTTTGGCCAAACAATCACTTTTATATGTCTCTGATATCTACATAAGTTACTATTCGCTCCACCATATTTAAAAACGATTATACTGCTACCGAGATGCTGATGTGTTTCGAAAATGCTCATACAAACATCCTAACTCAAATATGGGACTGAAGTTCCCTAAAATCTGCCATTTAATCCGATCTGAATGGTGCAAATTACCGCACGACCGGCCTTATTTTCGGAACACACACAGCATCCACAGGCACCCAAAAACAGTCGCACTTAAAACCACCAATATCGCTGTCTGCCAGATAAACCGGCCCTTTGATGGTGGCCATTTTGTCTGGGCGGTCCGACGTCGTTGTAGAAGCCCTCCTGAATGGTCACCTCGTCCACATTGTTCTCGTTGTGCGAGAGTCGATGTCTGGGCGCCGGTGTAGGGGTGGTCCCTCGGCTTAAGGTGCCGCTGATTATACCCCTGAGAAGTTGTTAGCCTTGCTTCTTGGAATCAGGAAAATATGGCCGAGCAGTACAGGGGACATCCACAGACCTTGTAAAATGTCTTATGTCAAGCAAAATATCAAAAGACATGTAAATTGTCATGTAGAATTGCAAATGTAAAACTTCGTTTGTCATTTCACGAAAATCAAATTTGACAATTTACATGTATTTTACATGACTTTTGACACTTTGCATGACTAATGGATGTCCAAGTCGAGACGGGATTTGTGGATTTGTTCATATCATAATGCGATCAAGTGAACTCTCGATTATGGCTTATGCACACAATAAATAGTCAGACAAACGGAACTTCAACCATCACACATATCTAGGATCCAACATTTTCACTCTCCGAACACTTGAAAAAGACTCAATTTCATCACTAAAACTTTAAATCACTCCAAATTTCCAAAATTTCTCCCCTGCTTTTCGAATTTTGAAATTACAGCGTTTTATAGGGAATAAACCTTTAATTTAGCAGCAAGTAAAACAGCAACTACTAGATAGCCACTGAATCAAAGACTACCCAGGCGGAAAAGTATTTATTTTCCAGCAGTATCGGTGGGGTATTTTCCGAGAATCATTCCCCACCTGGATAAACACAGATGGCCCCTCCACAGTGAGCACAATGTGTGGACCAGAGAATTTGGGCAGCGTGCGATTTTGAGTATTCATTTTCACCATGACTCTGTCCCCTGGTGCTAATTCGATTTTATGTTGAGCATTCAAATACTTGTGATACACGGCTCGATGCTTGTCGCTCTGCTTTTGAGCCACATATCGGGCCGCGTCATGATCTAGGGATTTTGCAGCAACATAAAATAAGTTCCAATGCGGCATATGTCCAAAAATCAAATAAAATGGGCAGCATTGAATATTTTTGTTCATGGCCATATTATGTTTCAACGTAATCACTGGTAAAATGTCTTTCCAGTGTAAATTGGGTGTTTCGCAGCGCGCAATTCTGTACAAGTCCCTCAATCGCCCATTCACTGTCTCGACCATACCATTCGCGGATGGATTGTGTGCTAGGGTAGGGGAATGACTTGTACCATATTGCATGCACAACTGACGGAATTCTGAGTTCAAATACTCGGTGCCTTGGTCTGAAACAATCAATCTTGGCGCTCCGAAAATGAGAAAAACATTTTTGAACAATCCTTTAGTCACAGGAGCGGCTTTCAAAGATGACACTGGAAAAGTAATGACATAACGCGAAAATGCATCAACTGCAACTATCACCTTGGATTTTGGGTTATTGTATTCTAGCTGCATAGAATCCACATGCATTACATCAAAGGGTTGGGTCGGAGTTTCGGTCATGCCCAACGGCCCGGGATGCAAGACATGTCTTTTATTTTGCATGCAACTCAAACATGCAGTGCAAAAACTCATAACATCAGATTTTAAAGTGGGCCAAGAGAAATATTGGCACAAAAGCTCTATAGTACGTAATTGTCCCCCATGACAAGCATAAATCCCCATATGTGCATGTTCCAAACATGCCTGTTGCCAAGTTTTTGGAGGCCAGATGGCATATTCGTTCTCAGCGTGAAAAGTCTTAAAATACAGCACCCCGTCAATTAAACAAGCGTTGGCAATCGAATTCGAATTCATTTCTAGTTGACGGATATAAGTCGACAATTCTGGGTCGTCGCGTTGGATTGTGTACCAATCAATTTCAGGTTTCATAGAAATAGATTTGTTATTGATATTGTTCAGGGTTTCTGGAGTTACTCCAGAAGTCATCATTTGGGCGCTTAACCCTGTGACCAGTTCTGTAGAAAATGCCAATTCTTCTGGACCAAAAATGTCTGTTTTCACCGGATTTCGGGATAACGCGTCGGCGACTTGATTGTACTTCCCAGACCTATGCACAAACTTGGTCACGCGATTTTGTATATACATAGCCCAACGTTGAAGTTTACTGTGATGCGGGCTCCTCATGCACTGTTCTATCCCGCTGTTGTCAGTTATCACCACCAGGTTCTGACCTTCAACAAAATCAGCCAACCGGCGAATTGCCCAGGCTATACACAAGCTTTCCAGCTCTGCGGCTGAAAATTTATTATGTGGGTGTGGTAATCGCTTAGAAATAAATGAAATCGGGTGTAATTTTTGGTCTTCTCCATACTGTGACAACACTGCGCCAAGTCCCAAGGCACTGGCATCTGTCTCAAGATAAAACGGCCTACCATCGCGAATTGGATGTATGAGGATGGGTGGGGTGGATAAGCAGTATTTCAACGTGGACCAAGCGTCCAACATTGGTTCTGTCCAATCAAATGCTTCTGAGCCATGCTTGGGGATTTTTCCCTTGAGCACTGAATACAACGGGGCTGCGATTCGACTATAATTCGGAACAAAATGTGAATAGTAGACACACTTTCCCAGGAATCTGCGTAAGTCTTGTTTCGTGTGCACTTTAGGCAATTCCTTCAAATAATGGATGTCCAAGTCGAGACGGGATTTGTGGATTTGTTCATATCATAATGCGATCAAGTGAACTCTCGATTATGGCTTATGCACACAATAAATAGTCAGACAAACGGAACTTCAACCATCACACATATCTAGGATCCAACATTTTCACTCTCCGAACACTTGAAAAAGACTCAATTTCATCACTAAAACTTTAAATCACTCCAAATCACCCGAGTTTGGAAATTTGGAGTGATTTAAAGTTTTAGTGATGAAATTGAGTCTTTTTCAAGTGTTCGGAGAGTGAAAATGTTGGATCCTAGATATGTGTGATGGTTGAAGTTCCGTTTGTCTGACTATTTATTGTGTGCATAAGCCATAATCGAGAGTTCACTTGATCGCATTATGATATGAACAAATCCACAAATCCCGTCTCGACTTGGACATCCATTATGACATTCTCCATTTTACATGGCTTGGAAGTCCCCTAGTTGCCAAAAAACCTCACCTGTACCCAATGGCCCTCCTATGATCACCATTAGAGTTCTCCGCCCCCTCATACCTCTCATCGAACATCTCCACAGCCGGGTTGACCACGCCCATTGGACCATAGCGGTCGTCCGGGACAGACATGCTGACCGGCTGCATGACAGTGTCAGCTGGGTAACTGCCACTGACCGCGGTTGTTGCGTGTGGTATGGCTGCCGTGTACATGCTGGGCGGGTAGCCTGCTTTGGGGGGGGGGGGGGTTAAGGGGGTGTTACGGACACACACATTTGTACATCATAGACATTTGGGAAACTCTTAAAATTGTTTCGAGCTCACTTGAGTTTACCAGAATGAATGCTTTCTGATCGCCGCCACAGTAGTTGACAAACCCCTCTTTGTGATAAACCCAAATGTTCCCAAGACAGGTTTATGAGTTTCCCAAATTTCAAATTTGGTGTATTAGTTAGTGTGCGCAGCACCATTGGGTGGTTGTGAATAGAAAATGTCAATGTTTTCTTTACCCGATGCAGTCGATGCACTGGCGGCGAACTGCCTCAATTCGTCCATTTCTCGCTTTTTCTGCTTGTGATTTTTCGCGACGAAATACCGCACGATCATGAGCAGCACCAGTGAAAGCAGAAAGATGCCCAAAATTATGCCTGCGGTGATTTATAAGTGTTTTTTAATCACCAAGATGTTCTGACACCAGCGGATTAATGTTTGTGGAGTCACAGAGCACCACAGAGATCGCCAGTGTGCCTAGTTCAAATATCAATGTCACAATCGTGGGAGCAAACGCACCCAATATAACGGCAGCCACACCCAATCCTTTACTTGGCGCATTGCCAGCCACTTGCAATGTGATATCATTTGAATCGGTGCCAGATACTTGTTGACCTTGAGTCGGCGTGTTTGTGATGCTGGGGTAAATGGGGGTGCTAGCGATCGCTTTGGGTTGCCTGCATGTGTTTCGGAAACGTTTTCGGTGGTGCGTTTGCGATTGGATTAAGATTTGGATCCCGAAATCTAAATAAAAAATCCTGAACCCATTCCTGAACATTTTTAAATCCAAATCCCGATCCCGTGACCCCAATCCCGATCCCGATCCCAGCAAAATTAGTGAAAAAGGTAAAAAGGTTTTAAAAATGACTTTTTGAACTAATAAATGTGTACGGAAATATCCAGTGTCCAATTGCTGCCACTTTTTGGCATCCAGGTGTATATTTATACCATTTTTGTGGCAAATCAGAGAAAAACCTTTAATATCATAATAATGTTTAAAATCCTGATCCCGAAACCCAAATCCTGATCCCGAAAACTCAATCCCATTTGAACCCTGTTCCAGGGGCACCATTCCATCAAATAGAAACATTGAGACATTTCCCCCGCGACTGACCGCAGCATGGTACCCCTCATGGTGATCGGTTCGGCACATTTAGTTGGCTCTTTGCCAGGCGCATCGATGATCATCTCCGGGTTTGATCGGAGCCAGTTACGAAGACTGTTCAAACGCAGGTCGCACACCCATGGGTTATCTGTGTTTAGCGCTGGAGTTCAGTATGGGGGGTCGGGGGGGTGGGGGGTTACCCCCAAAAGCTCCAGCTATCTAATTATATCTGGCGTCATTGCCGCACTGCGTCATTTTTTCTGGCGCATTTCCATTAATAAATACTATCCATCTTGCATGTATTGAAAATGATATCACACACAACTCCACCCGTCCCTTTCTCCCTCACCGTAGAGGTACAACATTCTGCTGGTGACAGGTTGGGTCCTTTCAAAAGTGCCCCGAAATGCATCCGCATTCAATGTTGCCAATTGGTTGTTGCTCAGGTCCAAGTGCTTCATATCTGGTAATCTTGAGAATGCTTCCCTGTCTATTTCCTCAATGTGGTTACCTTTTAGATCTAACGACACCAATTTTGTGAGGTCTTGGAACATCGATCGCGGTATTCTGAAGTTTACAGTAATTTTCAGAAAATTAAGGTATTTAACACGACTATACAATGTTGTTCAAAAGTACCTTTTAATTTTGTTATATCCCAGAACGAGCACCTGCACATTGGGTAAGTTTTGGAAGACACCCAACTCTATGCTTTCAATGGCGCACGCGCTAATTTCTAGGCGCACAATATCTGGTACATATTGAAATGTGTTCGATTGTATTCTGTCCAAGTAAATATTGTCGCTGAGCGATAGCACTCGCAATGCGGGAATGTTGAAAAACATCTGCGGGTCGATTCCTGTGAAATGAAATAGGTGTGACGTGATATCATAATCAGGGCCAGGGGGCTCCAAATAGGTAGACAGCTGAGCGATTGGGGGGGGGAGTTGGGGGTAAATAGATAGCTGAGCGGCCTCTGGAATAGATAGATAGCTGGGCGGTTTGGGGGGTAGAAACCCCCCCCCCCCCCCGACCCCGCCCCCCATTGGAGAACCCTGCCTGTCTGTCTGTCTCGCGCGAAAATTTATTAACACTGTTCCCGTTCGTGGTAAAAAGTATACTAATAATCATGAAATTCCTTTTGACTTGGCATGGAATTTGAAACTTGACAGACTACGGGTAATTTGCAACTTTTTCTGAAATTCAACAAATTCCTCACACTGGATTGGTATTGACTATCGATAGACAAGAGCACGGAATGACAATATTTATCTATCGTGATAAATAGCAAACAACGCACGTGTAAATCTATTGGCGCTCAAATACAAGTAAAGTAGATTCGGGGTGGACATGAACGCGTCGCTCGAGATCGACTCCAACATGTTCGCCTCCAGGCTCAGCGACTGCAAGCCGGCCAGCGGCAGAGAGCCCGCCTGAGCGGAAAATTATTTCGAAATTCTGTAGCCTCACAAAAAAAAACAGCCCGACTTACAGGCAAAACGGCTATTTTATTGACTCCAAGCGAGAGGTCCCTCAGGGTTGCCCCCAAGGGGGCTAAGGCAGCTGTGGGAATCACTTGCAACTGGTTTTTATCCAGGCTGAGCTCTTCTAAGGAAACGAGCCCGTTGAACGCTCCTTCCTGCGTGGAGTATAAGGAAGATTCTTTTTGAATAGAAATTTGTCAAGTAGGAAAATTAATTTACCTCGATCATCGTTATGCCGTTGCCAGATAGGTCTAATCTTCTCAAAATCGATCTGCACTCGTATCCCAAAAAGTTGTTGCTGTCAACTTTTTGGATGCCATTTTTCGCGAGCACCAGCGATCTCAGCGCGACTAGGAGACTAAGGCCAGATTTTGGCACTGTGCCCAATAAGGGATTGTTTCTGATTTCCAATTCCATCAACGTTTGCGTGATGGGTTGATCAAATGCATCGGGGTGAATCGATACGAGATCATTATTTCGTAAGACAAGTCGTTTGATTGCCAAGCCACTGAAAGCAAACGCCTGCAGGAGGGTGTTGTTATTTGTGATGAAATTTTGACCTGGTGCGACATTGAATTGGTCTGACACGTTAAACCCGATACCTCGATGCAAAAACCCAAATGCATTCAATCGGGCAATGGCAATATATGGGTAGTTTTTTTCTCCATAAACTACGAATAGCACTCGTATTTAGCTATCGAAAAGCTCAAAGTGAAATTAATGGTCAGACAAAAATCCCCTTTAATTGCAATTTCACTCACTGGCAATGTCCCTATGGGGGTATTTGCTATAACCAGACTATCGATTACAGTAGGGGGCTCGCCCACGCCTTGAAGAATCATTTCCAAGTTTTGTGCATTACTGCACACTATTGCCACTGGTTCATACCTGGATGGGAATAATTGTTGTGAAATTTCAAAAGATAAGTGGTCAGGTCACCTCACCAACCGATTTTATTATATTTCATCAAATCGTATGCATCTGGGGCCACTCCCAGACCCTATGAAATGCCATGTAAAATGTAAAATATCATGCAAAGTGTCAAAGGTAATATAAAATGCCATATAAAATGCTCTATCATTTACAGAGTCTGGGAGTGCCCCCTTTACACCATTCTTTACCTGGTTGATCCACATTCACATGGTGATTTGATGCTGTTTGGGCATTGCGCCTTTGCTAGGATAAAATTGTGGTAGACAAGGAATAGTGCAGACAGATAATTTGCTGACTGCTTCAGTGGGATATACAGCATCATTGTGTTGCGATTTAATTTGACTGTTGTTTAAGACTAGGTAGCTGTTAAAAAGAGAAAAAGCGTCAATTGATGGCTTGACGCAGAACTCATTAGATACATTAGTATCGCTCACTCTTACAGGGAAACATACCTAAATACATAAATACATGTACACAGTGAATAGAAGATGAAAATTCTCAACAATAATCCTACATTCACTCCACAGTTTCAAAATTTCCCATGAGATGTGGTCATTTATCCCAAAAGTACACATGACTCTGCTTATATAACTAAGTAAAGTTTTGCCGCGCCAGCCACCCAACAGGTTTTATCTACTTTCAAATAGTACACGAAGTTGAATTCTGCTTATTTGCTTTGAGATTAGACTTCGTCCCGGCATTTTTACGTTGTAGAATATAAGAAAAAGACATTTCTCCGCTATCCACAGAAATACTTCCGTCATTTTTGCAACATTGGAAATGTAGTGCCAGATCTCAGATTAATTGAGATTCAGCTACCCATCTGTAATTGGGTTGGGAATCTTCTAGTCGGTCGGATTTATTTTTCATGACTATAGTCATGAGCAAATAAAAAGCAGCTATTCATTTATGAAAAGCGGCTGATGGAGCCACCGTTTTATTTGTCAATATTATGAAACAGCCCGATGCATTGGTCAAAAAACTGCCTGGAGCGCAATGGATGATCTGCATTTCTAATCTAATGTCAATAGTGATTCATGTTCATGTATAAATACTATAAATATTTGTGTATGCAAGTACGCGCTTTTAGGTCAGCATGACCCATTCGATAGAAATTTTTGTCAGATTAAGCATGGCTAACCAATTGTTTAAGCTAAATACACTTTTATTATGCATACTGATTTGTAAAAAAAGGGAAGAAACGATGGTCGTGTTTACGCTGGGAAAAAGCAGCAGAAAACAAGCAAAGAATGAAACAGAACCGAACGAGATCTTTATGAGTGTCTAAGCAATAAAATTTAAAAACTTTGTGATCTTCAATCAAAATCTATTTATTATTATAAATATGTGGGCGCTAGACAAGCAGTGCCAACTATCAAGTCGGTTGTGTCAAATCGAACCCACACAACACTATTAAAACGCAATGATGGGTCCGGCTCTCTGTGCACTGCACTGCAGCGGGACTTTTGGCGTGAGACATTGCACTGCACTGCATTGTGTGTTTGTGTGTGCTCACCTGGCCCAGTTTTCCATACCTTTCCATTTTGAACTGGCGCTGTGATGCAATCCAATGTTAAGCTGGGTTGACTAAATGTGGGGTGGGTTGGAAACATCAGTCGATTTTAGGACGGCTCACTTCTCCGATCCGTTCGGTGGCTTTTTGGTGATGTATATAGTTTGGCTATAATTTAAAAAACATGATACCCTATTGCTGCTGAGCACTACCTAATGGTCTGTGTGGTGTGGAACTATTTACGTGATATTGACCGAAAAACTTACTATGTTTTATCGTAGGTAGGTTTTCCCGAAATAATAGTATTTTTACGGAATTTTTGTAAATCGCTGAAAAACGGATGAAGTAAAACATAAATAGTAACTGCTGTAAAAAAAACTTTCAAGATCTACAGTGAATCACAAAACCCATAATCTAATGGAAACAATGTTTGGAAGCTGCATAGTGTCGTGAATATTCTGCTCATGCAATGCTATGCTGAACGGACCTGACCTAGCACAGTAAACACGAGTATATTTTTATTTACAATACAATCCAAACATGGAGTGAAATTGAATGGAAAGCACCTAAATGGAGCTATTTCTGAGGTCGCAGTGTTTGCACATCGGTCGAATTTTAGCGAATCGGTTATTGGCTTTCGTAAGATTGCTTCGGGGTAAAATTACGCAGTCGCGTATTTAGAGTAGCAGTTTACCTGGGGGCACTCCCAGACCCTGTAAACTGTGAAATGTCGTGTCAAAAATCATGTAACATGCCTAGGGTTCAAACGGGATTGACTTTTCGGGATCGGGATCGGGATTGGGGTTTAGGGATCGGGATCGGGATTGGTATTTTGAGATTTTGGGATCGGGATTGGCCGGGATTGGGATCACGGGATCGGGATAGGGATCGGGATTGGCATTTTTTCGGGATCGGGATTGGGGTCTAGGGATAGAGATTTTCGTCACTGTTCTGGCATTCACAGTTGTTCATAAAGATCTCAAAACACTGTTGGATGCCAGAAAAGTGACATAAAATGGACGCTGGGGGTTTGCGTTCACATTTGTGCACAAATGTCATTTTTTCACTTTTTAAAATTTCCACTATTTTTTCCGGGATCGGGATCCCGGACTTGGGAGATTCTCGGGATCGGGATCGGGATTTGAAAGTTTTCGGGATCGGGATTGGGATTTTTGGATTTCGGGATCGGGATTGGAGTTTCGGGATCGGGATCGGGACTGCTAAATCCCGGAATTTCGCGGGATCCGGGATCGGGATCGGGATCCCGTTTGAACCCTAAACATGCCCTGTCAAATTTCTAATTTTTTTTTTACTTTTCGTTCGCCATTTTACATGACTTTTACATGGCAAACGATCACCATAATGCTAAAAACCAGCGATGTAAACGTTCGACAGACAAGCTTTACTCAGTGACGTGGCCAGCAGAAAAACAACAAAATTCCCTCTCAGGTACTCCGAGGTCACCTGCTCGCATGGGCTCTGCCACACCACAAAACCCGTTGACAGGTTCCCCACAAATTGGCTCGCTGCCAAAAACGCTGGGTCCGGAATCTGAGGGTCGAGTTGAAGCGCCGGCCGATGTGCACGTGCAGTTGAATGTTCCTGATGGGCAAGGCTGCGACGCTGCGGGAAAGAGGTTTCCTGAGTTTGGTGAATTCAGGCAGACTGATAGTGGTTGGCTTTTTGAGTTTTTTTGTTTTGATCCCGATTTTACTCAATTGTAATTAGTGGGCGATGTTGATCTGTTGTTCCAACGTATTTGGGCAGTCTGCTTTTCATGTGGTTCTAACGGTGGTAGACCCTCTGGGAAAAGTGTATCATATTTTACTTGTTTTTTTCTAAAATGACCTCGAATTTTCCTTAAAATTTTGAATTGAACTGAAATTTAATTGGGATTGGATTCAATCGAATTGGCAGATTAAATAAATATTTTCGAATCTGATGTTGCGTATATATTTTAGAGCCTTTCTACTGAATAAAGTAAATACATATTTACGTATTTATGTTACCTGAGGTGAAATACAGAATTCTCATTTTAGATGTGGACAATCTGAGTGTGCGTGACGATTCCGCGTCGCTGGCCAGCGACGACGACGCTTACATCCTCCTCGAGGCTGAGGTTTGTCGCCTGGGGGCACTCCCAGACCCTGTAAAATGTAAAATGTCATGCAAAGTGTCACAAGTCATGTAAAATGCTATGCAAAATGGCAAAAGAGTTTGCCATTTTACGGGTTATTTTGCATGACTTTTGACGCTTTGCACGACACTTGACCTTTTTCCAGCGCATTTTACAGGTCTGGGAATAGCATCGTTTTTTAATGCAATATCCTTCGAGTAGGAAAAAACCCTTGCTAAAATACCCAAAAACCATTCCACAACAGCCGGGGTGCATTTTCGACGACGTTTTCTCCGAACGGCCGCACACGTCTCGAATAGCGCCCGCAGAAGACGCACTGGCGGAAAATGATCGACATTCGGTGGAACAACAGCGCAAAAGACAGTACAGGATGAGAATTGCTCAGAGACCGGTGGGGTGCATTTTTTGTAGGAATGTGTTCATGCTAGTTTTCAACCGAAACATTGAAAACTCGTAAATCAGCATTGAACGCATTTGAGTTTTCTTGAATGTGTCATTTTTACTCATCAACTGTAGATGACGGGCACCTCATCCTAGAAAACTCAAATGTGTTCAATGCTGATTTACGAGTTTTCAAAATTTCGGTTGAAAACTAGCTTGTGTGGCCACATTATTGTGCATGATTATCAAAAAAAACTTGAAATTTTTAGGCTACTATTCTGTCAATTAAATTGGATCGGCCCAGATTGAAAGCGTTGGCATATGATTCTGAAGTGGATCTTCAAGCCACTGGAGACAGGGTTTCGTTGGTTGAAAATGCTGGCAGCACCGTGGGACAGTTGATTGAACGTTTGACCCACAGCACTGGTCGGTTGGGCGATTACCTATTTACTTTTCCTCTATTCAACTTTCAATCTTATGTATACCGAGTGGAGCGCATACTTAGCGCAGAATCCTAACATAATTTGATGAATACAATTTTGTGATAAATTTGAAATTAATTATCCATAGTAAAACGAAATAACTTGATGGAAAAACTGATATAATTTTTGGTCCATTATTCAGATGGGTTATGGTAGGTTTCCATACGAAGTGTGATATCCGCCGAGTATAGGTGTATGGACGATATGATAATTCCATTTCTATATTCTCTAATCAGAAAGTGCCCGATACTCTATCCCTTATATCGTCCTAAACACTGACTGACTTGTCCCCCAACCCAAATCTCAGTCACCTCGCCGATGTCAGAATCGCAGCTGAGTCCAACCGATGCTGGTGATGTCACTTTCAGACCCCCAGGGGCTATATCCGAGGAGAAATTCAACAAGTCTCAAGCAGCTTTCATATTGGAAGCCGGCGCTAGACTTGGCTCATTGCCAAATGTTCATCCGCTCACGATGAATGTAACTCTGAACGGGCTCAATGTTTCGCTCAGTAACGAGGCAGCTAGTAATTTGGGCGCTTTTCTCGAAGACGATTTTTTGGATGTGGAACAGACACCTTTGGTTGTGAAGTTGCGACAGTCGTTAATCGAATTAAAGGTATGTTGTCAAGATTGTGTGTGCAAACAGTAAATTCAGTTTACGACGAATCAAAGCATTTGCGTAAACAGTACAATAGCAAGATAGCATAGTTTTTAGGCGTTTTTAAGCGTTTTTAGGCGTTTTTAAGTAAAAAGCGTTATTAGGCAATCCCAAAAATAACCTTCGTTTGTCTTTTACGCGTAAAATACATGTTGGATGCCCAACTGCATGTTTTCGTACGTGACATAGATTGTATGTTGTGCAGGATTCCAGACGGCCCGCCGCCGCTCCTCTGAGACTAAACTTACACAACACTGATATTGATACACTTGGTTGGTTATTTTTCAGATATAAAACCCCTGTTCTCTGTATGTATGACCCTCACAGGTAAACTGCACACGAACTGAACTGAACTGATATAAAATTTATGGATACATTACCGTAGGTAAAATAAGAGTCTAAACTATGTATGCCATTGTGCACGCTACCGTCTTTCCATTCAACTAATTTTGAGCGGACCGCATGCTATGCTCTTTTCTGAAGGAAACACTCCATCATGACGTCATCGTTTATAAAATAAAAATTGTTCCAGCGGAAAAAGAAAGAAAAACTTTTCAGCGAAAACATGCCTCGATTTTACGCGACTCCGCCTTTTTCTTTTAAAAATATTTTCCGTTTTGTGAAAGTGCTTACATCAATATCCTGCTCGCGCGTTATCGACTAAGACATAAGTAATTTTGGGCGCATACTTTGGCGTCCGTCCAGTATACCATAGAAAAAATCAAACTCTCATAAATCCAACACACCTCCACAGGCACATCAAACACATCACAATCTGTCACATCTACAACAAACAGCGAAATGTCCGACGTGCTGGCGCGCAACGCCGACTTGGAGAAGCGCCTGGCCGACACGGAGGCGCTGCTGCGCAAGTTGGTCGCCAACGCGGCGAGGAACAGCGGCGCCGCGCAGCAGAGGGTGGCCAGCGAGAGGGGGCTGGGTAAGAATGATATGAAGAATTGAGTTTTTTGGGAGAAACACATGTGGGTAGAAAATTACGGCGGTGCACTTGCACGCACAAATGCCTGGTGCGCACAAACGCCCGGTACGCACAAAATTGTGCCCGCCACGCACATCTGCCCGGTACGAAATGACATTATATTACATTTTGACCGTGTTTTTCACTTCACACTTGTGAGTAAAGTGAAAAAAAGTTAACTTTTTGTCACTTCACACATATTTGAAAATCACTTGAAAAAGTGTCAAGTGAAAAAAACGATGGATAATGGCTATTTTTGACCGTTTTTTTTCACTTGACACTTTTTCAAGTGATTTTCAGATCTAAGTTAAGTGAAAAAAGCTGTGCAATAACATTAGTGACGGTACGCAAAGATCATCAGCCATGTAAGTACCGGGCAGATGTGCGTGGCGGGCACAATTTTGTGCGTGCCGGGCGTTTGTGCGTACCAGGCATTTGTGCGTAGGAGGCCTGGCCCAAAATTACTTGTGATATTTTCTAGTTGTTTGTGAGCCAGTAACTACCGTATATCCTCGAATAATGCCTCAGAGGAGTTATTATATCGTGAATCGTGTGAAATTTTGGAGGGTGTTGTTTTTCTGCAGAACTTGCACTTTATGCATTGTATTCAACAGTTAACAACAAAACGAAGGTATCATGCTAGAATTCTTGTTCATCAGTATCCAAATCATTCAAATACACATATCAAATAACAAGAGGGGGTTATTCAAGGGGAAGTTATTTTTTCTCACTTGCCCAACAGGTGGATTTATTCAAGGGGGACTTCAACTCAACGTTATTCAACGGGGTCTCATTTAATTCAAGGATATACGCATACGGTACCCAATATTTTATCCGTGCCGATTGTGATAAATATAAAGCGTCGATAATAGAAGGTCGAACATTAATGACGCCATTACGTCACTGCATTAACTGACATTTAAGCGACGATGTCTCAAAAAAATTGCGCCAAACCCTATCGTAGAGAAGCGCTAGCGCTTTTGCGGTTTTTTTAAAGGTTCAGCGTCGGGAAAGTGCACCGTCACCTCATATTTATGCTGTCAGCTTTCATTCTTCGTAGCTACACAAAAAGTTGTTAACGGATTTGTATTTACCCTAAATCCTCGAAAAAGACGCCAGGGGAGTTATTTTTTCCTCAGACGTTTTTGAGGGGGGGTTGTTTAAGGGGGGAGGAGTTATTCGAGGGGGGAGTTATTGTTACCTCGTAAAACTTGGAGTTGATCCATTGTATGGGTGCAGTCTGTAAACTCATACACATAATGTATCAGCTGTCGCTGCTCTAGGCTAATATTATTTTGTATCTTTGTGGTGTATCGTTTTTATCCAGAGGGGGCGTTATTCAAGAGGGGGGCGTTTTTCAAGAAGGGGAGTTATTCCAGGGGGGAGTTTTTTTCCTCACCTCACAAACAGGGGGGGAGTTATTCAAGGATTTGTGGTACATTTATGCTCATTGTTAGAAGTTAATGAAAATATTTCCGTTTTGTAGATTACATGCGGCATCAGCCGTCTGCACTCTTATTTGGGTGCCGCATTTCCTTGAATAAATCCCCAGTTCACGCCAATGGAGGACGTGTATTCTTATTCAGAATATTCCGTCAGGAAAAAGATACCCGAGGAAGTTATTCAGTTAAATGCGGTGGATAGTGTGAATAGCTACATCGGATAAGTCATTGTCGTTTCTATCATTTCCTATTTCAACTTTGTATCGGCATGTTGACTGGACAATGCCAAGATATTCACTTTTTCAGTATTTTTATATTATAATTTCATACCTAAATATTAATATACATTTTATTGAATCACAGATTAGGATTTATTATTGTGTTTTCTTCCAGTTTTACTGGAATTCCAGTAAACAGTGGAAAGTTTTACTAAATTAAAAATGGTTTTGAAATATTATTTTTCCTGTAAAAGATAAAAGATAGCTTGCCAAATACTATTTAAACGAATGTAGACGATTTGAATCAGCCATGTAAATTCAAATGTTTAAATTTAAATATTTTCAAACGTTTCAATTTAGATTTAAAATGAAATAACACTATACTCAACGGACCGCACACTTGATGAAATCGTGGCTAACACAACCGTCGTCGTGTAAAAGTTTCAAACGTCATGTAAACATTTGGCGTAAATTTGAAACTTCTGGTAAAATGTGTAACTTGATAGACGACTTCACAGAATGCCGGATTGGCGCAGACTTCATATTAAATGTCCAAGTACCGTATTTCCTCGAATTACCCGCCCCTTGAATTGCCCCCTCCGTCGAAATACTGCAATGTCTTAGCGAGCTGGGGAAATAATAGATTACCCTCGAAATATCCCCCGGCTGGAATAATGTACATCAAGTGTGCAATGTACATGTGTATTAATTGCTGCCAATTTGCATAGCAGCTACACAAAGACTTTGCATGTCCAAATGAATATATCTGTTTTATCACATTTATTACCAGTTTTGGGTTTGTAAATAGAACCTGTTCTTCACTATTTTATGATCCTTCACGAAAATTTCTGACAAAATAATAACGAAAACCCCCGAATTAACCCACCCCCTCAAAATCTGCTATCGAAATAATAACCCCCCCCCCCCCGGGGGGGTATTTCGACGAAATACGGTATCACCATTCTCCACGATCACGACAGAATAGGTATCCGTTTTTCAAAAGATATTTACGATAAAATCAGGTCTACACACGGTTGCATAAGTTCAGCGCGGCGGCGGCGGCGCGTGCGTGCGCCCGTTGTCCCGCGCCGCGGTTCATTCAATCCGACTGAACCTGGCACCGAAACTCTCAGCTCCAAGTTGCAATTGGACTGCACGCATTTGCGCATCGGTGCGGAATTCCCGTCGCTCCGGATCGGGTGGCGTTTGTGCAGCGGTGTAAAGTGACTACGGGGAAAAGTGTCACTTCAAGCGGTCGCGCACTGAACATAATTAATTGATTTTCGGGATTAGCGAAAATTCCATGAACTTATGACGATAAACATGCTACACTATAAATTTAATGACTTCGCAAATACCCACAAAAATACAATACGATCTACGTGCGGCTAGGGTGGCAGACGGTACGGCCTTGCGATAAACCGTACGGTAAATTTTCTATTTGTACGGTAAATCTTCAATTTTGCGGTAAACGGTACGGTACGGTAAATCTGAAAAGTGCGTTACGCGGTACAGTACGGTGAATTTCTAAAAGTGCGGTAAACGGTACGGTACGGTAAATTTCTCAAAAATGCGGTACGGTACGGTAGATTCTGCCACCCTACGTGCGGCCGGTGCCATCGCGGCGGCGGCACTTCACACTTAACATAAACTATGCCGCCGAAACCAAAAGTGCTTGGCGCCACTTTCCGTCCGCGCCATTGTGCCGTCCCCGTTTCCACCACGCCGCTATCCGGAATATCAGTGAAATCTGGCGCCAAACATCTCGATGTCTGACCTAAAAATTGTCGGTCAAGGCTGTCACCAAAGTCTCATTTTTGCGTGCGACCAACTTTGAAGTAGATTATTTACGGAATACACACGATTCGAGTGTTTCACCATGTTTGAATTGAGTGTGGCCCAGTTTTTGTAGACCCTTCATCTGCGCGCGCCCTTGTGATTGCGCCATTGATATTGATTTGATATGTGAAATCGGTCGCCGCCAGAAGTTGTAGTGACTTTTTACTCTGCAATTGCATCACAATTCAAACGTAAGATCTTGCGACGGCTTCAATTGAAATTTTATGACATTTTCTCATGACCCAAATCGAAAACAAGTTCGGCGGACATTTTATAATCGGATAAACTTTGTTTTTGTGTTCGCTGACGCCATGCGGCATTGTTGTTTTTTTATTGCATGAGCCAGGATTATATGCAGTAATTCCCAAAGGGCAGGAAATGTGTTTATTTGCTAAAAGTTTGGTGTTGCAATAGCTATGGTGCCGTCACTGCAGCTGCAGTTGATGATGTATTTCATCAAATTTTATAACCCTCGCGTCACTCACAACATGCCCCTTTTTAAATGGTGTGCATGAGTATAAAAATCCCGAATATAGCATTGTTGTTGTAGTCAAATTGCTATCCAAACATTCCAAACTCTCGTTGACGTCACTCCCAGGCCACCGATCTCTACACCAAGAAATCACCATCAAAAAGTTACAACATGCTCACTCTCGCCCTACTTTTACCCCTACTTTCTCCTAGCACCAGCCAAATAATTTTGGGCGGTGCTTCACCCCCCGGTTCAGGGCCTCCCGGTTCGCAAAATGAGGCTGTTTCAGGAATTTTAGGGGTCGGCGCAAGGATAAACACTGGTGGTGAAGGTAAATTGCAGTAAATTTCGATGTGGTAGATTTAAATTGCACAATTTTTTTGGTCGACGAAGGGTGACGGTGGCATTGCATTTTAACGAGAGTTTGAACAATTTTTTAAATGTGTGTGGCAGCTTTTGGCGGCCGGCCCGGCCATTCGTCCACATCAGGGTCGACTCAGCTTGTAGGACTTCACACGGCTGGGGCCAAATTCATTGCCACGCTGTCCAATGGAGAACGCATCGATTTCAGTCAAGTTAGTGTTTACCTGGTCGATTTTTTGACAACGGAAAACTATTGTCAGTTTCCGCATTCCAGTGGATATCGCAGGTGCCGCGCCCGTTGGCGGAGCGAATTTTGACTGGGCGCCATGTGGATGGGGTTTCACAAAAGACAATGAATTCTATCATTACACAGTATAACGATTTTCTGTCGATGCTTCAAACTAAGGCAGCTAGCAAAGGGCAGAACAATAGACGCGCTGAGCCCCAACTTCGGGTGTTGTCCCCGTCTGAAGCCAAACAGCAGAGTTTTGGTGAGTAAGATTCAGTTGCTTAGATCTTTCGAATTAGCGTGTTTGTGTAGAGCAGACTGTCTTGTGTGGTTGGTATCCGTCATTTGCAATGCCATTGTAGCAAATTTTTGCAGTGTTCGGGTCATGAAGTTTGAAGTTTAAACATCGAAATACACAGAAGAATCATAAATGACTGTTGTAAATTATGTTCAATATCACCTTGTAATGACTTTGACTCAGCTTTGCAGAAGTTTGTTGCGATTGGCTATCCACCCATTGTTTTTTCAATAGTTCTACCATATTAAAGTAATTTCATTACATCCAGTGTCTACCCTTCTGTATTCATGTATTCGTTGTCAATGCAAATACAATAGCAATTAGGGATCACGAATGATTGTCCGTCTATTAAAAAATTCCACACATTTTACAGCACGACGCATCAAGGAACGCACGTGGCTGCGATCAGAGACATAATACAAATAAACGAAACCGAGAGCAATTCAAAATGCAAAAATTGGAATGCCACTGTCCCCCTTCGTACAAATTCCCACCGTGACTAAAATACTCAAATAACCTTATCAAAACTTGATAACACACATTTTCGTAAATCCGTGACAGTGCTGCGCACACTAGTTTACTCCCAGTAAACTAAAAATGTAGTAAACTCATAAATTTTGAGCATTTCGACGCAGGAACCCATGTGAGTTTGAAGGAATGAGATTAGGTGTTTGTCAACTGCAGTTGACGGCAATTGAAAAATAACTCATTCTGGTAAACTCAAATGCGTTCAAATTTAATTTAACGTATAAGTTTACTAAAATCACAAATTTCTTTAAAAAACCAGTATGCGCACCAAAACCATTGTAAACCCTTCCAAAATACAAACCCCCCAAACCAACCCCCCCACACCCCTCAGCATCAACAACACCGACATCAATCTCATCATCCGAGTGGAGGTGCGTCGGCCTGCCCGCCTACCTGTACGTGGAGTCGGCCCAGCCCACGGCCGCCGCCGCCGCCGTCTACGCTGGCGTCACTGAGAGGGCCTGTCTGGATGTGTGCACCGCTAATAGGGTGTGTGGGGTTTGGAGTGGATGGGTGGGATGACTAGAGTCTGTGAAACGCAATGACGTGTAAAGTGTGAAACGTCGTGTAAAATGCCCAGTAAATGGCAAACGTGTTTGCCATTTACCTACAGGGCATTTTACATGACTTTTGATACTTTGCATGACATTTGTCAGTTGACAGGGAATTCACAGGCTCTAGGAGTGTCCCCTTCAGTTGTGACTAGTGATGTGAAAGCTACCGGGTAAAATAGTACCTCACCGCACCGGCACCTCTGCCAGTCCTTAGAAAGGGCACTTGGCACCTTGGGGCATCGGCAAAAAAGGGCACCGCACCGCACTGGCACCGGTGCTATTCTGAAAATATGCTGAAAGCATCTAAACATGGCGCCGGCACCGGCAGGGGGCATTTCTGAAAATTGCAAGAGAACCGCACAGCACCGGTGTTGGTGCCCTTCGGTGTCCAGCACCGATGCACCGGTGCCCCGATGCCCCGGTGCCTTTACATCACTGGTGGTCGCTTCAATGCAAGTGAGTGGCAATTAAAAAAGACGTGTCGCAGGATGGGTCGGGTATCACGGTGCCGTGCATAGCGGCCACCTATGCGGACGACTCGGCCACGTGCGCCATTCTGTCGGGCAAAGCGACGCCCGACGGCGATTTCCCGTTCGAACGCGCCCTCAATGTCAGGTCCGTGTGCTGTGCTGCACAGCACAGCAGGCACCCGTTTATAGAGCAGTGATAAACACCAGCGACATTACACCTTACAATGAAATCTACCATATCCCATCTGAATAAACGAACAAACATAAAAGATTTTTTATCATATTTATCAAATTGCTTTGTAAGGTGTAATGTCGCTGGAGTTTGTTTACTAGGTATATCTTGAAACTTCATGAGTGTATGCTACACGTACATAAATACAACATTTCATTACTTATTGGCAGCCCGTAGACTAGTTGACACACGTGTGTCAACTGGTCGGTGTCAACTGAGATTTCGGCTTCATCTCCAAAAGCACATGCAGCAATGTTGAAAAATAAATATTACGGCTAGTGCATTGGAATATCGCTCAGCGACAGGTGAAGCCCAAATCTGATCGAGTTGACACAAAGCAGTTGACATACTTTTGTCAACTAGTGTGTGGACCGCCATTGTTCATCCATTCCCGCCATTCACAGGTATTACGAAAAGATCTGCCTACGACCGACCGTGCCCGTCACGTGTTTCGAAGCCATGTTCAGAAGGGTGGACCAGAAAGTTCTCGCCGGTTTCGCCAAGAATTTCACCATCCAGAAATCGCTGGCCGATTGCGTAGACTATTGCGTTTTCAAGCAGAGCGATTGCAAGGTTTGTGCAACGCAATGCGCGTGGCTTTTCGAGCTCATATTTACAATACCGTATATCCTCGAATAAGTCAACAGTGGAGTTATTTTTTCGTCAGAACTTTTTTAGGGGGGGGGAGGTTTGGGAGGGGAATTATTCGATGGGGAGAGTTATTTTTGTCTGACTCTTCAGCAGAATGTATGATTTATTTTTTGCACAAAAGTGGATTTCGGTCACGTAGGAATATAAAAGTAACAATTCCAGCAGTAAAATTAATATTTGTGAACTCTAGCTGCAAGACAATGACACATATATTTATCTAATTACATAATAAATACATAAAACGTTTTTTGTAAATGTGAAATGTCTTCTGCCCATCAAAGTGGGGGGTTATTCGAGGGGAGTTATTTTCTACACGCTCACAAGAGTGGGGACTTAGAGGGAGGAGTTAATTGAGGGGGTTTTATTCGAGGATATACGGTATTTATTTTGGCGCGCTTTCGTATTATAAATAACGCCTCCTTATTTTGCAGTCGGCGGTTTACTACGAAGATTACAATGAGTGCATCACAAACGATGAAAGAGCTGAGAATGTCGATTCTGAGGTCTTCCTAACTGAGACGAAGGACAAGGTTGTCTATTTCGACAATGGATGTTTTATTCCTGACTTGGGTTAGTAGCTGGATGATAATAACCAAATTTTATCTTTCTAATACCAGTAGCGCAAGGCTAACAAAGGTAAAAATTTATCGTCTGCTTACATTCATACGAAGGTAGGGAAAGATCGCTAAGATGCTAAACAAAAATACCTAGCTACCTAAGTATATCCACTTTCATTTATTTTGTCAAATTGACATAAAATGCTATTGTGGTTGCGACTGCCATTTTTACAATGGAAGTAAAATTATCCTGTTTCATTAGAGTCGCGCTTGTATTGCTTCCCGATCCCCCAATGGAAAAATACATATTTTACGCCACACTTTTATTCCAGCCCTGGGGCACTTCTAGACCCTGTAAAAAGCCCTGTAAAATGTCAAATGTCATGCAAAGTCTCAAAAGTCATGGAAAATGCCCTGCAAAATGGCAAACGTACGTACCGAGTTGCCATTTTGCAGGGCATTTTCAATGACTTTTGACACTTTGCATGACATTTGCCATTTTACAGGGCTTTTTACAGGGTCTGGGAGTGGCACTTGAAGCAGAATAAATACCTTTCCCATACTTATCAAAGACTAAATAATGCTAGGCTGAATGGTCAAATTTTATAATTTTTACCCATTCACAATACACAGCTGAAGAAAACCTGGTCGCACCAAAACGAGATCGATTGGCAATTCTTAATGAGGGGAAAGCGCGTCAGAATAAGCCGATTTTGATCAATGCTGGTGAGAGAGTGGTTGATACCCAAATCGGGAAGGGATCCATCGTGGATGAAACTGAAACGATTGATACGGTGAGTGTTTCGGGCGGATGTGTTATGTTACTGCTTTTTGCATACCGTATTCCCTCGAAATATCCCCATTCGAAATACCTTCCTCGTTTAACGCCCGCAAATTTTGCACTATGAAAAATAAACCACCGGTGGGTATTTCGAGGAAATACGGTACCAAAAATGCTCGCTGTTTTCGCATTTTCCAAGCTGAGACACACAAAAATTGTCAGGAAATTTCAATATCACTCATGAGTCGTGACTCATCCCATTCTTCCAAACAAACAACAACCAAATCTTCACAACCTCAAAACCCCCCAAACCCTCAAGTACCCCCCACAGGCACCCACCGACCCCCTGACAATCCTCACGCCCAGTTCAAATGGTCAGCGCACCTGGGAGGCGGAGCCAAACACAGACGGGTACACTGAATGGTCTCAGTGGACTTATTGTCACGAGCCGGAGGGTAGAAGGGTTAGGAGGAGAAAGTGCACCCTGCCTTTGTGCCTTGAGGCTACTGTGCAGACTCAGTGGTGCAGCGATTTGGGTGGGTTTGGGTTGGGTTGTGGGACTTTTGGATTTTTGGTGCAATTTTGGAGGCGAGCGAAATTTTACATGGTGACTGGCGCTAATAGTCGCCACTGCCACACTAGCGAAATACATTGCTATTGTTGATTACAGGGTAAGGTTGAACAATACACATACCCGTACTGTATTTGCTCGAATAATCCTACTTTTGAATAATTCCCCCTGTTAGACCAATGGGTAACAAATAATTCCATCACTTGAATTATTCCCCCCCGAATAGTCCCCCCTCAAAAAAGTCCCCGTTGAATTATTCGAGTGCATATGTACGTTACGTTAGTGAACGGTGCCGTCCGTCAAAAATTTGCTATAATTTATCGTTCTGGACTAGTGCCAAGCAACTCGTGTATATAGCAACATCACCTCACAATTTATATTAACAAAAACACCATCAAACAACATCGCAGACCCCTCCGAAATCGTTCGTCCATCGGCCATCGCCCGTGCAAAGTCTCGCGCGCGCGCCGCTCAAACTGCGGCAGCTGTCAGTGCGATCGAATCGTCGCGCAGAGGTCCCCAGATCAGGGAGGGCAGGAGGACGCCCAATGCGGTGGCCGTCATCGACAAGGCGCCCGAGCCGGACACGCCCAGCCCGGATCAGATTGTCAATGTGAGACATTGAAATTGGGGTTTATGACGTTTATTGGGTGATGTGTAGTTCATATTCATTTTACCTAGGTATTTTAGTAAATATTTGGGTGTTGCCAAGTTTCGCAAGGGAAACCTTTGATCAAGCGATCAAGGAATAAGAGCTAGTAAAATAGCAAAAAGCAGAAATGGAATGAAAAAGGTACAATGAAAAAATATACGAAATAATATGCAGTTAAAAATATTGTTTTAAATTGCTCTTTTTACACGTGTTTCGGAAAATGAATGAAAATGAAATATAAATGATGGAACAATCATGCAGATAGGCATAGTAATTACAATGTAAATATAGGTATCTAAATACAATAAAAATTGTATGACATTTTAATAAATTTAATTTTTAGATAGCACTGCACCTGATATAAAATGTTTCCCAGCTCCAATAATTATAAACGCGTAAATAAACACCTCTAATGAATGTTTCACTTGACCTAAAAAACAGAAAACTATATTCTTTTGCTTACTTTTTCCCCCACTGCAAGGATAATCCAAATAATTAGCATGCACCCCTCAGACACCAGTGGAGGGCTGGGGTTCATGGACACCGCAATGTGCACCTTTTGCCGATGACCAGAAATGTCAAGATGGAAATCTAATTGGTTTCCAGACTAGGAGTTGCGTCGGCAGCCCCTTTGAGTGCCAGGGACCATTTTTTAGGTATTGCATGATTCCCTGCTAGTAGGAAATGTATTGATTAATGTCTCTGTGATAAATATTTGTTTGCTTTGATGATCTATTCCAACATTCCATTTTTTTAAATTGATCGTTTGCGAGTGTAATTTTTAATCACATGATTGTTTTTATGAAGAAATAGTAAATATTTATGGTTGTTTGTAAATGTTGCATAATTTTGTATCAATACTTCATGTAATTATTTTTAAACACAAACATAAAAATGTGTTTTCTATACTGTTACCTTTTGTGAATGTGTAGTTTTCGAGAGCGCCACATATTGGTTGGTGAAAGCAATTCAATAAACAGTCTCTTGCTGAAAAAAGTTTGGTTGTATTGTATCCATTTCTTTATTTCTCGTGTTTTTGTGTGAAAAAATAAAAAAGCGACGAAAGAGCCCAACGTGGCCTGGCGGTCCGCGTGCGGCTGTGATGAATACCAGCCAGATAAGTCGGTCATCAAATCGTCTTCACAGTGAGTTTACGGGAAAAAAATTCTTGATACACGTTACAGCCTTTGTCCCTTTCTATCGGCGCCCCGGTTTATTCCATGCGCTTGGACCTGCGCCAAAATACAACGATATCGGTATCGTCGACGTTTGGGTGTTATGACGAGATATTCCCGTCAAAACTGCTCTTGAACGTTGTGTTCTCTTTATATTTTTTCTGAGTGAAAGGTTTCATTTGTTATAATCGCTTACAATTGGCACGTTGCCAAACCAAATCACAGCTCTGGCAGTGTCCGAGACGCGAGCGCCGCCGCTGTGCGCCGACTGCGGAGCCTTCGATCCACAATGGGCCGTGCTGAATAGAGGCGTGCTGGTTTGTACGGAGTGCTGCAGCGTGCACCGAGCCTTGGGCAGACATGTCAGCCAGGTGCGTTGTGATTTGAGTGGGTTTAGGAAGTTTTCGATAGCGGTATTCGCTGTGAAAAAAGTGGTCGATATCCTATACGATATGTCGACTTTTTCCTGTCGGAAGTTTTCCTTGTCAATTTTTTCATTGCTGATATATCGGCTGTCAACGCAAAGCCATGATGACAAAGGTGACATTATTCGAGCGCAACTCTCGAAGGTGCGTTCTCTGCGCGCGGGCGTGTGGCACCGGCACCAGCTGGACTTGGTGTGCTCGCTGTACGCCAGCGGCGCCAACAACGTGTGGGAGCACTCGCTGCTGATCGATGGAATCGCTGCTGGCGTCGGGAAAGGGGCAGTCACGGATAGGTTGATTAGGAAACCCACTGCTAGGTCAGTGGCGATTTGTGTCTTTTTTGAGGGTTCTTAATTACTGCTCACATTCAACGTAAACTTATCAGGGATCCCATCAATCCGGTGAAAGCAGATTTCATCCGTGCGAAGTACGCAAGTTTGGCGTTTTGTTGGCGACCGGCCAAAGATGATGATCCGCACCTTCTCAGCGATGTCAACAGGCAACTTTGGTAGGTCCTCCTCATAGTCAATAGCGCTAGCTGTCAACTGAAAATTCTGTAAAAACCTGTGTTTGTCAACGAAAACGCAATATTTGGAAAACTTATGATCAACTTGTTTTGAAAATGGTTTATGGAGTTAAATTTCATTTTTAACGTTTGATTAGAAACCACTTTTCACCAAAATGTTTACAATTTTCAACAAAAAAGGGCATGCATGCATGCGTGCACACTGAACATGACGCAGGTGTTGCGCCCGCACTGGCCACGTGGCGACGAGTCTGCGTCTGCTGGCGCTTGGCGCCGACGCCAACTGCGTGGACGAGAATGGGCTCAGCGCCATGCACGTGGCCGCCAGGGAAGATCAGCCGCTGCAGGTAGTTTTTTTGGCACCATTCTTTTGGCGTATATTCTTACACCTTACAAAATTGGCAAGGATAGAATAAGAAGGTTCAAGAATAGGGTGAATTGTTTTAAAGCTACCTGGTTCATTGATGTTGGATTATGGATGACCGGTGTCTTTTTAACCGTTTTCCCCCGTTCCCGGGGTCGGACCTGAAAAACACGAGGAAAATCAGCTTTTGGTATCAATTTTTAAGGTGTCGTGTAAAAAATTTTGCGCGCAAGCGCGCATTCGTTCATTACCACAGAGGTATTGTAAAAAATAGGCCCTGTAATCACAATTCTGTATTAAATACACTAAATGGCCGGCCTGTCGCTCTATATGTAGGCATATTTACATAAATAATAAGCGATTTTTGGCGGCAGCGCCAACGCCAATGGCGCCATTCCCTCACTTTATAGGTAAAACTTTAGGGGGGGCTGAGCCCCCCCCGTTCGCTGGGCTCCGTAAACAAGCAACCCCCCCCCGCTCCAAAATCCTGGATACGTCCCTGGCTAGCATCGAGACCGTCCTTTATAAAAACTGTCTTTTTTAACTAAAACGGTGTCGTTAAAAATACTTTTTAAAGAAGTCTTTCAAAACAGGGTCTTTTTCCATCCCACAGAACATTTAATTCCTCATCTTCAGGTAACCTCTCATAACCTCTCAGGTGGAGCTTCTCTACATCTACGGCGCCGATCCCGCGTGTGTGGACAAAGACAACTTACGCCCAGTGGACTTGGCGCTTCAAATGGGCCACGCCGCATTGGCGCAAAGATTAATTGAGCTGCAGTACGATCTCACGGATAGAATGAGCTACTATTTGTGCAGCAGGAAGCCGGACCATTTCAGCGGCAACGAGCAGGGCAAGGTGCCCTTTCTGGTGCCGGAGATGGCTGCGTTTGGTCCCGTGTATACTAATGAAAGTTCCTTGGCTGCGGCGATTGCTAAGCGGAGATTGAGGTTTGATAATTTGATTTGGTGTTGTATAGCCCACTATGATTGTGTTTTTATTGTGTCGAATGTTGATGTTAATAATTTTGGGATTGCTTGAAATCGAAATCGTTCGCTGTTCACGCCGAATTACTTTAGAAACAAAATCATATTGTCCAGCCTCAGCCCCACGTGCCAACTGCCAACATGGATGTTAAAGCAGAGATAAATAATACTGGTGTCCAAAATCATGGATGTTGAAAAGTTATTGTGGCAGTTAAAGCAGTTGGTCTGGTTTAGTGTCATGTGAACAGGTACTTTTGTAATGTTGTTTGACACGAAACAAAGATATAACTAACAGGGTGGGGATTTACGCGCTCGCGTGCAAATATTTCCCAAAGCGCCTACAAAATCGCTTTAGAAAAGTGCCCTTTCTGGCAAATATTTCTATCTGGCCCGGGAACGGGGGGGGGCGCCCAGTCCCCGCCCCCTTGCGTACGTCTTTGTCAGCATGCGGTCCCTCATACCGTTTTTATTCGCAGATTGCTGCCGGCGGAAGCGTTTGAGCACCTTGCGCAGGATTTGTTCGATGAAATGGAGCGCAGAGAGACTGACGCAGCCTGGCTGGCCGCCATGACGCCGCAGGAAGTTTTCGCATTCAACCACAGATACATCGTGCCATTTTTACCTGTTTGTTTGATGGTTTGAGGTTTATTCATTAGTGAAAAGATTTGGACAATAGATTGTGTGTACTTTCGATAGACCGGAAAATGTTTTGTGTTCTGAATAGACGCAGCTTTAATTGACACTCATATTTAAGTAGTTGGTGCGTACAAGAAGTTGTGAGCCATCGTCTTTTGCTCGCTCACTTCCCCATTACATATTGTTCAGCGCCTGGTAAGTTCAACGAATTTCGATCATTATTCATTTATATTTTAACGAATACAAGAATAAAAAAACTTTTTATGTGCGGTGTACCAGTAATGGGTTTTTGTCAACATTTCTCCAGCTACTTTTATTATTATTCTATTTACAGGCAAATCCCACCTTGTCAGCAACCAGAAACCAATGTCGCCAGAAATTGGCAAAGTTATCCGCACGCGAATTTGCTCGCGTCCTGATCGATTTCCTTTCTGAGGCGCGTCACCGGTGGCACGGTGCCGTTTATGGTTCGCGGGGTTCGGAAACGCCTGGAGATAACGTTGAAATTCCTGAGTACTTTCGACCTGCTGATTGTGTGAGTTTCACTGACACCGACCCATCCACGTAATGATTTATTACTAAGCATGCTTTTTCAGTGTGACCGCATCCATCGTATTGTCAGGCTTGTGCTTAGCCTGATTTAACTCCCTGACTCTTGAATCCATTATTATCAAATCAGGGGCCAGGGACGTATCCAGGATTTTTGAGCGGGGGGGGCTGCTTGTTTACGGAGGCCGGCGAGGGGGGGGGGCTCAGCCCCCCCCCCTAAAATTTGAGCTACATAGTGGCGGAATGGCGCCATGGCGCTGGCGCCATTAGTAGGCGCCACGCAATGGGGCCATTGGCGTTGGCGCCAGCGCCATGGAACGCTGTATATGTATGTAAATATACATACAAAACAGCAAAAAGCACAAGATTGAGTGTATTTATACCGATTTGCGGCCACATGGGGCAAATCTGATGATAATATCTTATGTCCGGTGAAGAATGCGCGCTTGCGCGCAAAATTTTTTACGCTGACGTTGAAAAAGTCGCAAAATCCGGTCACTTTCTGGTCTCACCCCGGGAGGGGGGGGGGGCTGCAGCCCCCCCCGCCCCCCCCCTGGATACGGCCCTGTCAGGGGCCAGTCCCGCAAGTTGACAAATACTTCGCTCTTCACTCTTGACTTTGTCACTTGCGAGACCGACACCTTCACAGGTGACATAGTCAGGAGTCAAGTTAAAAGTCAAGAGTGAAGAGCAAAGTACTTGTCAACATACGGGACTGGCCCCAGAACAAAACAGTCGAATCCACAGAACCCGAATTTCCAAACTGTATGATTTTGATGTTATTTTGGTCTGAGTTGGAGAGGGCTGGAAAACAGGGGTCTCGAATGGGGGGGTTGGGGGGGGGGTTACCCCCCCCCCCCCAAACCGCCCAGCTATCTATCTATCCCGGAGGCCGCTAAGCTATCTATCTATCCCGGAGGCAAAATTTTGGGCTACTACCCCCTAAACCCCCCCCAAATCGCTCAGCTATCTACCTATCTGGAACAATTTTTCAGAAACTATACCCCAATTTTCGCTCAAAATCGCTATTTTTCATACCTATATATAGATTTCCACCTCCAAAATCACTGCTTCATGCGTCTAACTGCCTATTTTCAGCTATTTTAAGTACTATATGCTCTTGTATACCCATTTTGAGCTATTTTACACCTACTTTTAGCGATTTTTCTCCCTTTTCTTCCTTCTATGCCCCGAAAAAGCCTATATATCGAACCACCACAACCCCCCCCCAAACCCCCCCCCAACCCCCCCCAGAAAATTTTTCAGCTATCTATCCCTCCGGAGGAGCGATTTGCTATCTATCCAACCACTCAGAGGGTCAAAATTCAAGATACCCCTGCTGGAAAAGTCAATCACATATTAAAACTCCCCATCTCTTACCACATGAAATCCACGGATAATTTTTTTTCAGTCAGCAGTGGGAAATATGTATCGAAGCGTCGCCACACCGGATGCAAAAGGCACAGCTTCGCAAAAGTCTAGTGGTGGCACAAAGTCACAGGTTGGTACTAGGGTTGACCGATGTTTTTTTCAAACGTTTTTTTAAAGGAAAAAACGTTTTTTTAAAATAAAAAAACGTTTTTTAAAATAAAAATACACGATGTCCGAAACGTTTTTTTATATAAAAACATTGGCCGAAATTTTGAGTACTGAGCACTAGGTATTTTGCAAATGTTTTGCGCGCAAGCGCGCAATTTCACACACAAAATGACATTGGTGGTTGTTTTCATTGGTTTTGTGCCATTTTTATTATCAAAGCATCCATTTCTATGTGCTACCATATGTTGCTGTAGTATATAATACTCAGGTAATGTGCTTCCATGTACCTCAACAGTGTGTAACATCACTCCCAAAGTAACAACCTCCTTTTATAACCTTGTTTGATCACTATTCCGTGCCAAACTTCACTTGAAGTCACGAACATTCGACTATAAGGCGACATGTCAACAAAAAATGGACATTTTTGACACAAATCACCACTTATAATGCTATCCTATGGCTCAACAGCCATTATATGGTCATAAATAACATCACAGACTATTGCCACTTGTCTGATATACCTATATATGTTGACACAAGGGCATATCTGGGAGCTTTTGAGGAAAAAAAACGTTGTTGTTTTTTTAAACCATTTTTTCCAACCCTAGTTGGTGCTAAGATTCAAACGGGATCAGGAGTGTTTTTTTGGATCGGGATGGGGTTTTTCTCTAATTTTTCACAAAAAAATGATCGAAAAACACACCGCGAATACAGAGGAGCGGCGTAAAATGCACAGAAGAGGTTTCTGTTCAAATCAGAAAACGTTCTCATTCACATATGGCTTTGTATTTATATGCCGTTGTGCATATTATTTACACATGTAGATATGTTATTTAGTTTTTTTTCACCACTCCATATTACAGGATTTGTCCGAGCCGGACGCCGGTGCGGTCGCCGATTACGACAGCGTGCCCGCCGCGCACAACAGTTCCCGTTCGTCGGACAACAGGGAAACTGGCAAAAATGTCAACTCGCCTCTTACAAATGGAGAAGTGGCGCACGAGTGTACAAACGCAACCAGTAATGATGATTTGTTAGACCTCAAAGATCAGTTGGAAGAGACGAAAAGTAAAGTGCAGCACGTGAGCAGGAGGAATGACGAGATTGTCAAGTTTGTTTTTCATTCATAACTGGATACATTTAAACATGCTTGATCAATTCGTAAATATTACTAGCCATTGTCGCATTACTTGTCAAATGTCCGGTGACAGGCGGCAAATTTCTCATTGCAGTTTGGAATTTCCAGTTGAAAGTGTCTGTAGTGTCACGTAGAAAGTTTCAAGTGCCCACTGAAAGTGGCTAGTAAATTTTTTTAGACCCGTCAAACTTTTACAAGTTGACTTTACATTTCTCACTTGTCATTCAGACAACTGCAGTCGCTGACGGTGGCCGTCAACCGGCTGCACGACGACAACGTGCAGCTGCGGGTGCAGCACGCGGCCCTGTTGCGCGGCTTACACAGTCCCAGCCAGCCGGCGCTCAATTACGCGGCCGGTGAGAAGCACGGACAAAATGGTGGCTCCAACAAGGTTTGTACACCGTATATCCTCGAATAAGTCCCCCCTAATAAGACTTTTGACGAAAAAGAAACTTTCCGGGTGACTTTTTCGAGGATGTACAGTATATGCTGTTTTATTTATACAGGTTGATTACGTTTACCGTATTCATTGTCACTTTTTTAGTCCCAAAAGAAAATGGAGCCGCACAAAAACTACGCCAATGTGATGATTGAAAAGAAGTCGTCTGCGGATCAGAGTCAAACTCAGCCAGCGGTGGAATCACCGAAAAATGACAGTGCGTCACCGAAAAAAGCCGTGACGCCTGAGCGGAAAACTAAAAGTGTAGAGAAATTGAATCAAGGTGGGTGTGATGAGGCGAGATATTCCGTTATTTTAGACTTTGAAGTAAGGGTATTCCAGATTTCGACCGACCAGAGGGAGGTTGGATAGATGCAAAATTCTCTTAAAAATTGATCTCCATTTATGAAAATGAGACAATTGTTGTCTCAAAAGTCTCAACTTCTGCAAATCGCGAACATTGCAGAAGTTCGCGCTTGACTTTTTCTTTCAAAATTTTAAATTTTCGGCTATTTTCAAATATCCAGCAAAACAATAACCACCATTATTTTCCCCTTCGATAGGGTTGGGAACCCGACCCAACCCGAAAACGATACTCGCACACTTTTTGGAACCGATACCCGAACCCGAACATTTTGAAATTCCCAATCCTACCATTCGATATCTAGCTGCTCACCCGAACACAGTCTCACCGGTTGACAAGCCTGCAGCCATCCGCACCGCAGTCTCGCCACAACCGACAGCAAAACCACCAGGTGCCAGCCCTAGACCCTGTAAAATGCCCTGCAAAATGTCAAATGTCATTCAAAGTGTCAAAAATCATGTAAAATGCCCCGTAAAACGTACGTTTGCCATTTTGCAGGGCATTTTACATGACTTTTAACACTCTGCATGACATTTTACATTTTACAGGACACTTTACATGGTCTGGGACTGCCCCCAGGTGGCACTAAGCAACCGCCTTCGCAAGTTTCACCATCGGCCGTTATCAATGCGGAGACGTTGCCATATCCCGACAGCGTTATAGTGCTCACTGAGCAGTTGACAATGGTTATACAAACGCTGCTTTCTGACGCCCACCGGGGGCAGAGAAGCAGGTTTCCAGCGTATGCTAATGAGGTGGGTGATTTGCTATTGCAACGGTGATATTGGTTGGATTTTGGCCATTTAAGGTGTTGCCATAAAAAATGCAACAGATCCAGTGATGACCCACACCGTTAATGTGTATCTGAAATAACGCGCTTGCGAGCAGAAAATTTGTAAAATAACTGGTGAAACCGTACAGAAAATTTCGGCTGCCGTTAACAACAAACGGTTTCGATGCTTGCGTTTTTAAAGAAAAAAAGTTAAAAACTCCAACCATCAAACTTCCCACCGTGTCTTCGCAACAACAACTCAACCCTAACTCAGATGCGTCTGATCGCCGACCGCATGTGCACGCTGGTGCCGCAATCGACCGAGCACCTGCGTCGCTGCATGGACCGCATGTCCGAGGCGTGCGTCAATCTGGTGCCAGTCCCGGACCCTGTAAAATACCCTGTAGAGTGTAGAAGACCCTGTAAAATGTCATGTGTCATGCAAAAGACTCTGGAAAATGTCAGATGTCATGTAAAAGACTGTGTAAATTGTCAAATGCCATGTAAAAGACCCTCTAAAGTGTCATGTGTATCCAAATCTTATTGTATCGTATCCAGGATACAATACAGTAAGATTTGGATAAACATGACACTTTACAGGTTGTTTTACATGAAATTGGATACTTTACAGTGTCTTTTACATGACACCTGTCATTATACAGGATTTTTTGAATGACATTTGACACTTTACAGGGTCTTTTACACTTTACATGGTCTTTTACAAGGTCTGGGACCGCCCCCTGGTTGTCAAGTGTGGCCAGGCGGCCGTGGATTCAGACGGGGCCACCATGCAGCACGCCGTGCAGAGTGCGTACAGCGTGGCCCAGCAAGCCAAACAGCTACTGGGATTGATACAGATGGAGGTGAAAGATTAAGTTGTTTGGGGAAGAGTGGAGTTGTTTTGGGTTGGAAAAGAGTGAGAGTTGTTTGGGTTGGAAAATAGTGATTTATAATGTTAGTATAGTTTTGTATTATGTTTTGTATTATTGTAGTAAGTAGGATGCAAACGGAATACGGAATGCACGAACCAAGGCCTGTCCCGAAAAATATAAATCGAGATACCGATAGATTCAAGTTCAAGTTTATCCCGAAGTTCAGGATAGATTAATAACAGTCTTTTATGGACCCTTATGAGATCACCTCCATATTTGCGAATGGATGTCTTAGAGAACTCGTCTGTTTTAACATGCAATCATACTTTAGAGGTTTACGGTAAGAGGTCTGATGTTAGAGGTGCCTTTGAAGTCTGTGTTAGCGTTTACGACTGCATTTTTACCGTTAACTCTTATTTTTATTTATTTTTATTTATTACTCACTTGAATAATAACCTATTTCAATAGGTATTCATTTTTTCACCTTTTTACATTGATTTCTCATAAGAATTCACTTAGACCTGGTGTTGTGTCGTTTTCTAATTGAAATTTATTTACATGCCGTCTCTAGTTCATTTGGTTGCAGCCTCCGAACAGTAATTATTTGTGTTTTTTAACATCTACGCAGGTCACAAATGTTGTGTATTTGTGTTGATACCACATGAGCTACTTCTGTATGTTTACTTGGGCTTTGTCTATAAAAGCGATTCGATAGTAGCTTCATTTATTTATGTGTTAGTATAATATCCCTATCTCGGTACTCAGCATTGGTGCTCCACACGCAATGGAAGTTTTGATGCTCCACACAAACACTGAATTTTTAAATGCAAACAAAAAATTAAGAAATTTGTTTGAATACATATTTTACACTTCAGATGCACATTTCTCTAAAAAAAATCGATCAGTTAAATTGAATTTGTTAAAAAATGTTTGCCTGAACAATCTTTTGTAAATTTCGAACAGTCGGAGAATCGCGAGAACCAGGTCTTGTAGAATTCCAAAATGTTTGAAAAGAAATCTATCGCCACGTAAAAAAATTCAATTGTTCAAACAATTTGAAATAATACTCGAAAACTAAGGAATTTTCAAATTTATCTGAAAAATTCGCCTTGGTGTTTGATCGGACATCCAAAATGTGAATTGCGTCGAGTACCGATATCTGTGGAAATATAAATAGCCCTTGTACAGTGTAAAATTTTTTCCGCATTTAACTTAACTCGAGTGTCATACTTTCCGCCGTCGTTCACCGATTCTATTTAACTAATTTGTTGCCACAAATTCTTTCTCCGATTCTCTAGCGAAGCATTAGGTGCTCACTCAATAAACCAATCTGTGGATGCGAACTGGGAATGTTAAAATGTATTTATGGTTAAAACTACCAGGGCCTTTGAAACTCAAAGGCATGTGATGCATATTGGACCCACGCACAGTAGTTTACGACCGAAATTTCGCAAACGGATTATTAACAGCTTTGAACAGAAATTTGAGTTGACCGGAACAAGAGATCGAAAATATTCATTCTAGTAAACTCAAATTTATTTAAGACACAGTTACCAGTTCTGAAATTTTGACCGTAAACTAGTCTGCACAGCCACACTTTTCATAACCGAGTCAAACATTGTAAATACTGCGACGACCAGGTATTTTAACACAGGACACAGGTCCGTGGACGCGATGCTCGACCTGTTCACCATATTCGGCAAGGGCGGCATCGTGCTGTGGTGCTTCCGCGGCACGGCGCAGGCCCTCAGCGAGAGCATCAATGCCTTGGTCAGGGATGTACTGCTGCAGGTGAGTGTTGCTGTTTGTGGGTGTGGTTGTTTGACGCTTTTGGGTTGTTCACGGGGGCACCGCAGAGGACGTCAACTGATTTCGGTGTCAACTCTATTTTCTAAGGTAACCAAAATATTAATGGAGACCAGTCTGCCCAGTTGGCGTCGCGTTTGATCGGATGTCAAGTGCCGACTGGTTTCCATTATGATTTTAATTGATTGGTAGCAAGGACGTACGCAGGGGGGGGCGGGGGGGGCGGCCGCCCCCCCCGTTCCCGGGCCGGCCATAAAAATTTGCCAAGAATGGCACTTTTGTAAAGCGATTTTGTAGGTACTTTGAAAATTTTTTGCGCGCAAGCGCGCAAACCCCACCCCATTGTTTAATGTATAATTTCAGGAGGCCAAACAGCATTATAAAAGTGCCCAACGTGGTCATAGTAATTATATATAGGTCTTAATAAATACCTATATAGTATACGTTGGCGCCAGCGCCAACGCCAATAGTGCCATGGCGCTGGCGCCTACAAATGGCGCTAGCGCCATGGCTCTATTCCTTTACTATAGGGCCAAATTTTAGGGGGGGGCGCCGCCCCCCCCGTTCGCCGGGCTCCGTATACAATCCGCCCCCCCCGCTCAAAAATCCTGCGTACGTCCCTGATTGGTAGCGAAACAATGTTCAAATGCACATTTAGGTACATATATTGATATTACCGCACGTGCACTTGAAAATTGTCCTGAGACCTAAATTGGACTGAAATCAAGTTGACACCAAAACCAGTTGACATCCAGTGTATGTGCCGCTGATTCCGGGAATGCTCGGCAATGCTGTAACTGCTAATCCCAATCGTCATCGTGTCGCAGGAGCGCGGCAATTCGGCCGTGTTCAAGCACAAGAGCCACACGCTCAATTTCAAGCTGGACAATGAATTCGACCTCATATTCGTGGTGCGTTGTTCTTGCGTCAATTTGGATTGTTCGAATGCGGTTTTGTCGTGCTCTGCACTATTTTGGGCTTAATGTCAATGTCAACTAAATAACACAAAAAATTTAACGAAAAAGCATCACACACTTAACAGAAACAAAGCACTTAACTTAATTTAACAGAAAAGAAACAAGTGTCACGCTATGAAATTAACTATGCTCTATCATCAGATACGAAGTACATAATTAACCAATATTTAGTTGAATATAATTGACACGAATTCTGATGTCAACTAGTGTGTGTGTGGGCCCGTTGCACATCCGGAGGCGGCAGTATGAAGGTACAAAACTCCTTCCCGCACAATTCCAGGCGGTCTACCAATCGATAGTGCAGCTATCGTACGTGGACAAATTGCTGAGCGACGTACAACTGGAATTCCGCGATCGCTACCGCACCCAATTGATAAATTCCGCCAGCAATCTTTACCACCTGCGGTCATGTGAAAACGGATTTGCCCAGTTCACGCCCGTTTTCAATAAACTCATGAAGTTGGCTATAGAACACGGTAACAAGGAGATGGCCAAACCGACTGTGATGCGCTCTTTTCAGGTGGGTTCGTGATTTGATTGGCTAGATTACATTTTTGTGAATGTGTGAATCTCAGTGATGCAGTTACTGGAATTTTACGGGGTGTACCAGGCGTTAGCTAGGGTTCAAACGCGACCAAGTTTTCGGTACATGGTTCGGCAAACTTTCGGGACTGGGGTGGTCCCGGTCCCGACGCCCCAGTCCCGAACCCGGTCCCGATATAAGAAATTCTGGTCCCGTTCTGAAAGACTGGTCCCGTTTGAGACCTAGTGTTAGCTGCTGCACTAGTTTGGGCCGGTTCCGGTAAACCGTGCTCATAGGGGAACTTTGGCGTAGAATTTTAGGGGGGGGGGTTCTGTGCAACAAGGGCAACCTATTGGATTACGTTCGCAGGAGTCTGACACGTACAAGAAAACTGTGAAGTCGATGATAATCGACCAATCAAAGCCCAAAGTTGACGCGCAAAAAGCTGGCGCGCAGAAAATCACGCAAAATAGCAAAATTCCAAAAGTGCAGCAGAACAAAGGCGCCGCCATTCAAAAGGAAAATAGCGTCGGCAACATCGAAAATGAAACGCCGAAAAATACTGAAAATGGAAATGCTGAGGTTGATGATATCGCTAAGAAAAGGGAAGAGTTTATGCTGAAAATGATGAGAGGTGGCAAAAAAGCTCCGCCGAAAAAGTTCGTTTCTCATTTTTTCTGTCCTTTTAGTCCAGGGACCAGGTGCCAAATCCGCAAAAAGTGAAGTGAAAACAGAGGTGGAAAGGCGAAGTGAAATAGTTTTTTTGAATGTGCCTGCGCACACTAGTTTTCACACGAAATTTCAAAAACTCACAAATCAGTTTAGAACGCATTTGAGTTTTCTACAATGAGACGGCCGTCAACTACAGTTGACGGAGATTACAAATGACTCCTTGTGGAAAACTCAAACACGTTCAAAGCTCATTTATGAGTTTTCAAAATTTCGTGTGAAAACTACCTAGTGTGCGCAGGGCCAATATGGTAACATTTTCAATTCCGACGCAAGCTTAAAATCGGCAGGTTTCCAGCTAAATGGTCATTACCGTCAGCGGAAAACATGGTTTATAAATAAGTCAGAATTCATTCTTTTACGTTTATTATTATTTTTGTCTTTATTTATTTTCATTTCTCATTACACTTCTCTTTTCACTTTACTTTTCACTTCACTTTTCACTTTTTGCGGAATTGCCCCCAGAAATACTTGTTTCTCAGTTTACGTTATGCGGTCTCCCCGTTCTTCAGAGAAACTAAACCCGACGAAACAATGGGAAAAGGTGGCAAAAAAGGTAAAGCCGCTCGCGTGTGGGATTTATCTGGAAAAAATTCCGATGCTGCGGTGCTCGATTTTAGCTGTGATAAAGACACAGCTCAAAATGGAAATAACACCGACGCGAAAGGCGGTGCCGAGTTTATGGAGAAACATGTGAGATTTGCTCCCATTTTGAAAGCAATTGTACTTTTTGTGTAGCATCAAACCAAGTAAATGTCTTTCCAAAATCGCAGCGAAAATTGGTTGGCACGATGCGCGGCGATCTGCGCGGTTTGGACGAAAATGAGGATTTGGAAAGTGACGAGCTTGATGACGTTGAGCTCATGTTCGTGTAATGCTCGCGTTTGGCCCATTTTGCGTCCCTGGGGACATTGTTTTCCTAGGCTTTTGTTAAGCTTTTTTTTGTTGCACTTTCGCCGTTTTTAGGATCGTCAAACGGATTCAGATTTGAATATGTTGCATTTTGCAATATTTCACAATCCTGCAGTTTTTCGTCGCAAAATAAAAAGAGTTTTTATAAATTGATTACAAATGTTCTGGAGCCTTGTGTGTCCAATTATCGACACTGTCCTCAATACGCAGGAGCCAATCCAAACAGAACGCTGGGAGTCGCGGTGGCTTGTTTTCTGCCTTTCAGTCGCTGGTTGGCAGCAAAACGCTCAGTGAGGCTGACATTCAGCCAGCGCTTGACAAAATGAGGGACCATCTCATAAGTTAGTGGATAGCAATTGCAATTAGGTATCTAAATCTGTATTTTACCGGGTGTATCCACTCCGTGTATGTATTTACGTGTCGAAAAAATTCCTCGTTTCACATTTTTTTATTGCAGTGCTAATTTTCGATGTTTATAGAATCCAGTTTTGGAACTTTTTCGAGATTTCGCACTTTGACACATTCTCTGTCAATCGCAAACCGCCGCAGATAAGAACGTGGCCGCCGAACCGGCGCAGAAATTGTGCGACTCGGTGATGAACAAGCTCACGGGCAAGACGCTCGGCACATTCACCACCGTCGCCAACACCGTCAAAGTAAGTTGCCTAGCGTATCCCCTCGAAATACCCCCATGGATTGACCCCCTCGAAATACCCCCATGGATTGACCCCCTCGAAATACCCCCGTGTTAAGTAATGTATATCATGTATGCAATGTACATGATGTAAATATCAATACTGACCAATTCGCATCGCAGCTACACATGTAGTAGTTTGTATAGCTGCAGAGCTGTTTATTTACCTTTGTAAATATGTTATGTAATGTCCCTTCGGTTAGATTTATTACCGTTCGGTGAGATTTATTACCTGTTTTGGTAATGAAAAAGCCCATTCTTTGCTAAGACCTTTGCGAAAATTTCTGCTGAAATTATAACCCCCCTCGAATAAGCCCCCTCGAAACACCCACTCAAAATTTTCACTCTGATAAAAAATCTGATTTTCACATTATTCAAAGTTATTGCGCGTCAACAATCGGAACAAACGCTATGCAGGCGACTCTGCGCGAGTCTCTGGTGCAGATTCTGTCGCCGAAACGTCGTGTGGACATTTTGCGAGATGTTCTTGAAGCAAAATCGCAGCACCGACCCTATGTGATCGTGTTTTGTGGAGTTAATGGCGTGGGGAAGAGCACCAATTTGGCCAAGGTTTGCCAGCGTGTGTAGTGATCGAAAAAGCGCCAGTACGTGGGCGCCAAGCGCTAATTGCGCCAGAGCAAAGAAGCGCAAAGCGCCAGCGGCGTGCGTTTTGTTCCTGGCGCCACGCATAAATAGCGCCAAGCGCCATGGCGCTTTTAATAGATGCGCCACAGCAAAGTTGCGACAAGTGCGATGGTGCTTTTTCCTTTGGCGCTAGCGCCATGGAGCTTTTCCAACACTAAATGGGTTATTTCATGATGAATATTCAGTCATTTTTAGCGTTTTGTGATGCAGCCCGATGTCTCACCCGTTTGTATCCGCTGGGGTGTTCGGTTTCTCCCGCTGGTGCCCATTTGTCGCCTGTTCCTGTCAATGGCAGCGTGACATAGTTATCATCAGCCACAGTGTTGACCGCTTCTGAAATCAAGCCACTTTGCGCTCTTGTCTAGCTCAGTGGTTCAAGATTCACGGCACAAACATGAGATACGATTCCAATAATCCCAAATAATCCAATACATCTACTACTACGCCTAGTTCCTCCATCCATCTATCTACAATCTTGACTTTTTCCGTGCAGATCGCTTTTTGGCTAACTGAAAACAGGCTGCGCGTGCTGATCGCCGCGGGCGACACTTTCCGCGCCGGCGCAGTGGAACAGTTGAGGACGCACATGCGTCATTTGAACGCGCTGCACAACGACGACTCTGTGCATCTGTACGAGCAGGTGGGTGCTGCTGCCGGTAGTGTTGCTCGAAGATTACTGTGTTGTTTTTAAAACCACTTGATTTGTTTACTTGTAAATACTTGTTTGATACTTACGTTTTATTTTTAGAGAACCGAATTGAAAAATCGGAAAAACCCTTTGCGATAGGGTTCAAACGGGATCGGGATTGAGATTTTCAAATTTCGAGATCGGGATTTGGACCACAAAATTCCGAAATTTTTCGGGAATCGGAATCGGGACCCTTCGATATTCTGAACCCTACCATATTCTACCGTATTCATTCATCCATATTCCCCGTATTCGTCCATATTCCCCAATTGTCTCTTCAATTGTCCTATCAATGGTCTCGACCTTCTCAGGGCTACGGCAAGGACCCGGCTTCGATAGCGCAGCACGCCATATCGCACGCGAACGACAAGAAGTTCGACGTGGTGCTGGTGGACACGGCCGGGCGCATGCAGGACAACGAGCCGCTCATGCGCGCCCTGGCCAAGTTGATTAAAGTCGGTTGGGGTCGTTTTGATGCTGAATGAGTTAGCATGTTTATCGATGTCAGACCTTATGTCAGCTGTCACTTGTGTCCACGCTTATTTAAATTTTTGGCTACGAGGTTTTTGCTTTAAAATCGGACCCGCCTCCAACATACACAACTCACGATTTTTATGTTTTTTTTCCCTGATAAATACATACAGGGGTGGGCATCTTCAGTTGCCACTGGGAACACGCAATAAGTTGAGCTACAGTTGACAATATACTTTTAACACAATAGAGTAGACTCCATAGGACGCCTATTCTGAAGTTTGCAACCCAAACAGCCACATTTTGGGCGAGTTGCGGAACACACAGTTGTTAGTGTAATTTTGTGATATGGTGTCACCTCCTGCTTGTTGTTCATTGAGGGGAAATGTTTCAAAAAATTTTCGGATTTTTTTGGAAGTTGTTTTTTAAATTCATATTCAATGCTGCGACCTAGCATTCGGTACAGTATCTCGTCTATTTGAGTTGTCAGGTGGTCGTTCAGGGTGGGGCGGGGGGTTGTGAAACTTTTCAAGTGGAATATTCCTTCGTCGAAAATTTTAAATATCCAAAATACGTTTTCAAGTAGATGTTATTTTTGACAATGCAATTCAGTGTGATTAATCTATTTTAAATTCATATCACTCAACACAATCACAACACTTCACAATCACAACAACTATCACCTGATATATCAACCATCCTCCTCCAATATCATATTCAAATGGTTCTTGAATGACAGGAGAGCTTTCACTTCGATCTCAGTGATACTCTTCGAATGACTCTTTAATCACCTCGATCAACATGTCAACTGTGTCGAATGTTGTCTTCTTGCTGTAGACAAGCTGCTTGACATTTCTCCATAGCCAGTAGTCACAGTCCCTCAGATCACAAGCAAGAGGTGACACCAAGTCACAAAATTACACTAAAAACTGCGTGTTCCACAACTCACCCAAAATGTGGCCGTTTGGGTTGCAAACTTCAGGATAGGTTTCATAGAAATTTCATTGTGATAGCTCAACCGTAGCGCAAGCTATAGCGTTTTTCTAGCGGCAACTGAAGATGCCCACCCCTGTATTTAGGTATACCTAATTGTATGCCTTGGCAGGAGCGGGGGGCTGTGTATTTTTTTCTGTAAACAAATGTCATTGTCGAAAGATCAAAATATTGATAAATAAATTTAAAGTCGATATTTATGAAATACAACGCAAATCATTTGCGAGTAATTCATTTAAAACTTACATCCATTCCCAATTTCCAATTCCTCACCCTGCCGCAGGTGAACGAGCCCGACTCGGTGCTGTTCGTGGGCGAGGCGCTGGTGGGCAACGAAGCGGTCGACCAGCTGGTCAAGTTCAACCAGGCGCTGCTCGACCACGCCGTGCCCGGCACCCAGGGCAGGACCATAGACGGCATCGTCTTGACCAAGTTCGACACCATCGATGATAAGGTTGGCGTCGAGTCGATTAGAAAGTGCTGGTGATAATTGTATGGGGGAAAGGGTTAATTGTTTGAACATTAGATTTTGAGGGACTTATGTGAGCAGTGAATTGGGAAGTGAGATGGCAAAAGTGAAGTACAGTGAGAAGTGAGAAGTGAAATGGCAAGTAAAATGGCATAAACGAAGTAAAATGATAATGAGAAGTGAAATGGAAAGTAAAATGGCACTTGCGGAACTGGCACCTTGCCATATTTAAAATACATTGTTTTCAACTCTATTACTTACTTCACAGGTCGGTGCCGCCATCTCAATGACGTACATAACTGGGCAGCCGATAGTGTTCGTTGGCACCGGGCAGACCTATGCCGACTTAAAGGTGCTCAATGCAAATGCGGTCGTTAACGCTTTGATGAAGTGACGCAGTTCTATTCACCAGTGTGGATAGACGCGTGGGGTTTTGGGACAAGTATATCTAACGTATAATGTCGACACTCTTAATTTTCTTGTGATTACCGCAGATGTCGGTGGTCTGCTTCCATGCTTAAATTATGTCCTGTTTTGGAATAAACAGTTTTCTCAACCAGGAAATGCCTTTTTCGCATCCTACGTCTTTAAATGTCGTGTAAAATGTAAGATCAAAAGCATCCATTAAAACTATGGCTGGCTGGAAAAGTATGAGCCTCGGCCATCGACATTTGCCGCACTTTTTCAAAGCTTTTGTAATTATCAGAAGGTAGTACTTGTTGATTAGATTTTCTAGTATCAGAGCCATATCGGGGACGTATCCAGGCGAAAACTTGCGGAGCTATTCCCTTACGATAAGGGTTAATTCAGGAGTACATACGTCAAGAGCGACGCACCTTAAAATCGTCGGACGTCTTATAGAAACGGCCCTTCTCTCATAAAAATCCTGGATTAGGGTCGGAAAAAAACGTTTTTTTTTAACTCGATGTTTTTTTTTAAAAAAACAACGTTTTTTTAATTAAAAAAACGTTTTTTTTAAAAGCTCCCAGATATGACCTAGTGTCAACATATATAGGTATATCAGACACTGGCAATACTCTGTGATGTTAAATATGACCATATAATGGCTGTGGAGCCATGGGATAGCATTATAAGTGGTGATTTGTGTCAAAAATATCCATTTTTCGTCGACATATTGTTCGTATATCGCCTTATAGTCGAATGTTCGTGACTTCAGGTAAAGTTTGGCACGGAATGGTGATCAAACAAGGTTATAAAAGGAGGTTGTTACATTGGGAGTGAAGTTACACACTGTGGAGGTACATGGAAGCACATTACCTCAATATTATATATTACAGCAACATATGTCGGCTTATTCACCCATGGTAGCACATAGAAATGGATGTTTTGATACTAAAAATGCAACAAAACCAATGAAAACAACCACCAATGTCAATTTGTGTGTGAAATTGCGCGCTTGCGCGCAAAAATTTTGCAAAATACCTAGTGCTTAGTACTAAAAATTTCGACCGATGTTAACATTTAAAAAAAAAACATTTCGGACGTCATGTTTTTTTTAATAAAAAAACGTTTTTTTTTATAAAAAAAACGTTTTAAAAAAAACATCGGCCAACCCTATCCTGGATACGTGTCTGAGCCCTTTGATACAAACTTCAAACAATGAGCTGTGTTTTGTTTCACCTCGAAATTTATTTGACCTAATGTCGGAATTTTTCGAACAATTCCGCCGTTATTAAACTCCCAATTTTGTTTTGTTTCGTGAAAGATGATAAACTCGGCGGACATGATACTCTGCCCTCGCACTCATTTATGTCTCACTTTGGAAGCGTGCAAATGATGATAAAGCATGTGATTTTTGTATAAAAGATGGAATAAATCTATGTTGTGAATAAGTTATCGTATAGCGTTATAACAGAGTTGACTTTTTCGCCTTTTTATGAAAATCACATGCGTAATAAAATTGTTGGCACGCTTCCAGCGGGAACCACGCGTGCAGGGTATAAAGTGACAGACGTGACAAATGTAGCGGTCTCCATATTCTCTCAAAGATAAACCGCAGTTCTGTAGCAAGTGTCTAAATGCGAGCCAATACGTACAATTTCATTGGTCGCGGCCAGGAATTACATCATATGGTAATCCCCGGAGTACTGGCTGTTGACGAATGAAATTGGCGACGTAAGCGCGGCTGCATATTGAGATTGTGTAACTTTTATAATTATACAATGACCACTGCAATTTTCAAAGCTTCTGATTGCGCGCGCGGTGTTGGGATAAAATTTATGGTTGACCGAAAAAGGAGGCATCGCTAACAGTTGTCATATTGGCTTCGCATGAAAAATACCCCATTACTTTCAATGGACTGGTAGTCTCAATTTTGTTGAGAAAAAGCTTTTTTGTATCCGCAGCCTCAATGAGGGGGAGACTGTAAATTATTTTAAAATGTGTGATGTTTGAAGGATAAGGCATCTTTCAGACATTTTTCATGCTTTCAAAGGTTTCCGGAGGGTGGGATTTCAAATGGAATTTTATCCAAATGGAATATTATCTTTCACGCCGTATATTCAAATAATTTTGGTGGGTTCTCATGTTTGTTTCTGTGCTATTATCTGCATCTACTCAATTGATTTCTTCATATCTTCCTTCTTTCATACAATGTGAATTGTGTTGTAAACAACGATGGGTAAGTTCTCCAAAAAAAACACTTTCTGTGTTTTGAGTTTTTCAAAAATGAATACCTGTGTTTTGAGTTTTTTTTCTTGAAAAAAACTTGAGTAACTCTGTTTTTATTTCTGTGTTTTTTGTAAAAACTCGAGTATTTTGAGTTTTTTCTAAAAAAACTTGAGTTTTTCCAAAAAAATTGAGTTTTCCTCCAAAAAAATTTGATTTACAGCATTTCGATCTGGAAACAGTGGTTTTCTTATAAAATATTGGTTTTGCACATGTTTTAACCCCACATAACATTTGTGTATTCATTCAAGTGTCAAAAAAGTCCATAAAAATGTCCACAATGAGGACATCAACATCACAACACCAGCAACAAAATGCCCAGAAATGACAATTCACGCAGTACTCCAAAATTCTTCAATGGATGTGCACTGTATGGAAGACTACAGAATTACAACTACAACTACCATATTACTTCGAAATACCCCCATGGGCATTATAATTTCGTCAGAAAGTTTTGTAAGGATCACAGAAAATAGTAGGCATTTATGTACCCAAAACAGGTTATAAATGCGTACAAACGGGATATATTTGAAATAAACATGTAGATAGCTACACAACCTAGTACAGTCTATGTGTAGCTGCGATGCAAATTTGCAGTAATAAATACATCATGTACATTGGATACATGATGTACATCATCCCGGAGGGGGGGTAATTCGAGGGGGGCGGGGCTTATTATTTCACCAGTCCATTTTGAGGGGAGTTAATTCAAGGGGGGTTAATTCAAGGTAATAAGGTATACTAAAATGTTGAAACTTAAATTGTCAAATCCACCATGAGATGTGCATGCCATCTTGAATTTCTTTTTTGTACCCTAATAAAATATGAATACATTATGTACATATTTACATACTATAGATGCTCATCTTATCTTGTTTAGTTTAACTGAATTAATGTGCATTCAACTGCTTCGCTGAAAAAAACACAAAAACTCAAAAAACTTTTCTGTGTTTCCGTGTTTCTGTGTTCTCCAAAAAAAAACTCATTTGAGTTTTGAGTTTTTCAAAATTTATGAGTTTCCGTGTTTCTGTGTAAAACAAAAACACAGAAACTCAATGAGTTTCTGTGTTCAATTTCTGTGTTTTTTCCATCGTTGGTTGTAAAACGTTAACTGTGTTTTTTTTTGTCATTTTCGAGTTTGTGGTGAGATGGTGGTAGAGGCTGTAATTTTTCGTTGGATTGACTTTTCGTTCCTACCTTCCATTCTCTGATATTTATCAAATTTGATGTAACCATTTTGTAAAAAGTGTCGCTTTCACCCTTCGGGGGGCGGGTATCCTTGCTAAATTGAAAAGACTCCTAACTATTGAAACGGAAAAACGATTTTAAAAATTTCAGCAAAGGTATTCTCCTCCTTCCCCAACTGAAAATTTTTATGAGTATGCTCGTTTACTGTGATATGTGCTTGTGGTCCGCTGGAGCAATACCAATACCTGCACCGGTTTGTTATTTGTTCCCGTAATCCTCTATCGCCGGGATTTCTTTTTATAAAAACTTTACTAGTAAGTAGAAATTTACTTGTAAATATCGTCGTATTTACTAAATAGTAATGCCGCATGATTTCGGGGAAAAATGTGTGTGTTTAAGTTATTAAGTCGTTAGATGGCTTATAATTATACTTCGTTACCGTTTTTGTTGCTTCCCATATTGCTGTTCAGCGCAAACAAGTAAACTGTTTAAAATATGTCACTTTTTATGATGTCGTTCTGTGCATAAGTGTACAACAATAATTTGTCAAACAGTTTGGTTTGGTTAGCAATTTGGTTAGCAAAACTGTTTGACAAATTTTTGTTGTACCCTAATGTGCGGGGCCACTTTGTGTATGAAAATGCGGGGTTGCCATCTTTTACACTTGTAACAACACCACTGATCGTTTTCAGGCTTTGTTCCCTTTGGATACCACTTAGAGTTTGGCTGATCAGCGGCGCTTACTGTCCGCTTCAAATCTAGATGGGCATGGGGCTCTCGCAGCGCCTGTGGCCGCGGTCCAGTCTAGCCGGGGGTCTCAGTTGACAGTGTAGCATTCCGCAAAAAAGCCCATTCCGCATTTTTGCCCATCCCGCAAGTTGCATCACCTGTTTGCGGAATGGGCACATTTGCGGGATGGGTCACATAATTTGCGGGATGGGCAAAAATGCGGAATGGGCTTTTTTGCGGAATGGGCCCTTGCCGTCTCAGTTAGGGTGTCAAAAAATTTGTTTACAGAAACGGAAAAAGTTTAGCACTCGCCGTAAAACGGAAACGGAATTTTGTTTGCACTTGGTGGAAAATGGAAATGGAAATGGAAAAATAAATTCAGTGGCCGGAACTAGTGATGTGAAAAGCGCCAGAATGTTGGCGCCAAATGCGCCATTATCATGATAGAAAAACAAATCTTCGATGTATTTAAGAGTAAAAATTGAAAGAAAGACCATTTTCACGTTATTTTTGTGAGAAAAATACTCCCTTTTACGTTTTCTGTGAAAAAAAATTTTTTTACGTTCTCGTTTTTACGTTTTTACGTTTTTTTTCGTTTACGTGGTGATCTGGAAAGATACTCATTTTTACGTTTACCCTGGAAAAATTTTCATTTATACGTTTTCTCTGGAAAAAAAGTATTTTACTCACATTTTACGCAGTGTAAAAGTAAAAATAAAATACTTTACTTTTCTGTACTCATGTGTGAGTAAAATAAACTTTGTGTTTACATTTACTTTAAAAAAAGTTCAGTACTTATTCCAGTAAACTCAATGCAGAGTTGTTAAGAGGTGTTCGTCAAGCACAGTCGAGGGAGCTAAAAAATGACATTCCAGTTAGGGTTGGAAAAAAACGTTTTTTTTCAACTCCATGTTTTTAAAAAACAACAACGTTTTTTTGTGTAATAAAAAACGTGTTTTTTAGAGCTCTCAGATATGGCATTGTGTCAACATATGTATATAGGTATATCGGACAAGTGGCAATAGTCTGTGATGTTTTATATGACCATATAATGGCTGTTGAGCCATGGGATAGCATTATAAGTGGTGATTTGTGTCAAAAATATCCATTTTTTTGTCGATACATTCGTATATCGCCTTATAGTCGAATGTTCGTGACTTCAGGTAAAGTTTGGCACGGAGTAGTGTTGAAACAAGGTTTTAAAAGGAGGTTGTTAGTTTGGGAGTGAAGTTACACACTGTGGAGGTACATGGAAGCACATTCCCTGAATATTATATACTACAGCAACATGACGGCCCATGGTAGCACATATAAATGGACGCTTTGATACTAAAAATGCTACAAAGCCAATGAAAAACACTGGAGGTACATGGAAGCACATTCCCTGAATATTATATACTACAGCAACATAACGGCCCATGGTAGCACATATAAATGGACGCTTTGATACTAAAAATGCTACAAAGCCAATGAAAACAATCACCAATGTCAATTTGTGTGTGAAATTTCGCGCTTGTGCGCAAAAATTTTGCGAAATACCTAGTGCTTAGTACTAAAAGTTTCGGCCGATGTTTTTAAAAAACAACATTTCGGATGTCATGTTTTTTATCATTAAAAAACGTAGTTTTTTTAAATAAAAAACGTTTTTAAAAAACATCGGCCAACCCTAATTCTAGTTAACTCGGATTTTGGTTGTTAACTGGTGTCTTATAAAGTTTGATGATCAACTTTTCAGCACTACAAAACCATTGAGTCAGGGACTTATCTAGGATTGTTGAGCGGGGCGGTGGCTGCTTGTTTACGGAGGCCGGCTAACGGGGGGGGGGGTGTTCAGCCCCCCCAATTTTACCTTCTCAGTGGCGCCGGCGCCCCTTGTTCGCGCCAAACCATGGCGCCATTGGCGTTGGCACTGGCGCCAGGAATAGCTATTTATGTATTTAAATATACGGTATTATCTCGATACACCCCCTCCCTCGATATACCCCCCCTCAAAATGTACACTATGAACTTATAAACTCTCCCCAAATGTAGTGTATAGAGGATGTAAATGACAAAAGCTACGGTTTGATCGGGGAAACGCAGAATACACGTTTAAAACAATGTTTGTTATATTAGAACAGGGTTTATACAGCCTGGGTACTTATATAAGTCTATAAAGTCTTATAGATGGCCGTTTTTGTTGCATTTTTCGATGTCTGTGCACGTTACAAACAACAATTTAGTACTGGGATTTCAAAAAAATTCTGGCGAAATAATAACCCCCCGCCCCTCGAAATACCCCCCTCGTTTAACCCCCCTCAAAATTCTCACTCTGAAAAAATAAACCCGGGGGTATTTCGAGGAAATACGGTACATACATATACAGCGACATGCACACGAAAGAGTGCATTTTCAGGGATTTGTGTTTACGGGGACAAATCTGGTGATAATATAAAGTGTATGGAGGACGATGCGCTAAATTTTTGCACACCATGAAAACTATATCAGAAAGTTTGAATTACCCGGGAATTTTTAGGTCTCACCCCGGGAACGGGGGAGCCCCCCCCCCCCCCCTGCACGGCATTGCATTGAGTGCTGGGAAGCGCGAAATGGAACAGTATTTGACATAAGTGTAGTGCGGTTTCAGTTGTATTTCTTTGAAATGCCTCCCGGGGTTGATTGTTTCTGAGTGGAAATTTTCAGGGGGGAGAGGGTATTATTTTGTCAGAAATTTTTGTGAAATTCATTGGAGAATATGCTTTTAAGTACCCAAAACCGGTTATAAATGTGTCCAAATATATCTTTGGACAGATCAACTACATGTCTATCGCTACACAAACATCAGTGAATGTGTGCATGATGTACATCATTCCAGACGGGGGTATTTCGAGGGTGGTTATTAATCCGTATACTCGACGGACAAAATACTCTGCCCTGGCACTTATTTATGTATCACGTTGGAAGCGTGCCATGGCACTTATTTACGTATCACGTTGGAAGCGTGCCAATGATGTTAAACCATGCGATTTTTGTATATACCGTATTTCTTCTAATAGAAGGGCGGGTCTCCAATAGAAGGGCGTCTCCAATAGAAGGTACACTTTTTCGACTTTTTGGGGGTGACGAAATAAATGGAAGGGCGGTCTCCAATAGAAGGTACACGCAGTGCTGGAATTGTGCCAAATGCATCAAAAATAAAAAAATATCTGCGAACGATGTGATACAGTGGCTTTGGTCCATTGATTTGTGCTATTTTAACAACAAATATTGAATGAACAGTATGAATTGTCATCCTATGAACTTTCTGTGACGAAACACTTTGAAAAACTTAGGCAGAACGTGAGAATATTTCGCTGAAAAAATGGCGAAATAAATAGAAGGGCGGTCTTCAATACAAGGGCGGGTAAAAAAGTTCCGTAAATAGAAGGGCGCCCTTCTATTGGAATAAATACGGTATTATGAAAAAATAATTGTTGTGAATAAGTAACCGTATAGCGTTAGAACACAGATGATTTTTTCAACTCTTTATGAAAATCGCATGCCTAAAAAATCATTGGCACGCGTCCTGCGGGAACCACGCGTGCAGGGTGTAAAGTGACTGGAGTATACTAGCCATTTTGAGGGGGGTATTTTTAGGAAGCACGATATGTTGGTTTTACCAGTTTCATTGTATCGTTGTTATCGCCCATTTGAATAAAAATGACAATTTTACAGAACAACAGCAAAAATTACATTCACATTTGATTTGCATTGCGAACGGCAGCAAAACAGCCTCTTGCCCGTACTTTCTTTGTATTCGCTGTTTTGTTTCTTATCAGTCTCTTATTTATTATCAGTTCGCGGCTGGTCGCGCACCATTTAAAATATCATGTCAAATGTCATGTTTTGTCAAGTGTTATTTAAAATACAACAACTAAAACGACAATGGAAAGTCACAAATTTCCATTGCGTTTAAATGGGATTTTTGCATGCCAATTGACAGCTAAAAATTTTACCGGACACTACGTGAAATTTGATAGACAAATTCGTCTATTTTACATGACAATTTACTGGCTGCGGGGCTGGCCCCCGGTCAGCGTGACAATTTTTACCTTGGTCTGCCTGCGCGCGCAGGTAAATAAAGTTCAATAAAGTAACTTACGCTGCCACCTGCCTCCCGTTACGAGAAAATGCGTTTGCTGTCGCTCAACCGGCTTTCATTGGGAAAAATTGGCGGTGAGCTTTGTGCATTACACAATTGAGGCGTCTAATTCTAAAAGTCGACAAGTCCACAAAATGCGATTTTGAGTAAATCGCCTTTTAAGTTTCAGACCCAATTCCAGGCCCGTGGTGCGTCTCCAATTTGGCTCTCTCATGTTTTCCATTATGTTCCATATGTTGACAAGAGTGTCAAATTTTCAGCCCCTAATCTCAATCTATGTATGGCGCACCGCACACTCAAAATTTTCAAGGGCGGTTCGAACGTTTTTGAGTTCCGCCAAGGCAGAACTCCAAGGGCGGTTCGAACATTTTTATTTAGGAAAAATGTGGCATTTTTAGGACATTCGGATGAAATTCACACGAATCCGGATGAATCCGCACAGTTTTTGTCCATTTGCATATCATAACAAAACGTTTCAAAAACATTGGGACACTTTCAATTCCGCCCTTGACTTAAGAGATACGCCCTTTAGAGAAGGTTGTTATGAGAAACACATCTTATTTATCTTACCAAACATATTTGTGAAAAAAAATTTATAGGTAGATCTAGGCTTTGTATTCAAAAATGAATAGAGAAATTTTTTAGTAATATCCACTTGTTACAAAGATATTGAAGTTCACCGTGTGGCATATTTGTGTAAACCGAAACTGAATTCCACCCCCTAGAAAGTGTCCAAATGTTTTCTTGCCTAGATGGTGCACTGCACACTCAAAATTGTCAAGGGCAGTTCGGACGTTTTTGAGTTCCGCCATGGCGGAATTCCAAGCGTGGTTCAGACATTTTGCATTTTCCTACCTGTCTGAAATAATTCCGCCCATGCACAATCTGGGGCAATTCCGCCATCGTGCAAAGTGTTCGAACGTTTCTCGTGCGGAATTGAAATCGAGGGCAGTTCGAACGTTTTTGGATTCCGCCCCCGTTTTGAATTACGCCCTTTTGAATTCCACCCTTGAAAAAGTGTTCGAACTGCAACTGAAATTTTGAGTGTGCCGTGCAACTATATGTGAAAAATGGGGTGTCCAAGGACGGAGCCAGGGGGGGGCGGCCGCCCCCCCCCTTCCCGGGTCGGACAAGAAAATATGCCCGAAATGGCGCTTTTGTAAAGCGATTTTGTCGCCAGTTCGGAAAAATTTTGCTACGTCCCTGTGGGTGTCCAGAAAATTCCATTCGGTCAGAGCAAAACTATTTCAGGGAGGGAAATGGACTTGTCAACTTCTTTCACGCGGGAACATTTTTGTTGCCGGCAACGATGAAGCTGCCTTATGGGAAATTTATGGACTTGTCGACTTTTAGAAATCTGTGTCCACAGTGGACTTATCACATTTCTTGCGTTTTTCCCAAAAAAAAGGATGCGGGGGATGGACTTGTCAACTTTCAGCCCAAAACTAAGTGGACTTGTTGACTTCTTGCCCAATTTTTTTTGCATTTTTCCCAAAAAATGTCAAATTTGGCATGATGCCATATGGGCATGTGAGGTCAAAAAATTGATGGAAAATAATGAAAAATGTGCAGACGTAGCCCCAGATGACGTTTCTGGGCTTAACTCGAAATTTTCATAATTTGGACTTGTCGACTTTTAGAATTGGACGCCTCAATTTATTTCTTGTTTCTTTTTAGGCGTCTGTTTTTTGATCGGTTTTGGGTGATACGTTTATTTATTTTATCCGAAATTTTCAAAGTTTTTTTTATCCGAAATTTATAAAGTTTTATTTGAGTCTGAAATAACTCTGGTTCCTGCGAGAGTAGGATTTATTCAACCGTATTTTACCATTTTTATCACAGGTTGCCGTTCCGGTAAGCCAATATCGTTGCGATTCTATGCGAGAATGCATTCTGGGGCAGAGCGTAGGCAGAAACCGCTGGACCTGTCCGGAGTTTTTCCACCCATTCCTACCCCGTTTAACAAGGATGGGAGGTTTGTGGGTTTTTGCGCATATCTTTGCTGGACAATTTTCAGTAGTGATGGATGCGTGGTGAGATCAACGATATGGCACGATGTAGCAGCACAAATACTTAAATTCTGTTGCAAGGACGTATCCAGGGGGGAGGCGGGGGGCTGCAGCCCCCCCCCCCTTCCCGGGGTGAGACCTAAAAAGTCCCGGAAAATGCCACTTTTCCTATATATTTTTCAATGTTTCTTAAAAATTTTTGCGCGCAAGCGCGCAATTTCTTGCCCATGCATTGTATTTACAGTGGATCGGCCCCTGAAAACCAATTTCCTTGCAAATGAACAGATTTTTCCAAATTTCGCTGTATATGTATGCATATTTACATACATACAAAGCGGTTTATGCCAATAGCGCCATGGCGTCGCGCCTTTGTATGGCCTAGCGCCAAAACGCCTTACCGTCCCTATATAGGGAAAAAATTTTAGGGGGGGGGGGGGCTGAGCCCCCCCCCCCGTTCGCCGGCCCCCGTAAACAAGCAACCCCCCGCTGAAAAATCCTGGATACGTCCCTGTTCTGTTGTTTAGAGTATTTAGAGGGGGGGTTAATTAGGGTTGGGACGATATATCGTATCGAATATCGAATATCGGATATCGACCATTTTTTCATATCGAATATCGAATATCGATATCGAAAATTTTAAAAAAATATCGAATATCGATATCGAATATCGACCATTTTTTCGATATTTTTCGATATTCTGATAATTATTTTGACCTATTTGTCATCCCCCAAAAAATGGCTGAAGCCAACAAAAAGTGGACGATGCAGCTTAACATGTGTATGCTTTTGAATGCACAAAGTGAATATATCATATAAATACCATACCATTTTCACATTGAGCTATCAAAAGTAGGATATCAATTCACTGGTAATGTATACACCTCCTAACAAAATGTAGGCTATTAACACAGCAAACTGCAGCACAAGGAAACAATTTCACCAAACCTTTGCATGGCAGCATTGCTAAAATTTTTGGCTGTTTTTTTATTATTAAGGACAACCTTTCAAAAATAAGCCAGCTACCCTTAGCTACAAGTATGAACTGTATTTAAGTGTGCTGAATAATTTTTCACCTGATATAATTTGATTCATCCTGTTTTTATTTCATTCACTCATTTTGATTGTTGTGAGCCTCATTTTAAACAATGATCAACCATGTGTTTGTGACCAGATGGAAATACTATATACCGCGCTGTACAGAAATATCGAAATATCGAAAATATCGAAATATCGATATCGAATATCGAGCATATTTTCATATCGAATATCGATATCGAATATCGAGGGTCCATATCGTATTGATATCGAATATCGAGTTTCAGAAAAAAATATCGAATATCGAATATCGATATCGAAAAGTCGTATCGTCCCAACCCTAGGGTTAATGCAAGGGGGTATTTTGAGTGAATACGGCATTTAAGTGGGAGTTTTCTAGAGTAATATTCCTGAAGACCCTCCAGCAAACTTCAATTGCGCCGGCTCAAAATGCTGGCTCGTTGCCAAAAATTTCACTTTTACACTGAGAAAAATTTGCAAGTTAAAGCAATTCCACTCAACCGCCACAATCCTCACTTTCAGTCTGGCAGTGGACAAACTGTCGCACAACATGAGCATCTGGGAGGAGGTGGACATGTCGGGCTACGTGCTGATGGGCTCGAACGGCGAGGCGCCCCTGTTGCACGTGGACGAGAAGGTGCAACTGGTCAGACACGTGCGGGCGGCGGCGAAAAGTCACAAGCTGCTACTCGCCGGTGCTGGATGCGAGAGTATGTGCTTGCTTGTTGCAAATTCTTCTAGATGCTAAGTTTAAAAGTGATTAGTGAAATGTTTATCACCTTCTGTTCGGTGGAGCGATCAATCCGGCCAGGGCTCGAAATTCTAGCTCGAATTGTATTTTCAAAAAATATTTGGTCGGGTCAGTTGCGACCGCGAAAATGTAATCTTGAATTGGGGAAAATGTTGAATCGTTAGTCGAGGTCCGTTAGGTTCGAGAAGAATTTGATAACGTTCATAATTTACAATTTTGTTTGGAGTACTCCATGGCTCCATGGCTCCACAGCGATTCTATGGCTATATATAGCCCCCTGAGAGAACGTTTTTTTCCATTCCTATGTGAAACATTTATAAACTTAAAAAACAAATTGTTTTAAAAATGCGAAGGCACATGGGATACAATCGACCTGTGTAAACGTCTGGCGGATGCCGGTGCAGATGCAGCGCTGGTGATTACGCCCAGCTTCTACAAGGCCAGCATGAGCGCAGAGGCTTTGAAGACGCATTATGTGAAGGTGAATTTTATCGATGAGAAATCTATCCTTGTCAATTGTAGATTGTCAGTAATAACCTCCTTAACTTTTAGCTTTTGAAATTGTTAGGGTTTAAAATACAAAAGGAACGATTCTCAACACTTTCTTCATTATTTCCACGGAATATTCAAACAATACTAAATGTTCATGATTTTTTTCCACTGTGGATCGCCATTCGAAAGGCGGACGAAACTATCATCGCGAGTAAACTCTCAGCTCAAGTAAGTTCTCAGCGCAAGTGTGCAGTGCACCTTATGCGCTGCTGTGCGGCGCGACTGCACAATCGATAAAGGGATTTGCTATCTACCTGCGAAGGTTTGAATTTAAAAGCCCCCTAAATCTAAATCTAAAAGTCTGATCAGATTTACATCGGTATATACATGTCGTAATCCACACACCGTACCCAGGTGGCTGACGCGTCCCCACTGCCGGTAATTCTGTACTCCGTGCCGGCCAACACGGGCATCGACCTGCCTGCGTCCGTTGTGCTCGAATTGGCCAAACACGACAACATCATCGCGCTCAAAGATAGTGGAGGCGATGTGCGTGGTCGAGTTTAGGGGGTAGTGTCAGACCCTGTAAAGTGGCCCGTAAAATGTCATGCAAAGTGTCAAGCAATGTAGAATTCCTTTGCGAGTTTGCCAATTTACAGTGTATTTGGCACATAACTTTTGACACTTGACATTTAACTTAATTTGACATTTTACTGTTGCTATGCTTATTGTCTCACCCCATCATTGATTGGCTATGTTGTATCCATTTTCTTGATTTGTGGCACTTGCCTCAGAGACAACGACACCAGAAAAAAGTTAGAGTTCATTTTTGCACACCCACTTTCAGATAACCAAAATAACATCAATAACTGGTGAATTCGATGCATCTGACAGAGATAAGTTTCAAGTTCTGGCTGGCTCCGCTGGTTTTCTGCTGCCAGCTTTGAAAGTGGGTGCTGTGGGCGGCGTTCTGGCTGCTGCAAACTGTTTAGGTTCGTGTTTGTGCATCCCTCCATGCACCATCTTGCACCCCGGTATACTCGTCCGACATGACACTTCGTATGGAAACCTACCATAACCCGTCTGAATAACGAATCAAAAATTTACAGTTTTTCATCATAATATTTAGTTTTTACTTTTTACATGGAATGATTAATTATGAAATTTGAATCAATGAAATCTTGCGATAATTTTGGTAGGATTCTGCGCATACTTTGCGCTTGCGGTCTGCCGACGCCGAGTATACACACTTGCAGATTTTCTAAAGTGCGTTCTGGCTTTTAAGAGTAGCTGTATTGTCACATATTTTTACATACACAGGTGCGGATTGTGTTTCACTTTACAAAATGGCCACCTCTGACAAATGCGACATGCTGAAAGCGACGAAACTGCAGCACAAACTCATAGCCCCGAATTCGATTGTTACCCGACAATTGGGGGTACCCGCCTTAAAATATGCCATGGACTGTTTAGGCTATTATGGAGGCCCTGTGAGACCGCCGCTTTTGGCACTCAGTCAAGCGCAGAAGGACCAAGTCCGAGAAGTGTTTTCGAATGCTGGCTATGTGATGAAGAATTAGATAAAACAGTTTTTAAAATTCTGATTTTAAATTAATATTTATAAAAAGAACCTTTATTTGATCTATGTTTTTTACATCATTCCCATTTGCTCGGCTATCACAATTATTTTGGCACAAAATATGTATTTAGGTACAGGTCAACGCTATGAGTATTTTTTCAAACTTGATCGTTATCCATGTAAACATTCAAGCGTGGGAGGGTTAGTAGGTGCGGCTGGCATCAAATTCCCAAACTTACAGGTATTCAGAGTTTTTATGTTTTGTATTAGTTGGTATTTATTTTCAAATTGCCAATGGTGACGTTTTGATATGGGTTTGCTTTGACAATGCTTTTACTGTACAATTGCTTTGCACAAAAGTTTTATGTCACCTTGTTCATTAAAACATTGATGATAACATCCAGTGCAAAGCATGCGGTCCACTCAGTAGAAATACAATAAACATGTCATTTGTACACAACGGCAAAAATGGGATAATGCTAATGTATTCAAGTGTATTTAGAAAGTCAATCTGTCTCTGATGTCAACAATTTAAAGCTTTTTTAAATATCACAAAACTGGTGCACTTCCAAGCCAACATGTGCAAAACATGCATGATGTGTTGTAATGTTAGATTTATTTACCTCATAGCCAAATACCAATGTTTATGATGATGAGTAGCAGAGTAAACAAAAAAAGGCATAAAATATCAATGTAGAATGTGAATTTGGCCCACAGGCATGCATGCTCCTGTTCAATGTTTTGTTCATTCAAGCTACCAACCATTTGGGATAGTATTGTGATTACTCTTTCCAGCTTGTATTCAGCATTGCCCTACATATGCAATTGCATAGACATTATGTCTAAAGTGCCTGTGCACACTAGTGTTTTCACATGAAATTTTGAAAACCCGCAAATCTAGGGTGTCACATTTCTGTTTTCTGTTTCCAAAGGCAATTTTTTCTGTTTTCCGGCCACAGAATTTTTTTCTGTTTTCCGTTCTGTTTTCCAGCCACTCATTATTTTCTGCTTCCGTTTCTGTTTTTTTTCTGGCTCATTTTCTGTATTCCAGCCAAATTTTCAGTTTTTCCGCTTTTTTCCATTTTCTGGGGCAATTTTCAGATTTACACTTTTTTCATTTTGTGGCTCAATTTTCTGTTTTTCCGCTTTTTTATTGTCGTTTTCTGTTTCAGCCAAACTGGTAAACATGCATGTAGGTTTTCAATTATGTGAATTTTTTATGTCATTTTCCATCAAAATTTCAGAAGTTTTTACCATTGCTAGCTAATTTCAGCAATTTTTTTTCCATTTTCCGGTAAAATTTCAGCAATTTTTTTCCGTTTCCGTGCAAATTTCAATTTTCCATTTCTGTTTTTCTGGCCATGTGTTCCATTTTCCGGCTGCTGAAATTTTTTTTCCGTTTCCGTTTTCCAGCAAGTGCCAAAAAATGTCCGTTTCCGTTTTCCGTAAAAACCGTTTCCGTTTCCGTTTTCCGTTTTTTTGACACCCTATGGCCTATGCAAATCAGCTTAAAACGCATTTGAGTTTTCTATTTACAATGAGGTGGCCGTCAACTACGGCTGACGGAGAATGAAATGCCTCATTGTGGAAAACTCAAACACGTTCAAAGCTCAATTATTAAATTTCGTGTGAGAACTAGTGTGCGCAGGGCCATTATGTGGGGATAAGTAAAATACTGTCAAGTCACTAACAATTTTGTGGTGACCTCTGCTGTAGAAGTCATATTGTTGTGATTGCGTTACATTGCTGTGACCAATGGATTTCTGAAATGCATTCCTGATAAAATACCATTAAACACCATTTAATTGGTTCAAAATAGTGTAAGGTGGAAACTATATCCTAATGATGTCCACTTGAGCAAGATTTATATCCAATGTCAGTGACCGGATTTGGAATCAATGCCCTGTGCTGTGATGTTGCACAGCGATTTTGGATACCGTATTTCTCGGAGTATAATTCCCGGGGCACTTTACAAATTTCGGGGTCATTTTTCAAACACTTTCCAAGTGCTGTGCATAGTGCCCGGGCACTTTGCAATTCACCTAGTGTTTATAAAAGAAAAGCTGCCGCCGATCCATGATTGAATGTGAACGAAACACTCGACCAGACGCGCGCAACAGACGCGCGTGCGCGCCGCAATGCATCACTTTCATTTATCTTTATGCAACAGGCGCTGCATAGAAAAATTTGCGTGAGGGACTCACGTAATCCGCATTAATTGCCAATTTTTTTTTGTGCTTTGCATAGTGCCAGGGCACTATGCAAAGCACAAAAAAATTTGGCAAACAATGCGATTACGTGAGTCCCTAACGCGAATTTTCCTATGCAGCGCCTGTTGCATAAAGATGAATGAACGTGTTGCATTGCAGCGCGCACGCGCCACTGTTGCACGCGTCTGGTCATGGATCGGTGGCAGGTGAATTGCATAGTGCCCGGGCACTATGCACAGCACTTGGAAAGTGTTTGAAAAATGACCCCAAATTTGTATAGTGCCCCGGGAATTATATTCGGAGAAATACGGTAATTCATGTGATTTTTCCCACTTTTTCATTCCATACCCTGAAAAAGCCAATATATTGATCTCCCGCAGGCCGCAAGCCCCCCCCCCAAAAAAAAACAACAACAAATTTTTAGACATTTCCCTCCGCAAGAGCGGTGCATCTATCCGGCCCCTGCGAGAGTCAAAATTCAAGATATTATATTTTATATTTTACCTATGTCGCAACCCATGTCACAAGTCAAGATTCAATCTTTTTGTATTTATCTGCATGCTCTAGTGTGCACATTGTTTTGTGGCCTTGCATGCAAGATTCCGTTTTTTGTAAATTTTTTGTAAAACATTTGTAAAAATTTTGTAAAATGGTTTTATTTTATTAATGACATTTCAAAATAAAATAAAATGAAACACGAATAAAATAAAAATAAAATACAATTTTAATAAAAATAAAATACAATTTTAGTAAAAAGAATTTTACTAAAACCAACCCTTGTCATGGCACTTTCTTGTTTGAAAAAAGTTTTGCAATTTGTTAAAAAAAAGTTCAAACATGGGTAAATTCTTAAATGCCATCCAAGGTAATTTAAATTTGCAATTTATTTATATATAAACTGCTGTCGCTTCAGGTTCGGCACCGATTTTTTACATTTTTACTAGTGCCATATCTCCAGCTGTGTTCGAGATATGGAGCTGATACTTAAGGGGTATATAGGCGTAAAACCCCCCTACTAAACACCAACAAGGGGGGTGGGTCGCTGAACATGCCAAAAACCGCTGAACATGCGCAATTTTCACTGTCCGCAACAAGTTCGGCACCCACTGGTACCCCCCTTTGCGGATGCCATAACTCCAGCTGTGAGTGGCGTAGAATACTGAAATTTTGGGGAGGTGTAGCCAACACCCTTCCCTACCACATACCACATCGGGCGGGCAGCAGCGACTCCCAACAGTGTCAATCGCTGAACATCAAAAAAAATTTTTGTCCGCATCAAGTTCAGCACTGAATTTTGTTGTCCCATCGACACCAAGTTCAGCGCCTGGTGTTGTTTCTTCAGATTAATGTTTATGACCATGTTGATTGTATAAAATGATGCAGCAACTATTTCTGTTCATCACTAGAGAACAGAAAATGCATGCCACCCGACCCCACCCGACTCAACCTGACTGCACCCCCACAGGGTGGCAGACAAAAAAGTGACTTTATGTCAGTTTTTAATTACACACTTGAAAACTTGGTTTACGGTGCCCTCTAGAGAAGCGTTGAAGCTTTATAAGTGTGTAAAGAACATTCCCTTGAAAATGCCCCCCTGAAGAATTTTGTAGGGGGTAAATGCAATTGTGTGAAAATCGGTGGATTTTTGTTCCTGCGATGATGTCATTATGTTTGATGTTCAGCGACCCACACTAGTGAGTCGCTGCTCCCCACCCGATGTTGTATAGTAGGGGAGGGTTCTGGCTACATCTCCCCAAAATTTTAGTATTCTACGCCCCCCACAGCTGGAGTTATGGCATCCGAAGTGGGGGGTACCAGTGGGTGCCGAACTTGTCGCGGACAGCAAAAATTGCGCAAATTTTTTTTGGCATGTTCAGCCACCCACACTGTAGTGAGTCGCCAAAGCCCCCCTTGTTGGTGTATAGTAGGGGGGTTTTACGCCTATATACCCCTTAAGTATCAGCTCCATATCTCGAACACGGCTGGAGATATGGCACTGGTAAAAAGATAAAACATCTCTGCCGAACCTGAGGCGACAGCAGTTTATATTTACAATTCAATAGGTATCTTAAATGTTTTAATGTCTTTTTTTTGCTTTCCTCACTGCTATCTTTTACCTAGTGGATGTATGAAGATGTTTCAGGTGTGTGGCATACTGCCCCACAAACCTGTCAGACCAAGTGAATTTGGAACCACCCAAAATCTTTAACTCAAAGTTGTTGTTTTTAATTTTGTACAGGTATTTATATGTTCACTTGTATCGAAAAAAAAATTTGTTAGCACTCACCTTTTCTCCTCTGTCCAGGTTTGACTCGGATGGTGAAAATATTCCAAGAAATGCTATCTGTGTGATTGCAATGATTGGGCCCACAAAGCCAGCCATGTAGTAAGATGGGTATCTCTTGAAATTCTGTGCAACCATTTCCAGTGTTGTTGTAAGAAAAGTAACCACAACCAGGGTTGGCAAAATCTCAGAAAAACAACAACAATAAAATGAAAAATTAAAGAAAAAAATAAAATGGAAAATAAAAATAATATTTTACTAAAATTCTGATTTTTGTAAAATTTCAGTAAAATTTTTGTACAATTTTTGTAATTATACAAAAATTCAAGTGTATGTTAAATTATATAAAAGCTTTCTATCCTGTTGCTTAATTTTCTAGCTGTCAATTTGCAGAACTGATGCCTTGTTGTTGCTTTCATGTTGTTGTGATTGTGAAATATTTTTGCTAAAAATTGCAAATTTTCATTGCAAATTTTTTTTATATATTTTCACCTTAAAAACTACTAATTCATGTGATTTTTCCCACTTTTTCATTCCATACCCTGAAAAAGCCAATATATTGATCTCCCGTAGGCCGCAAGCCCCCCCCCAAAAAGCAATTTTTTAGACATCTTTCCCTCCGCGAGAGCGGTGCATCTATCCGGCCCCTGCGAGAGTCAAAATTCAAGATATTATATTTTACCTATGTTGCAACCCACGTCACAAGTCAACATTCAAATTTTTTGTATTCATCTGCATACTTCTAGTGTGCACATTGTTTTGTGGCCTTGCATGCAAGATTCCGATGTTTTGTAAAAATTTTGGAAAATGGTTTCATTTTATTTTATTAATGACATTTCAGAATAAAATAAAACAGTAATAAAAAAATATACAATTTTAATAAAAATAAAATACAATTTTAGTAAAAAGAATTTTACTCACACCAACCCTGGCCACAACAAAGAAACTAACAAAAGTGTATGCTGTTTCAGAAAAAATTCCAGTTGACCTGGTCCTATTTCTATTCTTAGCCTGCAGGTTGTAGATATGGTATTCTGCAAGACAGTAATCACAATGATTACACACTATGTCATTAAGTACATACAAATAAAGCTCAATGAGAAGATGTATGGTTCATTTACCTCCATTATTCTTGTAAAACTCCATACCAGTATCACCATCACCCAACATGGTTACCACCTCCAAGCTCTCAGCTCTATATCGCCATTAGTGTTATGAAAAAATAATGATTTTTTTTTACTTCCTGAAGTTACAGATCATTCCACAATTATATTTTTATGGAACAGTTTATAGTTGAACAATGTTGTATCATTCCCACAATGCCATTAACAAGTGATATTTTTTCTTCATTTTTTTCTATCAATTGTTCATTACAAGCAATTAAATAATGCTTGTGATGAAAGCTGCAAGCAAATTACCGTATTTATTCTAATAGAAGGGCACCTTTTTACCTGTTTTGTCATAAACTGACAACAAGCTATGAACAAAACAGTTTAAGTAAAATTTATGCACAACACAATTTTTATGTATGTTTATTATAAGTACAAAACTATTTTATGTTCTCTCTTTGGATAAGGTGTGGTCAATTTCACAGTATATTTGATGTAATGTTTTTCGGCATTCAGTTGGTTATACTGCTGTTCTGTTAACCCGAATAAGCACATGCTTTGGGCAAAATTTTACAGCCCATGGAGATTTGTCATTTGTGCCTTTTGGGCCTGGTTCTAGAAGTTAAAAAGCCTCTAAGAAGCACCGCAACGCACTGCACCAGGACCAGCACCAGTGGTATTCTGAAAAAGTGGTGCAGCCACTAGGGATGGAGAAAAGCGCTTTTTTATAACGGCCCCGCTTTTTTTAATAAAAAGCGCTTTTTTCGCTTTTTTTCTAAAAATGTCGATACGTTCCCTAAAAAGCTCCAAAAAATGGTTCTGTATCAATATACCGTATTTCCTCGAAATACCCCCCCCCTCGAAATACCCCCCCCCTCGTTTGACCCCCCCCCTCTCGGGACCACTATGAAACAATCACCCCCCCCCTCGAAATACCCCCCCCCAATTGAGTGTAAAGGGAACGTACATGACAAATACTGCAGTTTGTGTTCTGCGTAGTGCAGAACACAGGTAAAAACAATGTCGTAATCACGTTAGAACAGTGTTTATACTGTCTACATACTAATATTAGTCTACATAACCTTATAAATGGCGGTTTTTGTTGTATTTTTTGCCGTCTGCGTACGTTTCAGACGACAATTTTGTACTGGGATTTGAAAATTTTTCTTGTGAAACAATAACCCCCCCCCCTCGAAATACCCCCCCCCTCGTTTAACCCCCCCCCTCTCGGGACCGCTATGAAACAATCACCCCCCGGGGGGTATTTCGAGGAAATACGGTATACAGGTATATCAGACAATTGGCAGCAATTGTGATGATATATAGCCATAGAATGGCTGTGTAGTCATGGGTCAACATGATAAGTGGTGATTTCTGCCAAAAAATAACTTTTTTTGTTGACTCATTATGCATATCGCTGTTTGTGAATGTTTCGTGACTTCAAGTGAAGTTAGGCATGGAATAGTGCAGAGTTGTTAGAATTACTGAACTTTTTTAAAAGTATATGTAAACATAAAGTATTTTTATTTTACTCATCACAAAGTATAGAAAACGTAAAATACTTTTTTTTTACTCGTACGCACGCGTAAATGCGAGTACAAAATTTATTCCCAGTAAATTGCAAAAGCGAGCACTTTTTTTCATAGAATATGTAGAACTGGGTACGTTTTCAAAGTACCCCACTCAAAATGGCCACTACGAATTACCTAATAGACCCCATAGTTGGAAAAACGTATTTACGTTTACCTGAAATACCCGGTTATTCGGGTATTTATACTTACGTTTACGTTTACGTTTTCCAAAAATACCATTACGTTTTGTTACGTTTTCCTGACCAAAATACCCGGGTACTAGGGAAAACGTAAAAAACTTGTGATCGTTCACACGTGCACATGTTCAAATGGGCTGCACCACCTGCAGCCAACAATATTCTTATGTTTTTGCATAAATGTAACATGTATAGGTACATACAAAGAAAAAATCGGTATATGAAAAAGTGCCTGCACGCTGATTGTGATTGATTCATAGTGCTCCCGAGAGGGGGGGGGGGGTATTTCGAGGGGGGGGGGGGGTTATTATTTCACAAGAACTTTTTTGAAATCCTAGTACAAAATCGTTGTTTGTGATGTGCGCTGGGGTAGAAAAATGCATCAATAACTGACATGTAAAGACTCCTGTAGACTAATATTAGTACTTAGATGGTATAAACACTGTTCTAACGTGATTCCGACCTTGTTTTAACATGTGTTCTGCACTATGCAGAACACAAACTGCAGTATTTGTCATGTACGTTCTCATTACACTCAATTTGGGGGGGGGTATTTCGAGGGGGGGGGGGGTGAATGTTTCACAGTGGTCTCGAGAGGGGGGGTCAAACGAGGGGGGTATTTCGAGGAATTACGGTATTCATGAATGTGTTCAAATGCTGAACACAGAAACCTTATTGTTTATTTGTGGAGCCTTGCGTTAATAAATTTTTTGTTATGAATTCCGACAGCGCCAGTTGCAACAACTGTGAGTAGCACACATTTTGAAACTGGTAGGGCGAGTGCAACCTCTGGTGCCAGCCAATCCCAGACTCTGTAGGATGCCCTGTAAAATGTTAAATTTCATCCAAATGTCAAAACTCATGTAAAATGACCAGCAAAATGGCAAAGATTTGCCACCTGCCAGAGCATTTTGCATGACTTAAGACACTTTGCATGACATTTGACATTTTACAGGGCATTTTATAGGGTCTGGGAGTGACGCCAGTGTGTGAAAATAATGGTATTTTCCAAAGCACAATGGCAAATACTGTGTGTAAAAAAAAATTTACGTTTACGTTTTATTTTACGTATTCCTTGGTATTTTAAAAATACCTTACGTTTTAGTATTGATACTTTTGATTTGAAAAAGGTATTTACGTTTACGTTTACGTTTTCCAAAAATACCAGTATTTGCACAACTCTGATAGACCCCCGTCAAACCCCCCTCCCCAAATTGAGTGTAAAGAGAACGTAAATAACAAAACCTTCAGTTTGTGTTCTGTGAAATGCAGAACACACGTTAAAACAATGACCGAGTCACGTTAGAACAGGGTTTATAGTTTATACCATCTATATTTACATACATACTTATATAGGTAACTCTATAAATACATAAATAGGTATTAGGTATACTCTTGTACATGGTGACATTTTTTCTACCTCAGTGTACATGACAAACAACGAATTAGCACTGAGAATTCCAAAACATTCTGGCGAAGTAATAAACTCCCCTCGAAATACCCGCCCTTGTTTAACCCCCCCCCCCTCAAAATTAACACTATGAAACAATTTCGAGGGGTATTTCGAAGGGAATAGAGTACATTGCAGTGTAGTCACCTTATAAATATGTCCCACATTGAATTCACAGAAATACGTTTTCTTTACGCGTATGCTTCAAAAACGTACGCGTACACGTGAATACGTTACTTTTTTAAAAAGTATATGTAAACGTATTTACCGTGTACTCGCGTACGCGTATTTTTCGAGTAAACGTATGTACCTTTTAACAACTTTGGAATAGTGCTTATAAATAAGGCTATAAGAGAAGGCTAATACATTGAGACTAATGTTTCCCACTGTAGAAGTATGTGGGAGCACATTGGCTGAATATTCTATACTACACTAACATATCACAACTTATTATTACATGATAGCATGCAGGAATAGAAGCAATGACTATAAAAATGCCACAAAACCAATGAAAACAGCCACCAGTGGTAATTTGCATGTGAAATTTCGCGCTTGCTCACGAAAAAATAGCAAAATACCTAGTGCATAAGTACAAATTTTTTTGCCAGCGCTTTTTTAAAAAAAAGCGGCGTTTAAAAAAAAAGCGCTTGAAAAAAAGCGCTTGCCATCCCTAGCAGCCACTGACAGGGTGGGAGCAGGGCACATATGAGAATTGCAGGGGCACTGCACCAACACTGGTGCTGGTGCCCTGTCCCTATACATCACCATCAATAGTATAAATATGGATTTTGTCTTTCTTGTGTATTTATGTAAAAATACATATAGCTAAAAACAAAATACATATACATCTAAAAATGAGCTATTGCCATGACAGTATTTTTCCAAACACTAAACCAAGAGCCAAACACCATACTACAGTTTTGCTCATCAAATGGAAAATCATACACATCAAGTGGGCATTGTATTTCACCTACTGCCAGCCTGCACAAGGGTGATTGCGCACAATATTGTCAGATGGGTACACTATACAGCCTTGATTTGATGACAAAACATTCGAGCTTGAAGATTGAATATTTGTGTCATATACTTTGATCTTGATCACCATTGTTTATGTGTGGAAACATTGGGCTTAATGATAAAGATATATTTTCAAAATCACCTTTGGGGATGTAGATGAAACTAAAATGCATGTGCATAAAATCACAGCCAGTGTACTTGTCATGCCTTTTGTGGTGGGGGGGGGGGTGTGGTATTTCTAGGGGGTCTATTAATTCATAGTGGTCATTTTTAGGAGGGGTATTTCAAGGAAATAACGCAGTTTGCTAAGTGGGCGTTTCGGGGTTTGAAGAGCGAGCAGATGCACACATAGATACAATAATAGCACTGAACAGGTGTCAACAAATGGTGTCTGATTTTAAAAGTCTAAAAGTCCACAAAATGTGATTTTGAATAAATCACATGTTCAGTTTTGTGCGTGTCCAATCGTGCTCTCTCATGCTCACTGTAAAGTTCCAAATGTTGATAATAAAGTGTCAAATTTTCAGCTTCTGCTCTCAACGTATTTGTGAAAAATTGGGTGTCCATAAAATTCTACCGAGATAGAACAAAACTGTTTTAGGGAGGGACTTTGGGGTTTTAGGGACTTGTGACATTTTTGTTCCCGTGGAGGAAGAGGCTGCCTTATGCTGCGATTACAGTTAATTTGATTTTTGGACATAAAATTTATTACAGGGAAATGGATAAAGATATGCCATTGTAATTTCAGTGAAAGAAAGTGCATATGCAGAAGTTTCTTGTGTCAAAAGCTCATCTGTTTTTTAAATTGTTGTAGAAGTTATGAATGTTGGCACAAATTTTTCAATCATGCGCCATAAGTTGTGTAAAATTACAGTGTAAAATTAAACAAATTTGTGCCAAAATTCATAACTTCTACCACAATTGAAATAAACTGATGAGCTTTGGACACAAGAAACTTCTGCATATTATGCGCTTTCTTTCACCTGCATATGCGCTACAATGACTGAAATTACAATGTCATATCTTTATCCATTCCCCTGTAATTAATTTTATGCCCAAAAATCAGTTTTACACTGCGTCAGATTTTACGTCGAGGTGTAATCGCAGCATTATGAGAAATTTATGGACTTGTCGACTTGTAGAAATCGGTGTGAACAGTAAGTAGTTTATCACATGTCTTGCGTTTTTCCCCAACAAAAATGACTGCGGAAAGTGGACTTGTTGACTTTTAGCCCAAAACTAAGTGGACTTGTTGACTTGTTGCCCAATCTGTTTGCATTGGGCATTGCCATATGGGCATGTGAGGTCAAAAAATTTATGGAAAATTATGATAAATGTGTGGGAGTTGCCCCATATGACGTTTCCAGGCCTAACTCAACATTTTCATATTTTGGACTTGTTGACTATTAGAATTTCATTGGACGTCTCAAATGCATCATGGAGTGATTAGATTGCCACAGTACAAAGTTTGGGTCTAAAACTAGTTATTGAAAAACATTAACACAATCAAGCATGACCAATAATGTCAAAATTGACAACACCCTTACATTTGGTTTTGCGCTATCAATTTTAAACTGACCAAGACATATAGCAATGACCAGTTGCATTTAGTTCAACATAGATAGTATTCATCCGAGAGTCCCCCGGGCTTTCTGTTTTGGCACTGCAGAATATTGACAAATACTCGAACAAGAATGTTGTTTAACACCGAACAATTTATTCACCTCTCATACAATACAATGTCGGGCATCCACAAGTCACTCTGAGGAAGCAAAAGCTCAGTCAAGCCACCAAAGAGGTTTGGGTCCCAAGTCAGCAGATGGTCACGCCACTCCTGTAAGAAATTAGATTGAAAATGTAGCATGCAACATTTTATATTAGAATAACCCAATCAGTTCTGGTCAAAAAAGCAGGGAAAACATAAAAAAATATAATGTACAATATAAGGAACATATTCACAGGGATATAGGTGTTCTTATAACTTATACTCAAAAAGTGTGAACGCCGCCTCATGAAACTTTTCTGTTTTAAATTGGTACTCTACAATGACCACTACAATGAAAACACCAGCACCATGCACCAACAACCACACTAACACCACAGCAAAATTGCACAAAGTGGGTGCCATGGTACTTTTTGCTTTGGCAGCAGCACCATAGCGCTTTTAAATACATTACTACTCACGACACCACAACTGAACGGAAGGAACATGCAGAACACGCTTCAATGTGAGAATCATATTTTTAAACATTACCAAGCCAAATTTGTAATTCAATTTGATGATCTCTGTCCTCTCAGTCTGAAAGTAACAAAAAAAATTTTTAGTTGAATGGCAGGCAGCGGCAACTTCACCTTGCAGGTGGATCCACACAGATAAAATACAATAGCTGATAAATTGAATGCAAAAACGTCTTGCTTTGTCCATGTGCAGGAAAATCTGCATACCTCCTAACCTCCCTCGCCCCTGGGGAGAAACAGTATACCTATTTTCTAAAAAACATCAGATATTTACCATATTTGCTTGATAAATGCCCTTGAATAATTCATCCCCCGAATAATGCCCCCTTTAAAGCCGGAATTAGAGCTCAGCGTCGATTCGACGTGAAATGACAACGTGAAATGACGTCGTGAAATCAATTACACGAGTGTGGATCATGCTACGGGTCTACATAATTTCACGTCACAGTGTCAGGGAACAACTTGACATTTCACGTCAGACTTTTGCAAGCAATAGTCTGACGTGAAATGTCAAGTTGTTCCCTGACACTGTGACGTGAAATGATGATGACGTGAAATGATAAAAATTGAATTTTTCAATTCGCTCTAGTTGTGGCTGATAACACTCAGTATTGGACACGATTAAGGTATTGATTCATATATTATCCTTAGAAAATTGTAGACCCGTAGCATGATCCACACTCGTGTAATTAATTTCACGACGTCATTTCACGTCGTCATTTCACGTCGAATCGACGCTGAGCTCTAATTCCCGCTTAAACCATATGATTGAGTTGTTTCGTTCAAATTTAACAAAATTAGCATGTTATTTTCTGAATGAAGCATATTTTGGTAAATGACTTGATGGAAATATTCAAAAAAATTTGACAAAAAAATAATTCCTCCCCTTGAATAATTCCCCCTCAAAAAGGTCTGATGAATTCGAGCAAATGAGGAGTTTGCTTCCGAAACTCGATAACTCCATGTTTTTTAGTTCTGTGAAAATTGCATTTGAAACTTTGAGAGTGGCCTGAGCGGGCACACTTTGAGTGACAACCCTTGCCCAATACTTTTTGAAAAGCCAACAAATTTCTCTACATTTTCCATATTTACAATCCTCTGGCCGGCAAATATGGCTGGAGTTAGGTCCATTTGACTGTCATTACGGCAACAAATTTTACTAACAAAATTTTATAATGAGTTTCGGATGCAAACTCCATTTTTGTATGGTATGGGGATTAGCATTGAAAAAATCTCCGGGTGATTTATATTTTAAAAATTTCAGAAAATCTCAGAAAATATAAGATTTTCTGAGATTTATATTTTTTTCATGATTTTCTAGAGAGATTTAATCATATTTTCTTTTTGAGAGATTTTCTGAGATTTTTCACAATATCAGAAAATCTCTCAAATTCTGATATTTATATTTATTTATATTTTTTCCGTGTTTTTTTAGAGAGATTTACTTTTATATTTTTTCTTGAGAGATTTTCTGAGATTACATTTAATTATATTTTCTAGAAATTGACGATTTTTTTCAATGCTAATGGGGATAGCCATTATAGCTTCGTCATTTCCATATAAATTTATAACGAGTTTCGGATGCAAAGTTTTTTCAGTGGAGATATCGAGTTTCGAGTGAATAACATGAAGAATTTTTTTTGAGATATCGAGTTTCGAGTGAATATTTACCTATTTTGGTGTGGAGATATGGACTTTCGGATGAATAATTGCATTTTTTTCAAAAATCGATGTCTCTGTATCTCGGGAACGGTATGAGATATTTACGTAAATTTTTTTTATTTTGAAGAAAAAGTATATAAGTATCAGATCCGCACCTACCTCATTGTTTCCACTTTGGTCTTTATCGAGTTTCGGAACGAAACACCTCAAATACGGTAATTATATATTTTCTTCAGGTAGACATTCTGAGGTTATATGTTATTATATATTCTGAAAATCGTCCATTTGTTGATGCTGTATCATACTTTGCTCGACATTATTGAACGTAAGTTATTTTACATTTGCCTAAGCTAAAATTTGAAAAATACAGTTATTTTCAGTTTTCTGAGTCAAAAGTACTTAGGTAAATGTTTCCATGGGTAGGGCACTTTCCCATTCGCATTTTCAGTTTTTGGCAGTTTCTGATCAGAATAGGAATAAAAGACATTTTTTATGACCCTGTTTCAATTCAGCAAGTGGAGAAGTGAGAGCAAGAGAACAATCTATAAGTGATAAGTAGAAGGTATAAGAAAAGTAAATAAAGTGAGAAGTTAAAGGACAAGCATAAAAACGGGAGAGAAAAAACAAAAAGTGAAATTCTGCTTCTGAAATTCTGAAGAAAGGAAATGCTAAAAACTAAAAAATGCTAGGAAATGCTATAAATCGACTTATCGTTTTACAGTTTAATTCTCACTCATAAATTTACTTTTCTTTTTACTCGCCACCACAATTTCGAACTTATAATTTAATTTTTTCATGCATCTCACTTATAAATTGTCTGTTTCTTACTTCTCTTTTCACGGAATCGACCCCATCTTTCTTTGGTGGAATGTCCCGTGGCGTGGGTGAGGTATAGTGATGGAAAAGCGCCAGAAAAAAGGGCGCCAGGCGCCAATGGCGCCATGGCGCCATTCGGAAAGTGGGCGCCAGGCGCCAAGGGCGCCACAGAAAAAGGGCGCCAAGCGCCAAGGGCGCCATGGCGCCATTCGGAAAGTGGGCGCCAGGCGCCAAGGGCGCCACGGAAAGAGGGCGCCAAGCGCCAAGGGCGCCATGGCGCCAATTGATAAGAAGGGCGCCAGGCGCCAATGGCGCCAGAATAAAAAAGCGAGTAGAATACCCTGCGTGTGCTAAAAATGCTTCTCCAGCACTGTATTTATGTAGTGCACACATTCACTTCTTTATTCATGTTCTCCAGGATGTAATCAGCAAAAATGAGACTAGCAACAAACTTTTGTGCAAAAACCGTACTCACACGTGGTAATCAATTCAAAAACTTTGAAAATTCTCATTCGACAAAACAATGAATGCACATCAAATAGATTTTCCAATATATGTTTGCTTGAAGCGGACGACAACGGAATTCCGATAATTTCAATCCGTTGATTTACGAGTTTGCAAGTTCACCGGCCTATCATGCTCAGCTTCTGATCCGTTACACGCATCTGATAAAAATTGGATGAAACATATACATCCACTCACACTACTTTGTCTATTTTCCAGTGAATTTTGATCATTCACAGACCCATTTTTTTCTTTTTTATTCATTCACGCAGCACTCACCTTGAAACCATGCTGGCGCCATTTTGGCGCCCTTTTAGGGCAGGGCGCCAGGCGCCAAGGGCGCCACGGAGAAAGGGCGCCAAGCGCCAAGGGCGCCATGGCGCCTTTCAGAAAGTGGGCGCCAGGCGCCAAGGGCGCCACAGAAAAAGGGCGCCAAGCGCCAATGGCGCCATGGCGCGGCGCCCTTTGGCGCCCTCAAATGGCGCCAGCGCCATGGCGCCATTCCATCACTAGTGAGGTATACCTATATTAAGAATAAATGTTTCTGAAGTGTCACATAATGCAATGCCATGTAAATTGTAGTGATGGCCAAAAAATGTTTTAAAAATAAAACGGTTTTTTTAAAGCTCCCAGATATGGTTATGGGTCAACATATACAGGTATATATTTAAGTACTTTGTGATGTTAAATATAGCCATATAATAGCTGTGGAGCCATGGGATAGCATTATAAGTGGTAATTTCAGTCAAAAATACCCATTTTTGTCAACTTGTTACCTATATCACCTTTTGTCGAATGTTCATGACTTCTAGTCAAGTTTTGCATGGAATACTGCTTAAATAAGGTTAAAAGAAAAGGCTTATACATTTACAGTGATTTTTCACACTGTAGAAGTAAGTGGTAGTACATTGGCTGGATATTTATATACTACACTAACATATCACGGCTGATTATTACACAATAGCATGAACAAATGGAATCTTTCACACTAAAAATGCCTCAAAAGCAATAAAAACAACCACCTGTTTTTTTTAAAAGACAGTTAAAAAACACGTGCCATCCCTAGTAAATTGTGGACAAAAGTGTGTAAACATTCCATGAAACGTACCACATCCACAACTCCAAGCAAATCAAATTCAACTCTGACCACAGTTTTGTTTAAAAAATGCTTTACTGGCCTCAAAGTTTTGTCATAGTTGTTAAAGAGCTCTTTCTTCAGGTTATCAGAATCGGATATTAATTGGGTACCAGACAACTCAAATAATATGAAAGCCATCAGAAGCAACAAATAATGGTCCATTTTAGACCATCTTTAGCTACTAATACACAACTAAATCAGCTCTGGAAACTGGAGGTTCACATCAACAATATGAGCAAATGGCCAATGCAACCGTCATAGAATACAGGATGTAGACACCCCCACCCCCTAAAATGCTATGCTCCAGTGAGTAAAATCTGCAGTAAAACATTTCAACATCAACGATTTTTATTTTACATGTGTCATGTATAGTGTTGGAAAATGTGCCAGGCAGGGGTAGGCTAGATTATGACCCATCAGGGGGTTAGATAGATAGCAAGTCCTCTCTGGAGGGATAGATAGGTGAAAAGTTTGGGGTGTTTGGGAGGGTGCAGCCGGCAGGGTTGCAGGGGTTCAATATATACCTAGGCTATTTCAAGGTGTAGAAAGAAGACTGAGAAAATAGGCATATAAGAACATATACCGTATTACCTCGAAATACCCCCATGGGGGTTTATTTTTTCGCCAGCAAAATTTGAGGGGGGTTAATTCGAGGGGGGGGGGGGTTATTCGAGGGGGGGTTTTATTATTTCGCCAGAAAATTTCGTGGAATTCGTAGTAAAGAATACGCTATTTCTTACACAAAAACGGTAATAAATGTGAGAATATAGGTTATATTGGGGCTATAGATGTACATCTGTACACAAATGAGCGTATGAGAGTAGCTGCGATGCAAATCAGTAGTAATAAATACATCACGTACATTGCATACATGATGTGCATCATTCCGGAGGGGGGGTATTTCGAGGGGGGGGGGGGTTTATTATTTCACCCAGCCCATTTTGAGGGAGGGGTAATTTGAGGGGGGGGGGGGTAATTCAAGGGGGGATAATTCGAGGTAATACGGTAGTACTAAAAGAGCTGATCAAAGGAAGTTAGACACATGAACATGATTTCGGTGGGGGAAATTTACAAAAAGTATGAAAATTAGCAATTTTCAACAAAACTCTGGGTATTATTTCTCAAAAATCATTCCAGATACTGTATTTCCTCGAAATACCCCCATGATTGTTTCATAGTGCTCCCGAGAGGGGGGGGGGGGTTAAACGAGGGGGGGAGGGGTATTTCGAGGGGGGGGGGGTGATTTTTTCAAATCCTAGTACAAAATCGTCATTTGTGATGTGCGCTGGGGTAGAAAAATGTATCAATATCTGACATGTATAGACTCCTGTAGACTAATATTAGTATTTATGTAGATGGTATAAACACTGTTTTAACGTGATTCCGACATTGATTTAACGTGTGTTCTGCACTACGCAGAACACAAACTGCAGTATTTGTCATGTACGTTCTCTTTACACTCAATCTGGGGGGGGGGTATTTCGAGGGGGAGGGGTGATTGTTTCATAGTGGTCTCGAGAGGGGGGAGGGGATGGGGGGTTAAACGAGGGGGGTATTTCGAGAAAATACGGTAGGTAGATACTGTATTTCCTCGAAATACCCCCAGGGCGGTTATTTTTTCAGAGCGGAAATTTTGAGGGAGTATTTCGAGGGAGGGGGCTTATTCAGGGGGGTGTATAATTTCACCAGAAATTTTCAGAAGATAACATGAAGTACATCATTCCAGACGGGGGTATTTCAAGGGGGGGGGGGTATTTTTTCCTCAGGTCAAAAATACCTGGGCAGGGTTGGTTTGATAAAAATTATTTGTATACAAACTGTTAAAAATATTATAAAATGTATTTTTTTAAATTTTATCCTTGTTTCATTTTATTTTATTTTATTCCTAAAAGTCGTTAAAAAAATAAAATGACACCATTTTACAAAAAAATCAGAATCTGGCATGCAAGGCTGGCAAATTGTTATCATTAGACCTAAACATGAAAAACAGATTAAGTGAAAATTTTTCCCATTACTTAAACGAAGTTTTAAACCACGTCGTTAGACGCGTGAGCCCACGTCGTATGGCTGCGAGTAGGTAAGATATTCAGAGGTAGGAAATTGGGATCGGTATACTATCACCGTGGATAACCGATGTCTGTATACAACAGGCGCTCCAAAATAAAAATTTTCATTTCATTTCAACCAAAGCTTATGTTTTGTATCATTATCTTATGTTTTTGTATCGAAATGTCCACAAAAGATTTGGATACAAAACATAAGATTAAAGTACAAAACATAAAATTTGTTTACAATTGGTTACTTGATAATTGATACCTTACATTTGTTGTGACAACTGACACTTTGCATGACATTTTACATGACCCTTGACACGCGTTGGGGTCTAGGACTCTGCTCCCATTTCCACACATAATAAGGTAGAAACTCAAGCAACAAGATAATTTTTTTATAAAAAATGTATTTTTACAATTTTACAAAAATACGACTTTTTATACAATTTTACAAAAATTTGAATTTTTATAATATAAAATTTATTTTTATTTAGAAATTTTTCATTTTATTTTTAAATTTTATTTTTTTCCTGTGATTTTGCCAACCCTGGACCTGGGGGTATCTCGAGGAAAACATTGGCTACCTGATTTGGGTGGGGGGTTCAGGGGATACCCCAACCCACCACTTTCTTACCCCTGGCGCCAGGACTCGCGTTTGTGACCTGCAGTGCTAAGCCAGAGCAATATAATGCCAAGAGCGCCATGACGCCTTTTGCTTTGGTGCCAGCACCAAGCACCAGGCATTTTGTTCCTGGCACCATGCAAAGTAGTGCAAAGTGCCATAAACGTCATGGCACTTTTCCAACCTTAAGTGCAATTCGCCAATAGCACCAGGGGGCACTCCCATACCCTATAAAATGTCAAATGTCATGCAGTGTCAAAAGTAATGGAAAATGCCCTGCAAAATGGCAAATATACTTTTGCCATTTTCCATGACTTTTGACACTTTGCGTGACATTTGACATTTTACAGTGGCACCAGAGTAAAAAAGCGTCAAGCACCAAGAGTGCCACGGTGCTTTTTTTACGCTGGTACCAGAACAGGCACTAGCAAGGACGTATCCAGGGGGGGGGCGGGGGGGGCTGCAGCCCCCCCCCCTTCCCGGGGTGAGACCAGAAAAGGTCAGGAAAATGCGATTTTGGGGTGGAATTTGGAAGGTACCCATAAATTTTTTTGCGCGCAAGCGCGCAATCTTACATTGCACTTGAGGTATTTTCAGCGGATCGAGCTTTGCACATGCATATCGCTGAAAATGACAACTAGGTGTGCCAGCCGGAAAGTAAATATGTATATTTACATACATATACAGCGGTTGTTGGCGCCAGCGCCAACGCCAATGGTGCCATGGCGTGGCGCCTACGAATGGCGCCAGCGCCATGGCGCCATTCCGTCACTCTGTAGGCAAAATTTTAGGGGGGGGGGGCTGAGCCCCCCCCGTTCGCGAGGCTCCGTAAACAAACAGCCCCCCCCGCTCGAAAATCCTGGATACGTCCCTGGGCACTAGCACCATGGTGCTTTTCCATCACTAGTCATGTGCATAAGCAATACTCAAAAATTTCTCGCCAATGAAGAATTACTTAACCGTGAATCGCGCATACAGTTTTAACACCTGTTTTCATCTATCAACTTGTTATGCGCAATCAATGCACTGGTACAGTCTCTTAAGAACGATGTCGCTTACACGGCATGGCAACAAACTCAAACATTCTTCTTTATTTTATCAGCACATGTAAACTTTTTCAAAAGAACAGATGTCACAGCTGAATGTGGTATGATTTAAGTTTTCCTCTCGGGTTTCTTCTCTCCAGTTATTTCTGACCATTGCCATGGAGAAAACACATGCATAATTTATTGACACATTGTTATCTTTGGTTTACTTAGCAGTTTTGCAGCTAAACATTGATTGCATGCATGAGACTGCCTCAGACACCATAGCTTCTGCACACAACACAGCAAAAAAACGTTTCAGTGAATGTCTCGAGTTGTATTGGGTTGAAAAGCACTCGAGTTGTATTGGGTTGAAAAGCAATGTCCTATAGTTTCATATTTATATTTTTCTGTAGACATTTTGAGGAAGTTTCAGATTCTCTGGGTTGTGAATTGTGATTAGTATTATACGAATCTTAGGAGCTGTGTTAGTGCCAAAACTTCCATTTCTGCAGACTACAATGTAATAATATATAAGCTGATATGATAGTTATAAAGAATAATTAAAAATATCCAGCCATTGTGCTTCTACATACTTCCATCATCTTAAATATCACTCTAAATCCATTAACCTTCTCTTAAAACATTGTTTAAGCAATATTCTCTGCCCAGCTTCACGTGGTCACAAACATTCAACAAAAGGTGGTATACCTAGCGATTCGACATAAAAATGTTTTTTTTTGGGGGGTGGAAATCACCACTAATAATTCATCGACACATTGTTGTTTGGTTTACTAAACAGTTTTACAGCTAAACATTGATTGCATGCATGAGACTGCCACAGATACTTTAAATTTTGAACACAGGAAAAAAAATGTTTCAGTGAATGGCTTGAGTTGTATTGGGTTGTCAATCAATGTCCTATAGTTTCTGTATACATATATAATGGCATCCCATGGCTCCAGAGGAACTTTACAATGTTTAGTACAGTGATAAAGACCTGTTTATTGGTGGTCTCACTACTCAAGTTATGCAGACTTCGAGTTTGAAACACAATGAAATGCAAACAAAAATAGAATCATCCACACAATCATCAAATCAAGTTGATGAAAAACAGTCATCTTTTTGCATTGTTTGAATCACAAAAATGTCCATGGTGAAAGCTTTCACTTATCTGGCTCTGATTAATAGACAACAGACTATCCATCTGTTCAGCCTGCTCCATTTTGGCTACCCCATTGAATATCACATCAAACATTGCAGACTGTTGAGCAGGCCAGTGAAATGTCAGGGCACACTGTAAAAAGCTTATTGATTCTGGTAAATTTGTGCTCTGTTGACTAGTGGGGAGAACACACTTTGTTAGATGGTTGCCTGACAGGGAACATGCTTTTTGATTTGTATTTCCAAAAAAATGTGCAAAAGCCCAACCTGCAGAATAGAAATTGGCAACATATTCCAACTGCAAAGCTCTCACTAGGTATCTCAATGCAAATGTATAGCAGTTTTTTAGACCATGTTGTTCAAATGCACATTCAATGTTTTGTGCTAAACCATTGGATAGAACCATGATTATATGGCAAGCCTAAAATTCCAAATGTACAATGAAAATAAATCATTTGGTTTTTATTCGGTAGAAGTTTTGCATCAAAGGTTGGCCTTATTGGTGCAGTTGGTGAACAGTTGTGAAGTGGTGTGTATTATTGTGATATAACATTTGCTATTTGTCAAAATGCCCTTCAGCAAATGGGTATGAAAAACTTTTTCAGTGGCCCATTTAAAACAACATAAAACAATTTCCAGAAGTTCCAAAATTCTGAGTCCAGATTTATGAGACAAGTTGCAACACTTTATACTACATGAAGGAATACATACTCGTATGACTTGGGTGTAGAGCAGGTAAAATTTCTTACATTTTTCATTATCTCATCAAGCCTTTTGATTATGCCAGCTCTATCTTCACAATTCCAACCATTTGGAATCTCATTTATCAATAAATGCACAGGTAGTGTTGAGTACCTTTGCATGTTTTTACACAGCCATTTCACTGACTTCTTGTGCTCTGCATCATCATTGTAATGAACCACTAGAACAATTGAATTTTTGTGCACATCTACAAGTGAGTATTTGAATTGTTAGCCAACTGTCAATATTATATAACATGTGAAGTGAAGTGTTTGCTTCTAAAGGTGATATCTCCGATTGATTATGAGAAAATGACATTTAAGTTTCATGTCCAATTCTCTGCTGGTGATGTGTCCGATGGTTTGCTCGCTGAATTTCATATTGCTCCAAATGCTGATTATAAAGTGCCCAATGTTCCAGCTCTGCTTTGAACACAAATTATCGTATTTTTCTAATAGAACGGCATACCTCCAATAGAATGTCACCTCCAATAGAACGGCAGGTTTTGGCACTTTTTTACACCCACGAAAAGAATAGAATGGCAGTCTCCAATAGAACGGCACCTCCAATAGAATGGCAGGCAGATTGAACGTTGTAAGAGTGCCAAAACCAGGCTGTTCAGAACTATTACTCAGTGGTTGTTTTCACATTTGGTTTTGTTTGAATTGATGATCTGATAATAAAATGTCGCTCATGGCTCACTAAAAATACTATTTTCAAATGAAAATTGTGTGAAAAACTTTGATGAAATAAATAGTACGGCAGCCTCCAATAGAACGGCACCTGCATTAGAACGGCAGGTAAAAAAGTTGACAAATGGTGCCATTCTATTAGAAGAAATACGGTAATGGACTTTCCACAAAATGCATTTTGACAGGAACAAAAAGCATCCGGGAAAAACATAGTAAACAAGTGTACTTATCGACTTCGTGGACAGTTGAATAACTTTTTTTAATCCAGTGTCGAACATTGGGCTGTTGCTGTTATTTCCGCACTTGACTCGATTTTCAAAATTGTGGAGTTATTATTCTTAGAAGTAGAAACCTCATATCTGAACAAAGACAAACTAACTTTTGACACCAATCAATTTCTTCATAACTGCAATGCCAGAATCACTGGAAGTAGATGCATGATTGCCCCACACTCTGAAATCATTAACAGGCATTTCTCTCTTCAGAAACTTAATTAGAATTGTAAAAACATCCATTCTTTTGACAGAGGTTTGCAAAATGCTTAAGAGTTGCTGCAGTGGGAATGTGTGAAAATGTTTGAGCACCTCAAATGTTGGACTCATTGGGTATCTGATCTGCTCCTGCAGATACTGAAAAAAAGGCATTGTATTGATTGATATAACAAAATACCTGTTCAAAAAGTTCAATCAACTATTACAATTGAAACAGACATAGCTATGGGCACCTTTTGTCACCATCACCAGCAATAGTTTGATAAGTCCATCAACTAATAACAAAAAATCCAAAAGTCCATAAATGTTTAAACACTATCAGGCACTGTATTGGCTCACTGTATATCCCTAAACATTATCCATGCCCCCCATGTTGCACACAAAAAATCACTGCAATTTGGCAAAATGATTATATTTCAAAGAGCAATATTTTAAAATGAGAGCCCATATTGAGAGACCACAATTTACCCTAAATAAACACCTTCCCGGACAAGTTCACCACCCATTTTTTTATTTCACTTCGAATGCAATATCTCCGTCCATGGGGGTGTTATCAAGCTGAACCTTTGTGTATATAAAGTTGTAAGACCCCTCTACTTCCCAACAATGGGGGAGGTGCGGCGACTCACTACAGGGTGGGTCACGCTATATGCAACAATTTTTTTAGCGTTTTTGGTGTCCCAAACAAGTTCACCACCCACTTGATTGGCTACACTACGAGAGCCATATCTCCAGCTGTGATGGCGGTATAAAGCTGAAATTTGGGGGATGTCTTGCCAACAACCCCCTTCACAATCCACCAGTGGGGCGGCTGCCAACAACCCACTAAAGCATGGGTCACTGCATATAAAGTTAACCATTTTCTAAAAACAGCCCAAGTGTCCCAAAACAAGTTCATCACCCAACTGCATTAAAAAAATGTTGCAACAACATACCTAATAAAAGAATGAATCGGGTTGGAACACTATTTCAGCCAAAAAATTTTTTTTTCAGTAGGGCATCCACCCTGTCCCATAAACAGCTGACTGAAAATTTCACTTTAAACCAATTTTTTGTATCACACTTAAAAAGTTGGTTTACAAAGTTCACTAGGGGAGGGTCTAAGGTTTAAAGTTATGTAAACAACATAACCTCTAAAATGCTTCCATAAGGAAATTTACTCGGGGTGAATTCTATGATGTCAAAATGATGTCATTTCAGGAAGAAAATTTGACAAAATTTTCACTTTTTCATTCACCCCAAATAAATTTCCTTATGGAAGCATTTTAGAGGTTATGTTGTTTACATAACTTTGAACCTTAGACCCTCCCCTAGTGAACTTTGTAAACCAACTTTTTAAGTGTGATACAAAAAATTGGTTTAAAGTGAAATTTTCAATCTGCTGTTTATGGGACAGGGTGGGTGCACAACTGAAAAAATTTTAATGAGCAGAACTAGGGTTCATATCTGATTCAATTTTATATCAGGTATGTTCTCACAACATTTTTTTATAATGCATTTGGGTGGCAAACTCGTTTGGGACACTTGGGTTGTTCTTAAAAAAATTATCAAATTTACATGCAGTGACCCATGCTTTAGTGGGTCGTCAGCAGCTGCCCCACTGGTGTATTGTGAGGGGGTAGTTGGCAAGACATCCCCCAAATTTCAGCTTTCTACCACCCTCACAGCTGGAGATATAGCCTTCAAAGTGTAGCTAATCAAGTGGGTGGTGAACTTGCTTGGGATACCAAAAACTCCACAAAAATTTTTTGCATATAGGGCGACCCACCCTGTAGTGAGTCGCCACACCTCGTTGGGGAGTAAGGGGGTCTTACAACTTAATATATACAAAGTTTCAGCCTTATAACACCACCATGGACGGAGATATTGCATTCGAAGTGAAATAAAAAAATGGGTGGTGAACTTGTCCGGGAAGGTGTTTACATATATGCCATGAAAATAACTGAAGCTGATCAAATAACCTCACATTTATTTGTCTTGGTTCCATTCCCATTTGGTTGGCCAACACAACCCAATTTGGAAGAATGCTTCCTATGCTAGGTCCATCTAAATGATTACACAATGTGTCCATTGTGGCTCCACTGCCCAATAATCTTTGCCCTATTGTACCACACATCCACTCAAATGCACCATGCATGGCAAATGTTACAGGTTCCAGTAACTTTTTCTCCTGAATTCTTTTGTTGGGCCCATTTTTTTGACATGATGCAGGTGAAGTTAATGCAACTACGTGCTTCTTGAGGCTGGAGACTGTCAAGAGCTGTGAGAAGAATGAAGCACATTTTTACAAACAACAAATAATATCTTGGATGTTGTGAGTTTACACAACCACAAATATATCATAAAACCTGTGAAACAAAAAAAATTGCAAAATAACTGATCAGTTGAAAAATGGACTGACAACTTTCAACAAGACATTTGAAAACTCCAGTGAACCCTTCTCTCACAGTGGAACAGAAATCACATGTGTAGCTCAACACACTGTAAAACAATCGATTCAACATACCTGAATTTCATCAGTACCACATGTATCCAATGGAAGTGTGGTAGAATCCAGATTTGTCATTCCTCAGCTTCTTAACCTGCACTTGAGAATGATGTAAATGAAAGGGAAGATAGGAATAGGAATGGGTGACATTTGTGCAATTATTTACCTACATAACTAGTGGCAAGAATATTTTATTTTTTATTAAATGTATGTATACTCGGGCACTGAGTAAGTGACACCAGCAGGTTTCACATATACATGATCCCAGGGATATAGCCAGGGGTAGGGTTAGGGTGTCAACTTTCTGTTTCCACTTTCCAGAAGAAAATTTGTACCCATTTTCCAGCAGCTGAAAGTTTTTACCCTTTTCCGTTTTCGATTTTCTGCTGCTCAATTTTTTTTTACCATTTCCGTTTTCCGGCACCTAAATCTTTTTACCCTTTCCATTTCCGTTTCTCTGCACCATTTTTCCTTTTTCCGCTAAATATTTACAGCATTTTTCCACTCTGTATTTTATCTTTTTCCACTATGGTATTTTCAAATCCCGCTTTCTTGGTATTTCTGTGGCTTCAGCATCTTTTTTTTCTGTATTCAAAAAATTGAAGGAAAAAAAACAGTTCAAGCAGAGATTCTGCTTTGGCAGCTATGCTTTCTAGTGTGATGTGGATGCTGGCTTACAGGTGGTGGATGAATAGAGTCCAATATTTTTCCAAAAGTCCAGAAGTTTGGAAACTGGTTTTTAATCTGCATTTGAATCACGTGTTTCAGTTTCTAATTTTTGAGCAGTAGTTTTGGCATCTTTCCGTTTTCCGTTTCCGCCTTGCGGGGGAATTTTTTTCCTTTTCCGTTTTCAGTTTTCCAGCAAATAAAAAATTTCACCCTTTCGATTTTCAGGCTGATAAATCTTTTACCCTTTCCGTTTTCCATTTTCCAGCTGCTGAAAATTTTTACCCTTTCCGTTTTCCGTAGTTGTTAAAACGTATTTATGTTTACTCAAAATATATGTATACTCGAGTACTGAGTAAATACGTTTACATATACTTTGAAAAAAGTACATGTACTCGCTTTTACGTATACTTTTTGAACGTACTCGAGTACAGAGAATGTATTTCAAATAGGCTTTGTTATAGGCTTTTCCAAAGGCATAGATGGAAAAGGGGAAAAAACGAAAAAAATTGCCAAAAAATAGCTGAAAGTAGGCACATAACACATAAACTAGTGAATTTGAAGGTTAAAATGGTCAAAGAGGTATAAAAATTAGTGATTTTCAGTGGAAATTTGGGGAAAACTGCTAAAAAGACTCACTTTTACATTTTCTGGGGGGAAAAGCATTCTACTCATGTTTACTCCCGAGTAAAAGTAAAAAATTTACTTTCATATTCGATACTCAGGGGGTGAGTAAAAAAAAATACAAATAAAAAAAAAGTTCTGTACTTTCAACAACTCTGGCATTTGCCATAAAAAATTTTTTTGTAACTCTAGCCAGGGGCCAGTTTTGCAAATTAAGAAGTAAAATGGCAAATGCAAAGTGAAATGAGAAGTGAATTGGGAAGGAAATTGGCAAAAGCGAGAGGGAATTACTTTTTTCATTTTTTTATATGCTTTTGCTAATTTACTTGACATTTCACTTCGCTTTTCCCAATTTTCTACTCAATTCACTTCGCATTTGCCATTTTACTTCTCACTTTTCAATTTGCGGAACTGGCACCAGGACATATGAGCGGGATGGGGCAGACTGTAAATATATAAAGCTTAGTGACAGTGGGGGGGCATGATCTGCATAAAAATTGGCCCCTGTAATAACAGAATGAAGAATAACATAATTTGTAGGTCCCATGTCAAGGCAGGATTGGAACCAATGTAAAGCGATGCTCGATATATTTACAACGATCCCCTGACAGAAACAATAAATTTTTGAATTTTACAGACTTAAAAACATATGCAAATGTACATGGTCACAAATCTTGAAAATGTAAATACATGTAATGAGCATTGGTAATCTGAAACCACATTAAAAAATCAAGGCCAACAAACTGTTATCATTACAGCCATTGCTGAGATTCATTGAAGATTACATCAGAGACATTTAATACAAATGCACTGTAGTTAATTTCCAAAATTTTCAGAAACTAATAAATGAGTTTTGGATGCATTTGAGGTTATTGGAATGGGAGTTTGTAAAGGACAGTTGGTGACTAAAAATAATTAAGTGTGGTAATTTCAAATGCCTGTAAAACAGATTTATCAGTTTCAAAAGTTTTGACCAAAACAAGTGCATGTGGCCATGTGTAAAGGCACAGGTTGATTCAATGGAATATCACAATAATTAACAATCATGCTGTATCACCAAGACCCAAGCCATACACTCTGGCAGCATTTTCAGTGGTGATACGACACAATTCTTCTGATGGAGTCCCCAGGTAAGCTGCACAAATAAGGTGTTTATAAATATTGCGAGTTCCAATGAAAAGAAAACACCAGTTTGATCGTATTTGAAATTTACATTGAATTTTAGAAACAAGCATTTTTGGAAGCACATATTTTGAAGAGATACATTCAAAAATCATGCGCCATCAAACACCAGTCACCAAGAATTTCACATTTTATGTGATTTATGTGGAGACATCTTACACAAATTAGCACAAATAGATGCTAAACACGTCAAGTAGGGATGGCACTTTTAAATAAATATTAAATAAATGTGGTAAATACAATTTTTTAAATGAAAAAGGTAAAATTTTCAGCAGTGATTTACTAGATATTTTACTAGCAATTTCACACTGATTTAACACATGCATCTCATTGGTATTGTGGTATTTTTACCTTCCATTTTTACACGCTACACCATAATAATACACTACATGTACACTACTACGCATAGTAGTTGAGTTTTTATGAGAGTACTTGAAAGTGTAAGAGATTTTTTACGTAATTATGCTCCATATCACGAAAAACAAACCAGCAATCATATCAACTGTTGTGGCCAGTGAGCAAGGCTCATTGCGATCAAAGCTGCAGTGCTGCAAGGGCAAAAGTGACTATAAATGTAATTGTAAAAAACCACAGAGAAACCACAATTTGAAAATTAGAATGTTGATACACTTTAATATGGAAACTGTCATTTTTATGCCAGTGACAAATGTAAATGTGAAAAAATTGACTTGGGTTGTCACAACCCTGAAATTCTTTTGGAATTTTGCAGACCTGATCCTATCCCAAAACACCAATGCTGATCCCGAAATCTTAAAATCCTAATCCCAAGAATTTTCAAAAAGCATTCCCAGAAAAATTGTAGAAACGATAAAATAGTTAAAATTGATATTTTGCACTGAGAAACATGGACGGAAACGTCCAATGTGTTTTTATGGCACTTCTCTGGCATTCATTGTGTTTTTAGACGTTTGTGAATACTTAGAGAACAACCCTGTATGCCAGAATTTTGGCAAAACCCTGATCCTGGAAAAATGCCAAACCTGACCACGAAACCCCAATCCCACTGGTCAATCCCAAAATCAATCCTGATCTCATGACCCCAATCCCGATCCAGAAATAATAAAAAACAATCCTGATCCCAATCCCGAAAAGTCTATCCAGCTTGCCCTAATGTGTACTAAACATGACTACAGAACTGAAACCCTAGCTGTTTTCAATTCATTCACCAAATTCAATGATAAATATGTGGGGGTACCATTATGCCAACCTTGAGGAAATTCAGTGAGTGTTCACTCAAATTGTCTATCACCTTTGGGGGTAATTTCTTTTTTGCTTTGACATTTGGATACATAAATGGAGCATCGGTTTCTATCAGAATCCGGTCAAGAGGAATCACACCATTCTCCAAGCTGCAAATAAAATATATAACAGTATAAAATTGAAATCAGAGCACCACGATACCATATATCCTTGATTAACTCCCCTGTTAGCTGCACATGGAAAACATCCCACGCCACAACACCTTGCATCGCAAGTTGTTGAACATTGATTTCATTGCTTGAATTATGGAAATTATTTCACCAATTTAACCAGATTTGTGCAATCAATAAATTATGTATATTCCTCAGGGCCGTATCCAGGGGGGGGCGGGGGGGGGGGGCTGCAGCCCGCCCCCTCCCGGGGCGAGACCAAAAAGTGACCGGAAAATGCGACTTTTTCAATGTCAGCGTAAAAAATTTTGCGCGCAAGCGCGCATTCTTCACCAGACATAAAGTATTATCATAAGATTTGCTCCATGTGGCCACAAATCGTTATAAATACACTCATTGTGTTTTTTTGCTGTTTTGTATGTATATTTACATACATATACAGCATTCCGTGGCGCTGACGCCAATGGCGCCATGGCGTGGCGCCTACCAATGGCGCCATTCCGCCACTATGTAGCTAAAATTTTAGGGGGGGGGCTGAGCCCCCCCCCCTCGCCGGCCTCCGTAAACAAGCAGCCCCCCCCGCTCAAAAATCCTGGATACATCCCTGATATTCCTTAAAATTCTGATAAAACAAATTCTGATAAACCCAGCAGTCCCAAAAGTCTGATGAAAAATAACCCACTGGGGTCTTATTTGAGCATATATGGTAACTAAATATTTATTGAACTAACCAATAAATTACACCAAACTGGCTTTTGTCCTTCCACAAAAAACCTGATATGGGTTGTATTGTATGTCTATGCCAATTATTTATGATAAAATCAATTTACCGTATAATCTCAAATAAGACCCCAGGGGGATATTATTTCGTCAGAAGTTTTGGAGCGGGGAGTTATTAAATGGGAGGAGTTATTTTTTTCCTCAGTACATTCACTTTGTTCATTGAATTAATGCATTCCGTAATCAATGTATGTAACCGTTCAACAACAACAAAAACAAGGTATTGTTAAACCAGGAGAGAGTTAAACAAAAGGGGGGAGTTACACAAGGGGGGAGTTAGTTTTTCCTCACCTCGCCAACAGGGGGAGTTATTCAAGGTGGGATGTTATTCAAGGGAGAGGTCTTATTCAAGATTGTACAGTATTAGTTAGTTTTCCAAGCAAACCTGTGAGACCAATGTAAAAACCCATTTCTATGTATCTTTTGGCCTCCCTTTCTGTTGCTGTGAAGCAATGTATGACAGCAGGGGGTAGGTTCTCAGCAAATTTATCCAAAATTTCAGCCATTTCCGTGTGGGCATCCCTCTCATGAATAAAGAGTGGCTTCTGCAATTCCACAGCAAGATTCACCTGCATAATTCAGTAATCTGATTAATACATAACAGTTGCAAGTAATACACATTTATGAAAGCTATAGTATACTCGGCGGACATTACACTTAGTGTGGAAACCCACCATAACCCATCTGAATAATGAACCAAAAATTTTACGGTTTTTTCATCATAATGTTACGTTTTACTATGAAATAATTAATTACGCAATTTATCAGAAGATTTTATTCATTTAATTATGGTAGGGTTCTGCGCATACATTGCGGTCCGCCGAGTATAGCTAATGATGCACACGTTATCAGGGACGTAGCCAGGATTTTTGAACGGGGGGGGCGGATTGTATACGGAGCCCGGCGAACGGGGGGGGCCGCGCCCCCCCCCCTAAAATTTTACCCCTGTAGTGGGGGAATGGCGCCCTGGCGCTGGCGCCATTCGTAGGCGCCACGCCATGGCGCCAATGGCGTTGGCATTGGCGCCAAAACAGCAGTATACGTCTGTTTTTTACAGGCATATAGAACGACATGGACACGAATTTAGTCCATTTTCACTGGCTTTGAGGCCGCCGGAGACCGGTCAGCCAAAAATATATGTTGTGTAGGGAAAATGCGCGCTTGCGCGCAAAATTTTTTCAAACTGTCAACAAAATCGTCTTCCGATAGTGCCATTTCTGGCACATTTTTTGGTCCGGCCCGGGAAGGGGGGGGGGGGGCGGCCGCCCCCCCCCCCGCCCCCCCCTGGCTACGTCCTTGCACGTTATCTTTTTAAATAAGCAGATGAAATATGTGCCCATGACCGAAGTTTTGGTTAGGCAGGCATTGAACTTGACTCAACTGGTACGGCTTATGCTTGACTCAACGCATGACTCAAGCAGGGTGCCAAAATACTCGACTCGACTGGAAAAATATGGCGATGAATCACAACTCAAGATTTTTCCCAACCTGATCCGACTTTGAAAGGGTTCCCCCCTTGTTTAATGTGCGAGAGAAGTTACCAATACAAGTTGGCCCATAATCACCTGTTCCTCAAAGATCCTCAACTGCACATCTCTGGGCGAAAAATTTCTGTTAAAGTCGAGTCCACATTCACCAATGGCAACACATGCATCAAGTGCAGACAATTCCCGCAATTCATGTACTGTAGCAGGTGTCGCATGCTTTGCTACGTGTGGATGCACACCTGCAGAGTCAGATATGACTTGTGTGTGTATTTACATATACTGGTGAATGATATACAAAACATGTTACCGTAATTTGAGGAATGAAGAACTGTGAAAAATTGCACACTGAATAAACCATATTGAGGCGAGGCCAATGTTATGTGATGGGAAATTACATGGTCCGGCTGAAAAGTTCCCAGGTAGGGTGTCAAATTTCCGTTTTCCGCAGGCAAATTTTTTCCGTTTTCCGTTCCGTTTTCTGGCTGCTGAAATTTTTTTTTCCGTTTTCCGTTCCGTTTTCTGGCAACATTTTTTTCCGTTTCCGTTTTTCTGGCTCATTTTCCGTTTTCCGGCTAAATTTTCAGTTTTTCCACCTTTTTTCCGTTTTCCGCCTCAATTTCCAGTTTTTCTGCCTTTTTTCCATTTTCCGCCTCAATTTTCCATTTTTTCACCTCATTTTACCTTTTTCTGGCTCAACTTTCGGTCTTCTGATCAGCCAAACTGGCAAAAATTCATGCAGATTGTCAATGATGTAAAAAAAATTCCGTTTCCAGCAAAATTACTGCAAATTTTTACCACTTCCAGCAAAAATTTAGCAAATTTTATCTGATTTCCAGCAAAATTCCAGCAAGTTTTTCCCATTTCCGTGCAAATTTGATTTTTCCGTTTCCGTTTTTCCGGCCTCTTTTTCCATTTTCCGGCCGCTGAAAATTTTTTTCCGTTTCCGTTTCCCGCCAAGTGCAAATTTTTTTCCGTTTTCCGTTCCGTTTTCCGGCCACTGAAAAATTTTTTCCGTTTCCGTTTTCCGTAAAAAAATTTTTTTGACACCCTATTCCCAGGCAGTGCTCGCCATTCGCGCTAGGGGTAAGCTACGGTCAAAAATTTTGACAGGTTAAGTTATCAGGTGTTTTGAGTTTTCACCCAAAATTTCACCCCTCTAGCTCCACCCACTGCGGAACTGTGGGGGTGACAATCAGGGGTCTCGAATGGGGGGGGTTGGGGGGGGTTACCCCCCCCCCCCCAAATCGCCCAGCTATCTATCTATCCCGGAGGCCGCTCAGCTATCTATCTATCCCAGTTGCAAAATTTTGGGCTACTACCCCCTAAACCCCCCCCCCCCAAATCGCCCAGCTATCTACCTATCTGGAGCGATTTTTCAGAAACTTTACCCCAATTTTCACTCAAAATCGCTATTTTTCATACCTATATATAGATTTTCACCTCCAAAATCACTAGTTCATGCATCTAACTAGGGTTGGCCGATGTTTTTTTTTAAACGTTTTTTATTTAAAAAAAACGTTTTTTTTTAAAAAAAAACACGACGTCCGAAATGTTTTTTTTAAAAAAAAAACATCGACCGAAATTTTTAGTACTAAGCACTAGGTATTTTGCAAAATTTTTGCGCGCAAGCGCGCAATTTCAGACACAAATTGACATTGGTGGTTGTTTTAATTGGTTTTGTGGCATTTTTAGTAACAAAGTATCCATTTCTATGTGCTACCATGGGTTAATAAGCCGTCATATGTTGCTGTAGTATATAATATTGAGGTAATGTGCTTCCATGTACCTCCACAGTGTGTAACTTCACTCCCAAAGTAACAACCTCGTTTTATAACCTTGTTTGATCACTATTCCGTGCCAAACTTTACCTGAAGTCACGAACATTCGACTACAAGGCGATATACGAACGATATGTCGACGAAAAATGGATATTTTTGACACAAATCACCACTTATAATGCTATCCCATGGCTCCACAGACATTATATGGTCATATATAACATCACAGAGTATTGCCACTGTCTGATATACCTATATATGTTGACACAAGGTCATATCTGGGAGCTTTTAAAAAAAAAACGTTTTTTATTTAAAAAAAACGTTTTTTTTTAAAAAAAAACGTTTTTTTTTTTAAAAAAACATCGAGTTAAAAAAAAACGTTTTTTTCCAACCCTACATCTAACTGCCAATTTTCAGCTATTTTATGTACTTTATGCTCTTGTATACCCATTTTGAGCGATTTTACACCTACTTTTAGCGATTTTTCTCCCTTTTCTTCCTTCTATGCCCCGAAAAAGCCTATATATCGAACCACCACAACCCCCCCCCCCAAACCCCCCCCCCCCCAGAAAATTTTTCAGCGATCTATCCCCCCGGAGGAGCGATTTGCTATCTATCCAACCACTCGGAGGGTCAAAATTCAAGATACCCCTGGTGACAATTTCGGTCAATTAGTACTGATGTACACATGGTGCTCCAGCTCAATGCTGCTTTAAGTTGTGATCATGAAACTTTGGCTAGCGTAAGCCACCAGTGTTGGCAATCAACACTAGTATACAGCACTTTCATCAACATCATTGCTATCAAGGAAAAATTGATATGCAGATCAGGGTGATGTTCAAGAAACGTGGGAACTGAGGTGGTGATCAGCTGAGATCATGTATTGCAGTGATTTTAATGTTGTTTTGAAATGTGCAGTAAATTAATTATGTTAATAAAATTTCCCTATGTTTCATTACTAATGTGTAGTGGACAAATTACCTGTGTTCAACAGCAGTGAGTAGACTCCAAGGGGGGCTATTTTGAGAAGGAGATGCAGAATGATTAATTTAATTGGAGAGTAGTGACAGTAATGACAATATGGACTAGGCTTTTGATATCATAGCTAATGTTGGTTAGTGCTGGCACATTGCCAACACTGGTGGCTTACACTGGTCAAAGTTTCATGATAACAACGTAAAGCAGCATTGAGCTAGAGCACCATGTGTACATCAGTACAAAATGACCGAAATTGTAACACCCACAGTTCCGCAGTGGGTGGAGCTAGAGGGGTGAAATTTTGGGTGAAAACTCAAAACACTTTATATCTTAACCTGTCAAAATTTTATGACCGTAGCTTACCCCCAGCGCGAATGGCGAGCACTGCCCGGGAACTTTTCAGCCGGGCCAAGTACTTTTTTGTTTAGATGGTGAATGATAGAATTCACTGTAAAGTATACGATCAGTGGATTATACTATGCACTCACGAGCAATAATGTGTGCAAACGCTAATGTTTTAACTAGGGACGGCCGGTTTTCTTTTTTGAAGAAAAAAAACGGGTTTAAAAAAACCCAGGTCGTTTAAAAACAACTTTTTTGTCATCCCCAGTTCCAACAGGATCCAAAGGAACGGTAAAACACGTGAATGGTAATGTGCATGTGAAATTGCATAAAAATGCTAAATACATAGAGCTGTAGTTTCATAGAGCTGCAATTACACGCTGCAGTTTCTTTAAAAACTATTTCGATGCATGTGCTTTAAAAACCAACGTTTTTTATTAAAAAACCGTTTAAAAAACTCCACCCATCCGTATGCCAGACAGTAAATGTTTATGCCAGGCTTACATGTAACAAACAAAGTTACCAACCTGCAGTGAAATAAAGGTATCCAGGGTGATCTCTGGCCAAAACGGATGCAGCACGACTTTCTTGAACCGATCCGCCCGTCACCATCATTTTAACTATGCCTGTAAGGTGTTATTTTGGCGAAAATTAACTTGAATGTATCCTGAATCAAAGTTAATACTCGGAAAGAAGTCCCGTTGCATTTCACAGTTTTGATTTTGGTACAGGGGGGCGCAGGGATCTCTGTTAAACAAAATAGGAGAAAATGTTATACCAACCGGGTCGCCTGACTCGAATCATAATAAGAATATCTTTCAAGCGCCGAAACGAAATCACTTCTCGATATTGAAGTTTCGACTGCCGACTCAACCAGAAAAACACAGCATCCGGTAAAACGAGTTTTTCAAGAGTTCAAGGAAAGTAATGCCTAAAGCGTAAATCTGAACTGGCAAACCAACGTTGAAAAAATCACTATCAAAAAAGTATCCGCTTACCAGATTGCTTCGCTCTATTTATTACATCCGGGAGATCCTTTTCGAAGCGAGGATTCGTTAAATTCGCCCCTATGTCCACCATCCTGTACGTCCTGGAAGCCATCCTTGCGGCGGCAGCGGCCATTTTGGAAGAGACCCGTGTGGGAACTTGGCAGCTGGCCAAAACAGTTTTTGGATACACCCGTTTGTATACCGCCGTTGACAATGGTGAACCGGCGAGGCATATTAGTATGTTGGCCGCCATCAGTGACCATTTCTGGTCGCTGAATTGTATTCCATGGTCAATTTCAGTGACCCGGATGGAATCCAGTCATTGGAATTGGATGGAAGTTCCAGTCATTTACTCTCGTACGTACAATACGTAACCTTATCCAAATATAAACTTGGCAGAAATCCAAGTTGCCATACGTGATTCGATCCGCCGTTTTTCTTTTTTTTTGGAAAAAAGTGAGTAATTGGATACAGTACATTAATTTAAAGGGTGGTATTCCTAAAAGACAGTGCTTTCTAACAAAGAACGGTGAACACTTTTTGCTAGAATTGAGAAATAATATTCCAAATGCAATAAGTACAGAAACATTGACAGTAAGCATTTCTGTCCACATTGTTGTCCAGTGCGCTTTTAGTTCCGGTGCTACATTTGTAAAATGCCGATTTTAAAATTATTTAAAATACCGGTAAAATAACACGGGTTCTATAACGAAAATCTAACACCAACTCAACATGCCGGATACATATGCATTTTCGAAATCAAAGTCTCAAAGAGATCAGTAAATACCGGGAAATAAATCCATGGCTTTACGCAATGTATTCCATAGCTCCAAACTATTTATGTCACAAACCAATGGCGATTTTTTTTGATGTAAATAAGCAAATGTCAAGGTGTCTGAGAAGTGCACGGGAAACTTTGTCGGCCAATCATGATGCCGTGGTTCCAGCACTCAACTCTTAGAATGCGATTCTGAAAAACTCATTTGATTGTCTTTATATGAACTTTTGGTTGAAAACCTTCAAGTGACATGAATTTTTTAGCGACGGAAAAACAAAAACAAAATTCGATTGAAATGTGAAATATTTTTTCTAAATATGTGCTCGTCTATAAACTATTCGAACAATTATTCGCTAGATTAAGAATGCGCTTCCAATCACATCACACAAATCGTTTTGTGTATCTTTCATCAGTAAAAAAACACGTCAGAAATGTACTAGAAGGAATGGCGAACCATGAATTCTGGCGCCATTGCTAGCAGTGTACAGCACCGACACTTTGGCGGCACGATTTCGTCAATATCTACAAATATTTTACTCCCAAAAGAGTTACACGGACGAGAGAGCTGAAAACATGAGCAGAATGGATCTAGAATCATCAAAATCTCTTCAAATCATTGACCACGCGCATTCCGCGCCAATTTCTGTCTGAAAAGCTTCATTTTCAATCTCAGTACTCTCACTCTGGCGTCGGCGCCTCGCGTACTCAATCTAGCGACACTTTTCGCCTTCACGCCACCCTTTTCAAATTTGCGTTCGTTCAAGAGCGCCCTGGGGGCAGTCCCAGACCCTGTAAAATGCCCTGTAAAATGACAGGCGAGATGCAAAGTGTCAAAAATCATGTAAAATGCCCAGAAAAATGGCGACCAAGTAGCCATTTTGCAGGGCATTTTACATGACATTGGACACCTCATGACATTTGACCTTTTACAGGGCACTTTACAGAGTATGGGACTGGCACCTGAGTCTGTCGGGATCCGCCGCTCTGAAGGTGCCGTCCGCCTTGCGCAGTTGCTCCAGTCGCTTGCGTATGCGACGCAGACTGGCTGGTCTGTGGGTGGGACTTGTGGTGCTTGACATTTTACATGACTTTTGACACCTAGCATGACTTTTGACACCTAGCATGACTTTTGAAACCTAGCATGACTTTTGACACCTAGCATGACTTTTGACAGTTTATAGGGCATTTTACTTCAATACTTATATTTTACATTAACTACATTTCACACTTCTCGTGACATGTGCTATTTTGCAGGGCATTTAAGATGACCTTTGACACTTTACATGACATTTTACCTACATGACTTTTGACACTTTACATGACATGTGACAGTTTACACAGCATTTTCCATTACTTTTGAAACATTTGATGACATTTTACATTTTACAGATCATTTTACATGACTTTTATCAGTTTGCATGACATTTTACATTTTACAAGACTTTTGACACTTTGCATGACATTTTACATGACATTTGCCATTTTACATGACTTTTGACATTGTGCATGACATGATTCAACACCGATTTTGACCCCCAAACAACCATCCTCCAGCACACTTAGAAAATTTTTTTCATGTTGTCTTTTTAACCACTCGAATACCAGGGGCAGTCCCAAGCCCTGTAAAGTGTAAAGTGTCAACCAAAACAAAAAAAGAAAATATTTTATTACTGGACTTTGCATGACAATTGACAGTTTACTTTGCATTTGACTTTACATTTGACACTTTAGGTACTTCACACTTTACAGGGCTTGGGACTGCCACCATGTGTGGCTATAATTTTTCAAATACCTGCTTGAATCATCAACAACGTCTGTTTCGGGGCCTTTGACCGCCCTCGACACTAATGATTTTTTTGAAGTGGAATCATCCTGAAATTTACATCCGTCGGTGTTCACAGTCACTTTGCAGCTATCTGCCTTTCCAGCTGCGTTTTCGTGTAAGCTTATATAAGGGTTAAACGTAATTGACGTTTAGGATCGGGCTTGGGATTGCAAAATTTTGCAAAGTGCATTCAAAATCACCATATAAAGGTTATTGCCTATCGGGATTGGCGATTCGCGATTGGGATTGCGATTTTCAAATTTTGGAATCGGGATAGGGATCGGGACCACAAAATCCCTGAATTTATCAGCATTTGGGGTCGGGATCCCGTTTGCTTGCACCCTAGCCGATATTAAATTTCAGGTATCATTACCGGTGACATTACCGTGATGAGTCAGTAATGGAATGTAAAAAGGAATGTAAATGTGATTGGTCTGTGACCAGGCAATTCCGGTTGCTTCAGAAACAAGAATTTCAAAGGATAAACTTTACCGAGACAGTTTGTTGTGCCACAGCTTTTCTGGCATACGGGTCTCATGAAATCCTTGTTGGTGTCACATTCACCCTGGGATGCCCAGAAACAGCAGAACTGGTGGTGGTCGCCTCCTGGAATCGAGGTGTATCACAATCACAAGATGTAGACAATGGTGGCCACCACACTAGTTGCAGTTACTAAGTTGCAGAAAGTTTTGTATGCACACTTGTCTGAAATTTGCGAGTGGTGGGCGAGGCTTAAGCTGCCATTTGCATTCTTTCAGTTCCAGTTGGCGGGGCTTAATATAAACTGTTTGTTTCAAAGTACTCGAGTATTTTTTCGAGTAAAACTAAACACATTATTTTTACAACCTGTGGCTGACAGACTCCTAATCTCGGTAATAAACTCATACATTCAAACTGATTTATTTACATTTTTGAGTATGGCATGTCAAAGTATGACCACAGATTTTGAACAGAGTTTGACCCCATCTCGGCCTACGCTCTGCCATTGAACAAAATCAAAATTACTGACGTTACCTGGCCCTTTAATCGCTGCCTGCTGCAACATCTTCATGTCAATATCGTCGACGACATCAGCGGCGACATTTATTCCAGCAGACACAACCTCAGTGCCAACGACTTCCTCGCTGGTTCCCGGTGGCTGTACAGTTTCGGGATCGTCCACTCTCCGATCGGACAGTTTTCCATCGAGAACTAGTTGGCACGCTTTCGGAACTGTGCGTTTTGGTGGAATGTGGTCTTGTGTTCTTTGTCATAGGGTGAATGTACCGTATTTCCTCGAATTATTGACTCCCTTGTATTGACCCCTCGAAATAGCCCCAGAAGCCCCCTTAAAAATAGCTATTGAAGTAAAAAACACCTCGGGGTATTTCGCGGAAATACGGTACATTGATTTCTAATGCAAATAATACCTTTCCAACAATCAAATTCCCCAGTTCCAAAAGTGAATCTGCAAATGCTCTCCGGCAGTTGACATCTCTGCAATTTCGCGTTCCCCCGGTTTCCCCCGCAGATGGGCAGGGGAATGAGCTCCCTATCGCTCCCGATCTCCCCGCATTCTTCCGGGTGGGCGAGCACTTTCTGAATTGCCACGTCCACTGCAGCCTGGGGGCAGTCCTAGAGCCTGTAAAATGCCTTGTCAAATGTCAATTGTCATGCAAAGTGTCAAAAGTTATGTAAAGTGCCGGATAAAATGGGAAACGGACGTTTGCCATTTTACTGGGCATTATACATGACTTTTGACACTTTGCATGACATTTGACATTTGACAGGGCATTTTACATGGTCTGGGACTGGCACCTGTTCCGCTTCGTCGAACGGGGGTTGCGTTCTGCTGAATTGAAACAGCGCGAAGAGTGTCTGAAAGGCTTGCGAGAAAATTAAGTGCGTTGAATAGGTTTGCTGGAAAATGCGATAATATTGAATGAGTGAGGCTGGTGCCACTTGCCCACATGACAAGGGAAATGTGTCCTAAATATCGATTAGAGCCTTGTTAGCAGAGCCCCCCACCCAACTCGAGATCGTCTCGATTCTCAATGTTCGTGTCTGGTTTGTCCTTGTCGTTGAAAGATTGAAGAGATAACGTGTTTTGATAAGTGACCGCACTTGTGAAAAAATCCGTCGTTATTGGCGGCGCACACATTAGTTGTGTCAACTTGCCTGTGTTAACTCAGATTTCGGCTTCAGATGTCGCAGAGCGATCTTCAAATGCACGTGCGGCAATGTTGAAAAATGAATATTGCGCATGCACACGCTAAACTGCAAACTGTGTGCTGGTAAACTCATAAATCGACTTTGAACGGATTTGAGTTTACTGGAATGAGTTATTCTTAATCCCCATCAACTGCAGTTGACAGATACCTTATTTTGGTAAACTCACATACATTCAAAGCCGATTTACCGTATTTACCGTACCCCCGGGGGGTTTATTGTTTCAGAGTGAGAATTTTGAGGGGGGGGGGGGGGTTAAACGAGGGGGGGGGGGGGTATTTCGAGGGGGGGGTTATTATTTCGCCAGAAATTTTTTGAAAACCAAGTACTAAATAGTCGTCTGAAACGTATGCAGACGTCGAAAATGCAACAAAAATCGCCATTTGTAAGACTCTAAAGACTTGAATAAGTGTGTAGACGTATAATCACTCTTCTCACATAACAGAGTCATCGTTTTTAACGTGTGTTTTGCATTACCCAGATGACAAACCGCAGCCTTTGTCATTTACGTTCTCTATACACTAAATTTGGGGGGGGGGGGTATTTCGAGGGGGGGGTTTATAAGTTCATAGTGTCCATTTTGAGGGTGGTATTTCGAGGGGGGGGGGGTATTTCGAGGGGGGGTACTTCGAGGAAATACGGTATGAGTTTACCAGCACACAGTTTGCAGTTTAGCGTGTGTGTACCCCCATTACAGCAAGTGCATTGGGAGATCGCTCTGCGACGCGTGAGACCGAAATGTGAGTTGACACAGACCAGTTGACAGGCGTGTGTCAATTAGTCTGTTGGCCGTCATTAGATACATTTATGCACGCATTAATTTGTGTTTATGTATACTCGGTGGACGTCAAAGTATGCGTTAATTAGTCGATGACGCGCGAGCAGGATACCCACTTACGAAAAACTAACTGAAACCTGAATACCATATCTCTTCTAATATGTAGAAGAGCGTTTTGGTGTTTCTGATGATAAATATTTTGGGTAGGTCGCTTGCGCCCTCCCTCAGCAGCGAGGATGAGCCGAATCAATTGTTAATAACACTTGAGTAACTTTTTATATCAGTGCATTAATTGTGTAATACCTATTAGATCAATATTTGAGAGCCTTGAACGTTCAAGCCATCCATTTTGTATTTTTTTTGTGTTTTGGCAATTTTCCAACGTATTTAATATCGCATAGCATGCGATCGGCGGAGTATACCTAAATATGCAGCATCGTCAGTTTTCACTTCAAATATTGTTATTCGCTCTACTTATTGTATTGTAATTATTTCATTTTCATTAATTTTTTTGAATTTTTTTCTGCCGAGAGCATTCGAATGAAGCAAGAATGAAATGAGAGTGTACCGTAAATCCGAATGTACCGTAAATCCTCAAATAAATATTTTTCCGGTGGATTATTTTTCGTCAGACTTTTTCAAGGGATCTATTCAGGGGTAATCCTATTCAGGGACCTTGTTGACAATGCATTTAATATTGTGTGCGCTGAAGCTGAAGATGCGAAAATTGTGTTTTCGGAAAAATTTGAAATTCGAAAAGTAATTTTAGAAAGAAAAAAAACATTTGAAAATTTAAACATTTTTTACCATAGGATTTACCATAGTGAGATATGGGCAACAATTCGAGTGGGGAACTACTAAAACGAGTTCAGTAATCGAGGATTCACGGTATACATGTTTTTGATTAGCTTATTTCTTCTAAAAAATCTTAAAACAGAGTTCCATTTTCTAGCCATTGGCGGGTGATCTTCTATCTTCTCACGAATTGTCCGATGATCTTTTCAAATTTAATCTTGTGATATACCGGACGAAATTGAGCGAAAAAATCATACAATATTTGCTGTGATTGAGGATTCATTCATCTAGCCGCGCCGCTGTCGACGCCGATGCGTGCGCGTGCGGCGACGGAAACCCATTATTTAACCACAGCGACTCGTAACCCATCGACTCGCAAGCCAAAGTACATCAAGATTAAAGCCAAAGTGCCTCGTCTCTAAAGCCGCAGTCAATCAATCGACCCATCACCAAAAGTGTATCATTATTTAACCCATTGTGTCATTATTAAAGCCATGCGTACATAGTGCATATTTTGTGTCATTATTAAAGCCATGTGTATGAAGGACTGAGGCCTTCTGTGCATGTAAACCCGGTGTGCATGTAGACCCTAATTTTCACTCAAAATCGCTTATTTTTATACCTTTTTATAGATTTTCACATTCAAAATGACTACTTCATGTTTTTTATTGTCTATTTTCAGCTTATTTTGTAGTATATGTGCTTATATACCCATTTTTAGTAATTTTTCAACTACTTTTAGCCATTTTTCTACCTCTTTTCTACATCTTGAAAAAGCTTATAGGTAAACTGCCGGTCAATATAAATTGGCTTTCGCTCAAAATTTTTTCAAAAGTTTGTAGTTCGATCCAGGAAGGGAGTTCGGCCAAGGTGTTTGTATTTTTGGATAGCCCTAACATTTGTCTACTCGCACCCCCGGGGGGACCCCTGTGGCTGAGGGGGTGCAGTCACAGGGGTCCCCCCGGGGGTGTGAGTAGACAAATGTTAGGGCTATCCAAAAATACAAACACCTTGGCCGAACTCCCTTCCTGGATCGAACTACAAACTTTTGAAAAAATTTTGAGCGAAAGCCAGTTTATATTGACCGGCAGTTTATATTGAACCCCAGCGAACCCCCAAACCCCCCCAAAAATTTTATCCAGCTGTTTATTCCTCCAGAGGAGCGACTAGCTACCTCTCCAACCCCGTGGAGGGTCAAAATTTGAAATACCCCTGACATGCACAGCGGGTAAACATGCACAGAGGCACAGGCTTGTATGAAGCCATTGTGACATTATACATTATAGGTGTGGCTGTTTGGTGTTGTCGGGATCGATTACAATGAGGCTGCCACTGCAAAATGATAAAACATGTCATTAAGCTGTGGCACAATTTTATCGATAACTTTTTTATTTGGAGGTGGATTTGATTTGATTTAAAAAAGTTTTCTGAAAGCACTTTTCCTTCCGATTCCAATGCAAATGCCGCTTTTATATGGAAAAAAAGGAAAACAAATTTGAAATCAAAAAGCAACACGTGCATTGGAATCAGAAGAAAAAGAGCTTTCAGAAAAACGTGTTTTTAATCAAATCCGCCTCCAAATAAAAAAGTTATTGAGGAAATAGCAACAGTAAATATATCATAAAAACAGGTGCTAGATAAGTCGGTATTTATATACCTAGGTATAGTTCCAGAAAAATATACCGTGATTAATGTGAGACATTCAGCATTCAAATACCTAGGTAACTTACACAATGCAAATGAGTGGTGAAAAATAAAAAATTTTGCAGTCCCTTTGTTGCATTGCTTACACAATGCACACACGTAGTATTTACTTCCAGTTTTTGAACTTTGCAGGTGAAATTTGTAGTAGTGCTGTGGGAATGGCTGACTTCGAATAAATAGAATTGGCTGGTTCCTGATTGACAAGCCATGAATTACATGGTTATCAGTAATTTTTCCAAAGGTGGCGCCAGCCATTCCTGTGGAATTTTATAGATAAAGAATTGATAGTTGAACAAAATTGATGAAAAAATGCAAAACAGACACGAAAATACAAGGGAAAGTAATGCAGCAGATGATAAAACAAACTGTTTTTTTTCTCTGTATGATGCTCTCATGCAGGATATGCCATTTACGTCTGTTATCCATCTCTTTGTTCACACCGAAACTCTCCATGATCCACTTCATCGAGCCAAACAGAAATTGGCCACAGGTGTCCATTCAAAAGCGGATTACCCCAAAAATGGCTGTGAACTTACCGCCACATGTATTTAAAAACTATACATCCATTTTGTCTGTGTATCATTAAGTATTTCCCTGTATTGCGGTTTGCGAGTCGACATATTGGCTTTAATAATGACACACAGTGGCTTTAATAATGACACATTTTTTATGACCATTTTGGCTTTAATGTCGCTATACTTTGGCTTACCTAGCGAGGTACTTTGGCTTTACAGTCGATGGGTTAAATATCGGGTAGCTTTAATCTCGCTATACTCTCGCGTGCGGCAGAGCGCGACAAAATAATACACTCATTAAGACAATTATCATTAAGATATTAGGTTTAACAACGGTCATTTTTAAAACTATAACTATTTCTACCAAAGAATATTTTCGCGAGTACGGACACCGTGATAACGTATCTACTTTCCTAGCCCAAGTTACAGCGTTACGAATTTTTTTTGCGGAATGTTAATTCAGACGATAATTCATAAAAAATATGATCTTTAAAAAGCACCAAATTATTCGACAAAATTATTCACTAAAAAAAGCGTCCGCTGCATTGTTTTAATTTTTTATGCATTTGGCACAATTCCAGCAGTTTTTGACCCTCCTATTTTTTCATCACCCAAATATACCGTATTACCTCGAATTGTCCCCCCTTGACTACCCCCCTCCTCGAATACACCCCCCTCAAAATGGGCTGGGGAAATAATACCCCCTCCCTCGAAATACCCCCCAGAATGATGTACATCATGTATGCAATGTACATGATGTATTTATTACTGCTACTTTGCATTGCAGCTACACATAGATTAGTTTGTGTAGCTATCTATTTACGTTTTTATGTCCAAATATAGGTATACTGTTTGGACACATTTATTACCTGTTTTGGATATGCAAATGCAAACTTTTTACTACAACCCTTACGAAAATTTCTGACGAAATAATAAAACCCACGCTCGAATAACCCCCCTCGAATTAACCCCCCTCAAATTTTGCTGGCGAAATAATAAACCCCCATGGGGGTATTTCGAGGTAATACGGTAGTCAAAAAGTGTACTGTTTTTTCTCGAAATACCCCCGGGTAGGGTGACAGGCGGTGAAGCTTTGCGGTACACGGTACGGTATGGTAAATTTCCTATTTTGCGGTAAACAGTATGGTACGGTGAATCTTGAATTTTGCGGTACACAGTGTGGTATGGTAAAAAATAAAAGTGTGGTAGGAGTAACGATGGCAAACCTCCCAGAAAAAAGTATTTAAATTTTCAAGTGTTTTTTCTAAAATGAATTTTCGAATTTTTTCCCAAATTAATTTTTGAATTTCGAATTTAATTTTCGAATTTTCGAATTTTCGAATCTTTTTTGGCAATTTTTGAATTTTTTCAGAAAAAATTTGAATTTGAAGCTTAAAACACAGTATTTGGACTGTTTTCATGTTTGGAGCCCCTTTTAACCTTAATTTCACTGTTAGTGAAGCATGACATGACAATTTCATATCACTTTAACATGACAAATGGTAGAAACACTTATGTGGATCAGTTTGCACCATTTTCACTGGGGCAGAATGTCTTCCAAAAATGTTTGTGTGACTGCCCCTCGGAAGACCCGCGAGCGATTTTTTTGATGGACCGGAGCCTCTATCCGCGGAAGTAGAGCGCCGATTCTAATTGTTTGGGCGGCTCCCTGCATTCGACAATAGATGTCATAAATAGATGGAGTCCACCGCTGCCCCCGCGGATGCCATTTCAATGTTTTTTAATGTTTGTTTTTTCGTAACATGAGACTTTTTCAGACCCACCGCATATCAATTGTCACTTTATTTAGCACGCTGAACTTAAGATCGCTTTTTGTGACCTTGAATTCCCTGAAAAATTCGAAAACTTTTTTCGAATTTTTTAAAAAATAAATCGTTTTTTAAGTGTTTTTTCCAGGGGTGGAATAAAAATTCGAAAATTATGAAAAAATTCGAAAATTCGAAAATATTTTCGAATCGTTTTTTGCCATCGTTAGGTAGGAGGTAAATTTCTGATGTCAGTAATGTATCAATGCCAGACTACAGAAAACTTTTACCACATAAATAGGCACTAAATTCAATTATACAATTTGATATTGGAACACGGGTATTTCGAAGGGTGGGGCGTGGGGGTATTTCGATGGTGGGGTTTTTTTTGGGGGTGGGGGTATTTCGAGGGGTGGGGCGTGCGGGTATTACGATGGTGGGGGTATTTTGGGGGGTGGGGGTATTTCGATGGTGGGGGTATTTTGGGGGTGGGGGTATTTCGAGGGGTGAAGGTATTTCGAGGAAATACGGTATTTATACTGACCATAAATGTGAAAACACATTTTTTGTATTTGACAATACTGTAAAAACTTTTGAAACACATACCAATGTCCGGTAATGCCAGGGCTGTCCCTTTATCCTCATTCTGAATTGAAAATTGTAATTGATAATTAGATTTACTTCTGTATTTGTTCAGGTATTAAGGAGATACAGCCTGTAATTATTAATTACTTTGTGACGCGCATCAAATTGACGGCAGAGTTATAAAGCTAATAACATGTATTATCTCAATCCGTGTTATTTCCTTTTGCTATTTTTAGCTAGCTGAAGCTAATGAAAGGAACAAGCTCGACATTTTTCTAAAAGCCAGAACAATCTACATTGTATACACGGCGAAAGGAACACAGAAACACACAGTACTCAGGTAAATGTAGTATACTTGCTGAGATATCTGTTTATTGCAAGCCGCAAAATAAAGCACGGTCGCGCCATCCGAACGCACGCTTCCCGCATTCTAGCAAACTGTGAGCAATTTTCGCCAAGTTTTCACTGACATCGCATCGAAGTGATTTGTGCGAATTTTTTTCCTTTGTGATCGTTTCGTCGTAGCTTTTTGTATTTAGCGCCGTTTGCATGCAAGTGCGCATTTTTGTAAATGCGAATTCCGGCCAGCTTTTGCAGTTACGCCGAGTGCAGCGTGTCCGTAAATTTTTAATTGGAGTCATCATGAGCTGGCCGTTTGGGGATGGGGTGTACATAAACTATTATTTGGCAATTGTTCGCGTCAGTTAATTGCGGGGTGTCGAAAAAAATTTTTTACGGAAAACTAAAAGGTAAAAAAATTTCATCTGGCGGAAAACGGAAAAATGAAAAATTGTTTGTGCCGTAAAACGGAAAGTGAAAAGTAAAACAAAATTCCACTTGCCAAAAAACGGAAAGGTAAATTTTTTCAACTTCCAGAAAACGGAAAACGAAGAGAAAAACAATTTCAGGCGGAAGACAGAAACGGAAAACAGAAAATGGGAAGTTGTCACCCTAGTTAATTGACACCCCTTTCACACGATCGGAGAACTTTTTGGACCAATTTAAAGCCAGAGTTACAGCACAACGATAAATAGAAACTGAAGCGACAAATACCGAGGTAGTTATATGTTGCCGCAAATTCGATTACACAAGAACGCTTCGATATTTCCATCCATAAATTGACATGTTGAAAGCACTAACCGATATCTACGTAGTGTCCAAAAATATCCAAAAAAAAGCAGTGGCTGTTCAGATATAAATCTAAATTAAAAATTTCGCTATTTGTCGACAACATTTCTCGTTGATATTGCCGACAAATTTTTTACATTTATATCTCAAGGACCACTGTAGCTTTTTGAATAATTTTTGAACACGATGTAAATATAGGTAAGTGCTTTAATCATGTCTAGCATTGAAAAAAATGGCCTATTTTGAGAAAATATAATTAAATATTATCTCAGAAAATCTCTCAAGAAAAAAATATAATTAAATCTCTTCAGTCATTTTCGAAAATATAATTAAATCTCTGAGAAAATCTCTTGCCAGTTCAAAAAATCTCATAAAATCTCTCAACTTAAATTATGATTTAATCAATAGGTATCTCAAGGCGTTTGAACCGGAGACGTTTATTGAGTAGATATTAAGCGTTGACGTTGTCTCAGCTTTTACTACCATATACTGCCACCTACTATACTCCAGTTACTTCCCACCCTGCACGCGTGGTTCCCGCTGGAAGCGTGCCAACGATTTTTTACGCATGCGATTTTCGTACAAACTTTAAGAATAGTTATCTCTGTCATAACGCTATGCGTTAACGTATTCACAACAATGATTTTTCATCTTTTACACAAAAATCGCATGCTTTATCAACATTGGCACGCTTCCAACGTGAGACATAAATAAGCGCGAGGGCAGGGTATCATGTACGCCGAGTATATCTAAAAAATCAACAAAAATATAATTTAGGTACATTGTGCCCACGTGTGAAGATCGACACAGTATTTAACAGATGACTCTTATCACCAAATTTTGGTATCTGTGTTTGCAAAGCATGCAGTCAACTTTATAGTTGTTAAAACATATTTACCATTTACTCAAAAATGCATATACCGTATTTCTTCTAATAGAATGGCATACCGCCAATAGAACAGCAGGTTTTGGCACATTTTTACGCTTACGAAAAGAATAGAACGGCACCTCCAATCGAACGGCAGGTTTTGGCACATTTTTACACTCACCAAAATAATAGAATGGCAACCTCCAATAGAACGGCACCTCCAATAGAACGGCAGGTAGAAATTACGTTGTTTGAGTGCCAAAACACAAAAATATATGAGAAATTAGTGGTTAGATTATCCAGTCTGTTCAGAACTATGATTAAGGGGTTGTTTTCACATTTCGTTTTGTTTGAATTGATGACCTGAGATTTAAAAGTCACTCATGTCTCACTAAATATACTATGTTCAAATTAAAATTGTGTGAAAATTTTTGATGAAATAAATAGAATGGCAGCCTCCAAAAGAAAAAAGTTAACGAAAAAATATAACCGTGCCATTCTTTTAGAAGAAATACAGTATTAGAATACTGAGTAAATACATTTACATTTCCTCTGAAAAAGTAACAGCACTCTCTTTTATGTATTCTTTTTGAAAGTAATCGAGCACAGAGACGGTTTTCAGATTTTGTCACACTTTTTATAGGCTCTTTCATGCTATAGAACAGAGAAAGGGAGAGAAGAACCTAAAAATATGTGCAAAAATAGCCAAAAATGGGTATATCACCACATATACAGTACAAAATAGTTAAAAATAAGCAAAAAAACACATGAACTAGTGAATTTGAATGTGAAAATGGACAAATATAGAGAGATTTTCTTGAGAGATTTTCTCAATCAGAAAAAAATATAATTAAATCTCTCTGGAAAATCATGGAAAAAATATAAATCTCAGAAAATCTTATATTTTCTGAGATTTTCTGAGATTTTTTAAATATAAATCTCCGAGAGATTTTTTCAATGCTAATCATGTCACTTGAGGGATTGATTACTCTAAGCGTTCTTGTGTAATCGCGTTTTCGGTAACACGTATTTGTCGCTTTGTTCAGCTTCTATTCTCGTTGTGCTGTACCTCCAGCTTAGCAATGGCACTGCTGCAACCATTTTTGTTCAGAATTGAAATGAGATTATGATGAAACCGGTGGAGAAATGATCGCCAAGTCTCAAATAAATGGCCCTAAAGATGGAGTGGGTGAAAAAATTTGTAATCACTGCTGCAGTACATTTAGTAAAATAAGAATTATTCTTTTTAATTCAAACTTTTTGTGGTGACATCTCATTCTACCCATCGCACATCTAGGCCCATCGCACATCTACCCCCCCCCCCCCCCATAGATGTGGTATGGGCTTAGATGTGCGATGGGGTTAGATGTGTGATCGGTGCGTGTTGGCAAACACACAGTACCTACCCCCGCAGCTGGCAGCCAGCCATTGAGAAAAGTGCCCTGCACAACTTTGCGTTGAGTGGCAGACCCACCACTGGTTACAAGAATCTTTTATAAAATGGCAAGCGGCATGCAGAAGCTGTGGAACCATGCCAAAAAATCAAGGTATTAATGATGACACACATGTGTTATGTTGACACGCCCCCCAAACAAAGTCCAATTTGTGTGTGTGCGTGGTGTGCAGACATGAGTAATTATGTGGGGGATAAGAAATTTGGAAAAACTGCCGAATGGATGAGGTGTGATTTGTAGGCAACTTTTATATGTTGTCAACTGTGCAATCACATGTGGTGCATTTCACATTCAACACACACACAAATTGGACTTTGGGGGGGGGGGGTGTCAACATAACACGTGTGTCACATGTGTATCATAAATACCTTGATTTTTTGGTATCTGCAGGCCCTGGCCATTTGATAAATGGTTCTTGTAACCAGTGGTGGGTCTGCCGCTTGACACAAAGTGGAGCAGAGCAGCTTACATGAGGGCTGGCTGCCAGCTGCGGGCGCGGGGGGCAACAATGACAAAAAAGATTCTTAAATTCTAAAATGTTTTCAAATTTTGAATTTTTTTGGACTTTTCGAATTTTTGAGCACGTGGTGAAAAAATACATAAAAATAGATTTTTTTCAAGCGATTCGAAAAGACTTTTCAAATTTTTTTGGGAATTCAAGTCATTATGCAACTTATGCATTCTTAAGTTCAATGTTTTAAATCAGTTGACAATTGACTTGCGGTGCATCTGAGCTGTAATAAAAACGTAAAAACGTTGAGTTCCGTGTCTCTAGAAAAGAGGTTAAGCTTTGAGTGAATTGTATTAACTGTATTAATTGTATGCATTAACTACGAATGAGTTGTGTGTATTGGCATTGATTTTGAAAATGTTTTGTTTAATTGCATTTCCCTGTTCTTGTAACGATGAGTGAATGAAACAAAGATATCATAAACTGGTCCACATAAGGGCTTTGATTGATGTAAATCCTATGCCAATTGTGAAAATGAGGTTTACATAGTTACATGAACATGATGACTACCCAAATACTGCATTTAAAGTTTAAAATAATTTTTTTTCAAAAAAAATCTAAAACTACTTTAAAAAATTCAAAAACTATTTTAAAAAATTTGAAAACTACCCGAAAATTTTTGAAAACTACCAAAAAAATTTGAAAACTACCCAAAAATTCGAAAATTCTAAAACTAAATTAAAAAATTCAAAGACTAAATCCAAAAATTCAAAAACTGTTTAGGGGAAAAATTCGAAAATTTGAAAAGTCATTTTAGAAAAAATTTAAACACTGTTTTCTGGAGGGTTTGCCATCGTTAGCGGGGGGAGGTACTTTGTGTTTGCCGACGCGCACTAATCATACATCTAACCCCATCACACATCTAAGCCCATCCCACATCTATGGGGGGTTTAGATGTGCAACGGGCCTAGAATCTTGATGTGCGATGGGTAGAATTAGATGTGCAGTCGGCCTAGATGTGCGATGGGTTTAGATGTCGGACGGCATGGGCTCAGCCTGTATACCATCCAAAAAATTCCAAATGCAACATTACAAATAAAAATACGCATGTTCATAAAAACAACGTTTACATTGTCTGATACTTCATTAACGCAAAATAATAGGCTCTACGGTTGGGCTAAAAGTCGACTCAACTCGACTGGTGACTCCAGGGTAATGGGTGCCAAAATACTTGACTCGAGTGGAAAAATATGGCGCAAATATATGAAAAATAATGGGAAAATTATAAACCCCCAACTTCCAATCAATCTTAACACTGTATTTCTTCTAATATAAGAGTGCCGCGAAATTTTTCTTCTTAATCTTTTTTAACCTGACATTCTATTGGACGGCCGCCGCCATTCTATTTTTCTCCATTTTTTCACACGATTTTTTCAACATCCGCTTTTAATTCAGCTTTTTAATTTCGCTTTCAACATCCGCAACATTTAATTCAGTATTTAAGTAATATTTTAATATCAGGGCATCTATTTGAATGCTTTGACTGCTCTCACCATCCAATTTTATGTATTCTTCTGTTTTGACACAATCCCTACATAAATTCATCTGTCACTCTATTGGGGGTGCAGTTCAATTAGAGGGTGTCGTTCTATTGTTTTCGTGAGCACAAAAACGTGCCAAAACATACCGTTCCGTTGGAGGTTCCCTTCTATCGGACGTATGCCGTTTTATCAGAAGAAATACGGTAGATCTTAATTTTACATTGTCCATTCACGCCATTTTGAGCACAATGACAAATTGACGATGGCAATGGAAATGATATTTAGATTGCGGAGCTGTATCTTGTCATCAATTCCCATCTTGTGTTATCAATTCGACTGTTAATTTCAGTTTTGTTCCATCTTGGTGCCTATTTTTTGTTACTTGAGCCTTTAGAATCATATCCCATCACATCACATGATCACACCAATTAAATCTCCGGGAGAATGAATACAGTCAATACTTGTAGCGCAGGGTGGACTGCACGCATTGTATCGGCGCTAGATAACAGTCCCTGACTGAAACGCCCGTGTGAAACCATTTTCTGTCAGCTTTGTTTTTCCTCAAGTGTTTTTGGTGGTTTTGTATCCTGTGCCTGTGGGTGGGATTTTCATTACCGATTGAATGAGGGAGGTTTTTAATTAGGCATTCTTAGGCCAAGAGGCCAAAGTACGTATACAGGCTGTATTTACTCACCTTTACAGGTAGTTTTTAAGGTACCGTATTACCTCGAATTATACACAGTTGTTAAAATGTACGTACATTTACTCGAAAAATACGCGTACGCGAGTACGCGGTAAATACATTTACATCTACTTTTCAAAAAGTAATGTACTCACTTTTACACGTACATTTTAAAAGTACACGCGTACAGAGAAAACGTATTTTTTGTCGCTAAAATCACAATTTTCTCTTGCTAAAAAAAGAAAACTTCTGAGAAATCATATCATTTTTCTAAAAAATGCTAAATAGAGATCTATTATGTCTTCCAGTGTAAAACTCACTCTTACATGTAAAAAGTAGTACCTTTTACATATTCCAAGGGGAAAAGTACTCGCTTTTACATTCTCCAGTGAAAAAAAGTATTTTACTCACATTTACGCATGAGTACGAGTAAAAAAAGTATTTTTACGTTTTCTATACTTTTTGGTGAGTAAAAAATAAATACTTACATTTCATATACTTTTAAAAAAGTTCAGTAATTCTAACAACTCTGGAATTATCCGCCACTTGAATTAACCCCCTTCGAAATACCCCCTGGGGCCAGATTTAATTCTCCCTACAGATTTGTAGGGTAGGGCGTACGCCCGATAGGTTTTTTAAAGTTCAGCCGCATCGACGCACATGCACCGAGAGCAAGGCGTTTCATAAAATACACGAAACTATCCCTTGATCCCTCCTCTATAAAACATTGTGTCAAGTGTGTAAAAAAAACAGCAAAAAGTGGATTCTAAAATTAGGCACAAAAAATTTTTCTGATGGTTAGTGGAGGGGGGGCTTGGGATTAGTGATGAATGGCACTGGCGCCATTTGAGGCTGCCAAAGGGTGCCCCATCATGGTGCCCTTTCCCTGTGGCGCCATCGGTGTCTGGTGCCCCCTTTTCAAACCGTCGTGTAATAAATAAAGTTGGGGCCTTACCTGTGTGGGACAGCGAAAATGGCAATAAATTTTTTTGCATACACGGCGACCCACTTTTTAGTGAGTCGCCGCAGTTACTCCAGTATACTCCAGTTACTTTACACCCTGCACGCGTGGTTCCCGCTGGAAGCGTGCCAGCGATTTTTTACGCATGCAATTTTCATAAAAAGATTAAAAAAAGTAATCGTTGTTATAATGCTAAACGTTAACTTATTTACAACAATTATTTCTTTCACCTTTTATACAAAAATCGCATGCTTTATCGTTATTGGCACACTTCCAACGTCAGACATAAATTAGTGCGAGGGCAGAGTATCATGTCCGCCAAGTATACCACAGTATGGTCTTTCCACCTGCGCCCCACAGCCGGAGATGGGGCGTCCAAACTAATATAAAAAATAGGGGGCCGGACTTGTTTGGGCAGGTGTTTATGAAGGCATACCGAAAAGGCAATAAATTGTGATATTGGCAAAATTGCTAGGAAGAACCAACATTGCCACTTTGGTCCACACTTCGTAGATGGTAGGCCGGCTTGAGTGCATCTCTGTCAACGATTTTGCATACGATGAACTGCGACCGTCCAACTGCGAAAACCTAGGTTGTATCATGTGCCTGAAATAAATCTTTATTAAGCTGCGATTACGGCTCGATGTGAAATACATTTATTGACCTGTATCATTTTTATTTGAGCAATTTTTGCCGAAATTTTACGCTGGAATTTTATGTCGAGCTGTAATCGCAGCTTACCGTATTTCTTCAAATGGCGCTGCACATACTAGTTTACTAACGGTAAACTGAGAATTTGGTTAACTCAGTTGTCAGCTTCTGAGCGCATTTGAGTTTACCGGAATGAGCTATTCGTCAACTATAGTTGACGGAGATTAAAAATCACACATTCTGATAAACTCAGATGCACTAAGAAGCTGAAAAATGAGTTTACCAAATTCTTAGTTTACCGTTGGTAAACTAGTGTGTGCAGCGCCAATAGTTTTTTCCCTGCCGTTCTATAAGTGCCGTTCTATTGGTATTAGAGGCCGCCACTTTTTCGGCGGCCGGCATTTTTTCATCAAACTTTTTCACAGAATTTTCATTTGAACATATAGTATTATCCATGAGACAGGAGCAACATTTTGCATCAATTCAGATAAAATCAAATATGAAAACAACCCCTGAATCATAATTAGTTCTGTGCACCCTGGATGTTCCCACCACAAATTTTTCAAATATTGTAGTGTATGGAACTCTTACAACGTAATTTCTACATGCCGTTCTATTCTTTTCATAGGTGTAAAATTTCTGGTGCCGTTCTATTGGAGGTATGCCGTTCTATTAGAAAAACATTATGGTAACATGTATTGCTGTACATGCGCCATCAGTTGTGTCATTGTGGCCACACAAGCTGGATTTCAATGTTCCTTTTTTTAAACTCTTCTTGTGATGAAGCCACCGAAATTAGCGACCTCTGCCACCAATTCCGGCAACTCCAAGACTGTATTGAGCAAGGGTTTCTGTCGTGGTTGGATTTTCCGTTGTAGCCAAAATGTCCACTTGCCCGCAGCTGAATTTACTTGTTTCATTATTGCATGTTGAAAGAAGGGGTTCATGGTTGTTTCAGGTACTTTATTTGCGATCAGATTCAGCATAAATTACAAATACACAAAATCAGCAAGCTTCTTAGTCTAAGTTTCTATTGCTATTTTGTTGGTTGAATTGGGGCTCGAGAGAGTAAAGTAAAAACTCCAAAAGTTCAATAATTCAGTCCACAAAGTCCAATATACAATTCAGTCCACAAAGTAAAGCATAATTTTCTGCATCACATGCCACTTACAGCTTGCCCTACAAATGCGTACTTATTTCACACAAAAATATTCTGTCTGCAGCATTTTACAGGAGTTTTCAAATATGTGTTCTTCCAGCGGAAAAATATAAAAAAACAAAGATGGCGGCCATTTTGGTGATTACACACAGTGTTTAAATGAATTTGAAATCTAAATAATGGGTTTTCACAGAGGGAACATTGAAAACCAGCTTGTGTGGTGCCATTGTTGCAGTAACACACTTTTGAGAAGGGTGAACCCTGTGTAAATGATTGGAACTTTTTAATCCATCTCCCCCGCACTTTAAGTAAATAAGCACTTTGAAAAGACAGGTGATTAGATACGTCCCTCTTGGTGTCTAGCTGGCTCTGGGCGACGAAATGACAGCAGTAGTGATTGAATGGCGCCATGGCGCTGGCGCCCTTTTATGGCGCCAAAGGGCGCCAGCACCATGGCGCCATTGGCGCTTGGCGCCCTTTTCTGTTGGCGCCTGGCGCCATTATTTTGAATGGCGCCATGGCGCCCTTGGCGCTTGGCGCCATTTTTGCTGGCGCCAATTTGGCGCCCGGCGCCATTGTTTTGGATGGCGCCAGAAAGAGTACCAAGGTGTTCAGTGAGAGTTTACTTTTTACCATTTTTAAAGTGCATTTGAATGATGAATATCACAAATTAACGTTAGGGCTGTTTTCATCAGTGTTTTAACACTGATTAACAGAGTTGGAAAAATGTATTTACGTTTACCCGAAATACCTGGTTATTTGGGTATTTATTTTTACGTTTACGTTCTCCAAAAATACCATTACATTTTGTTACGTTTTCCTGGTACAATTACCCGGGTAATGCACAAAAACAGTGAATTTTTAAACTTTTTTTCTGATACAATAAGTACAATTTGTCTTTTTGGCCAATTAGCTTGTTATACTCGGGTTACTTTATGCCGTACATTTTTCCCGAGGAAACACTCCCGCGGTGTGATAAGTCATAAATTTTAGCCGCTGTCCAACTCGTTCCCGGGTGAAATACAAAAAAAAGGTGTGTCATGGAAAATTCGGCCGCGCTAGAACTCGTTCAGACGAAACGCACGAAATATTTCCTGAATCTTACGAAACGAAACATGCGGCCACATACGAAACGTTTCGCCGCAGGCTGAAATAAGTTCCGCTGAAGATAAATGGGAATATTTCTGGCTCCGGAAATGCGACATATTTATTTACTTGAAATTAGTAGCGACGGCCGGCATACAGGCAAATCTGTTATTTTCTTGATTCTTTTGTGAAAAATCGGTCCTTAAAGTTTTCCGTTTGACATATATATTTGACTTTAATAAAAACGGTACGTAACTCCTATCTGTTTGTAGAGTATCGTGTCTGCCGAGTATAATTGTTTGATAAATAACATAGGTAGGTAAGCAAGAATGTGATCGTTTTAGCAGAGAAATCCTTGAAACAGGAAAAACAAAAGTGTTTTCAATGCACTTGATCATGGGTGGTGTACTTCAAATAAATTTTTACGTTTACGTTTTTTACGTTTACCCGGGTATTTTAGAAGTATTTTACGTTTTCAGTATTAATACTCACAATTTAGAAAAGGTACCGTATTACCTCGAAATACCCCCATGGGGGTTTATTATTTCGCCAGCAAAATTTGAGGGGGGGTTAATTCGAGGGGGGGGGGGGGGGGGGTTTATTCGAGGGGGGGTTTTATTATTTCGTCAGAAATTTTCATAAGAATCGTAGTAAATAGTAGGCATTTACATACCCAAAACAGGTAACAAATGTGTCCAAACAGGCTATATTTGGACATAAAAACGTAGATAGCTACACAAAATGAGGCTGCAATGCAAATTAACAGTGATATACATCATGTACATTGCATACATGACGTATTTATTATGTACATGACGTACATCATTCCGAAGGGGGGGGGTATTTCGAGGGGGGGTTTATTATTTCCCCAGCCCATTTTGAGGGGGGGTTAATTCGAGGGGGGGGGGGTTAATTCGAGGGGGGGGGGATAATTCGAGGTAATACGGTATTCACGTTTATGTTTACATTTTATAAAAATACCAGTATTTGTACAACTCTGCGGATTAATATTCAAAACTTCCATTTCTGCATGCTAGCATGTAATAATGAGTGAAAAATACACTACCGTGCATAAAAGGCCGGAATCCGGGATCATACATAGTTCTAGTGATGACCCAATATAGAGAAGCATGGCTGCCAAATAAATAGTCATTCATTCGATACCTATGAGTGTTCATAATATACATGCAAAAAAATTTTTTGTCAACCTTACTCATGAGCCATTCTAGAATAAGTAGGTAATTTGAACACACCTCATTTTGTTCCTCGTTCATAAAAGTCCGGAAAACATCACTAAAGCTATTCTAGGCTGAAAATGGTTCGTTAAAAAGCAAATCGTTTGATGAATGGAATGATTTACAACATAAAATTTCACAAAAAAATCTTGTATACCTATATCCCATCTTAAAAGATATAGCAATATACAATAGACACCTCTCTGTCTGTGTTTTTCATGGTATCAGTCAACAATATGCTAGCTGAATTACATCTTCAAACTGCACATTGATTTTTTAAACTACCGTATTTCCTCGAAATACCCCCGGGGGGTTTATTGTTTCAGAGTGAGAATTTTGAGGGGGGGTTAAACGAGGGGGGGGGGGGGTATTTCGAGGGGGGGGGGTTTATTATTTCGCCAGAAATTTTTTGAAATCCCAGTACGAAAATGTCGTCTGAAACGTACGCAGACGTCGAAAAATGCAACAAAAATAGCCATTTATAAGACTCTAAAGACATTTATAAGTGTGTAGACGTACAAACACTGTTCTCACATAACAGAGTCATCGTTTTTAACGTGTGTTCTGCATTGTGGCCACACAAGCTGGTTTTCAATGTTCCTTTTTGAAAACTCTCCTAGGCGATGCGTCGCTGTACGGAATTCAAAAGTGTGCAATTTGCACTTTTATTTTTCAAAAAGTGACAGCATATGTGAATATTGGTTTCGGCAAGTCACATTTGCCGTTCATAGTTCACATTTGCAGAACATTTTTGAAAACTGTAGGGCGTAGCGTAGGCGACGCGTCGCCAACAAAATACTCTGAAGACAATTTTGAAAACTTAAAATTGAATAATGTAGTTTTCAAAAATGTACATTCTAGTTTTCAAATTTGCAGAACATTTGTGAAAAGTGCGACGTACAGCGACGTCGCTGTACGTCGCTGTACGTGCCAGTTTTCAATATCTGTGCAACATATGTGAAAATGCGTCGCTGTACACACAAAAAGTAGCAAAATCGTCGCCAGGCGTCGCTAGTTTATGGATTTTCGCCAACTTACTCCAAAATCCTTTTAAAAACACTGGATGGATGGGTTAATGTAAAATTAAGAGTGTACATGCAGTATTTTATGCTGCATGTACTGATGGGGTTGTAGAAAACTTGGGATGCATATAAAATAAAATAATTTTTTTTTAAAAAAACGTCACTGTGGCGACGTTTCAGGTGACAACTGTATATGTCACCTGTTTCCATAAGTTATTACCAATCTTGAAAAGTACTTATAACATGACAGATTTCATAAATTTATCAACAACACCGAATCTGGGACTTGGTACTACTGTTAATTAAATCAATCTTTCTGAAATTTGTGTGTACCATGCAATTGTTAGTCATGATCTTGCATTAAAATATAAATATATATATAATTTTTCATTTCATTAATTGATAAATATTTGTGAAAGTGATTTATACATGCAGTTAGGTTGGCACTCTGTACAATGGGCTAAATGAAATTTCAGATGCAAATCACAGGGATGAAATTCAAGATGCCATCACAGAGAAAATGAAAGACTGGTTTCGATGTACTCATGGCAGACTTAGATACTGCTCAATTGCCAGTCATTGGTGAATTAATCCAGTATGACCAACTGCTTGCACAATCTTTGGGTCAATACCAGCATCAACACTCCAAGGTGACCAAACAACTAAACAGTATCTGGCTAGCTGCCAAACCTGATTTTATGCATATAACATGTCTTATTTTGTGCACTTTCACCTTGCATCACATTTACTAAGCTGAGTTTTCCTGAGCACTGCTTGGCTCAGCTGGACTGGAGTTTTTGGAGTTTTTGCTGCAGGCTGGAGTGTTGTAATGGCCTCCACTGGGTGCTTGGCAGTTAATTTATACCCTTTGCACTGACACTTGGAAGTTGTGCACATACAGTAAATAATTTTGAAAAAATCTCTGGAAACATAAAAAGACTATGTGATTTTTCCAAGCCTTTTTTTGCATCTTTACATTTCTTTTTCAAGACTTTCACTCAATTCCTCAATTCCATGGATAGATCCAGATAACTTTTGAGTTTTCAAAAAGGTTCATGTTTATGTTAAATTTTGTGACAGATCGTAATATTAAATGAAAACATTTCTAAAAACAATACAATAAAATTGTTTTTATTTTTTTTGTGCTAGTGTATTGAATGTGACATTGTCTCAGTCAGTGTTCACTTGTTGTTCATTTTTTTGGCTTTTATTTACATACAAAATCAGCTGTTTCAATTGCACTTGTGATTTTTAAAAAAAATTATAAAGTGGATTGTATAAAAATATCATTACTTGTTTTGCAGAAATGTTATTGAATTCAGTTTTTTTTTGTTTGATGTGAAAAAATAAGGGCTTTTTACTGTGATAATGCAATAATTACAGATACACAGATGTAATTTTAAAAAATTATTTAATGTTTTAAGCATAACCACAATTTCTTCATCATCTTTGAACTTCTATTGTGAAACATGGTATCAAATGAAAGAGAAAAAAAAACTGGATATATATCTGAGACGGATATCATATACAATGTAAAACTGAATTTTTAAAAATATTTATAGTTAGAAAACGAATTAATTTTTAAAAATATGTATAACAGTGCTAAAAATATACAATACAGTCCCAAAAATCAAGCATAATTTTCTGCATCACATGCCGCTTACAGCTTGTCCTACAAATTCGTACTTATTCAACAAAAAAATATTTTGTCTGCAGCATTTTACCAGAGTTTTCAAATATGTGTTCTTCCGGAGGAAAAATAGAAAAAAAACAAAGATGGCGGCCATTTGGCTCATTACACAGACTGTTTAAATGAATTTGAAAACAAAATAATGGGTTTTCACAGAGGGAACCTTGAAAACCAGCTTGTGTGGGGCCATTGTCGGGATGACAAACCGCAGCCTTTGTCATTTACGTTCTCTATACCGTATTTCCTCGAAATACCCCCCGGGGGGTATTTCGAGGAAATACGGTAAGACACTTGAGGGTACCTAGGTACACTATCTTCAGTGAACTTAGATGTTCTGAACAAATCTGTTCTTAGGCCAAAAATGTTGATGATCAGATTTTGCCAAATTTGTTCCTGAAAATGAAGAAATTTTTTAAAACTTTTTTGGCCTAAGTACATGATTTCACCAGACTTCTGTGTACTTAGAAAAATATATGGTCACGTACCCTCAAGAGTGCTCTAAATATGTTATAAACCAGTCTGATCTCAGCTGTGTGTGATTGCACATGATCTGTATGGCAATTTTTATGTTGCACTACCGGTGCCTTCTTCTGACTACAGTTCTGTATGGGTGTTTATTTGCCATTCACATCATAATTAAGCTATCTTACATAATTTTTTAGATAATATTTACATTCTGGACAAAATATGTTAATGATAAAGTGTTTGCGGGTCATTACTGTGCCCCATTACTCTTATTTGGTAGCAAAGGCTATCACATAATGGTAATCAACTGTGAACAGTTTTCTTGAAAAACATGACCTGGGGGTAAAATAGGGTGATGTTTTCTGTCATTTTGTGTTGTTGTTCATTCCCTCTATCTAACCATTACCTTTTTGAGGGCATTCTTAAGCTTAGAATACCTTCAATTACATTTTCCGGACTTTTATGAATGAGGAACAAAATGAAGTATCTACATTTCTTTTATTTTAGAAGGGCTTATGAGTAAAATTGAAAAATATTTTTTGCAGGCATGTTATGAACACTCATATGCATCAAACGAATGACTATTTATTTGGTGGCCATGCTTCTCTACATTGGGACATCACCAGAACAATGTCTGATACCAGATTCCGGACTTTTATGAACGGTAGTGTATTAGGTATTTAGTATACATAAAGTCAAGCCAACTTCATTTTAAAATATGAAAGATTGCTCATCAACTCATCCGTTCACTTAAGCTGCATTTACACTGAGACGTGCCAATAAATTTTCTTGAGCTTTCAACTTTCTTTATGTCACGAAAATTAAGTATTTGTTGTGTCAGACACCTAGATCTTGATCACTCCTTTTGCCTACGACAAACACAAATTTTCATAAAAATATGATTTAATCATACACAATAAAACAAAAAAATTATTGTCGTCACAAGTTGTCGTTTCAGTTGATGGTTATTTGCTCTCGGTGGCCTCGTTAACGAGGCCGCATAAAACAAATCACCTTTAACCGAACCGACAACTTGTGACGACAAAAAAACTCTTTTGTTTTATTGTGTATGATTGCGTCATATATGGAAATTTATGTTTGTCCAAGGTAAAAAGAGTGATCGAGATCTAGGAGTCTGACACAACAAATATTCAATTTTTGTGAAGCGGCGTTTACACGGTTTCGTGTGCCGACAAAAAAAACGAGTGAAAAAGTTCCATAATCCCGGAATTAAGTTCCATATCTGCAAGGTAAGGCACTGAAGTATACTCACTAGTTAAGTGTACACACATGCCAATTTGCAGATAATTTGCGCGTGTCGTTCAAGAGTTAAAAGCAAATTACACTTGTCGGTTCGGTTTCAAAACGAAAACCGAACCGACAAATGTAATTTGTTTTCAAGTCGTGAACGACATGCTCGAATTATCTGCAAATTGGCATGTGCGTACACTCAACTAGTGAGTATACTTCACTGCTTTGTCTTGCAGATATGGAACTTTATTGTGGAATTATGAAACTTTTTGTCTTCTTTTTTTTGTCGGCACAAAAGGCAGTGTAAACGCCGCTTGACATAAAGAAAGTTAAAAGCCCAACAAAAATTTGTCGGCACACGTCTCAGGTGTAAACACCGCTTTACTCATATTCATAAGAGTGAAAATATTTACATTACACGTCAATTATACATAGGTATTCATTCTAGCTTCATCTCACTTGCTTGCCATTTTTGAAGCTGGTTTGTGAAGGCTATGACCAGAAGGAAAAAAGGATGCATTTTGTGGCTTTTTACTATGATGAAAATGGTATGACGCATTGATCTGTGCAGATACATGCTTTTGTGATGATCTACATGCTGATAAAATGGATTTAATTGTTGGCGCCATTTTGGCGCCTGGCGCCATTGTTTCTGGCGCCCTTTGGCGCCTGGCGCCATTTTTTCAGATGGCGCCGTGGCGCCATTTTTTTCATATAGCGCCGAGGCGCCATTGGCGCCTGGCACCACTTTTCCTGGCGCTTTTCCATCACTAGACAGCAGTCACAAGGTATCTTTTATATAAAGGTCCGCTGCAAATTATCATAGTTGTTAAAACGTATTTACGTTTACTCAATAAATACGTATACTTGAGTACTGCGTAAATACGTTTACGTTTCCTCCCGAAAAAATACCGGTGCGCACTTACTGACGCAAGTACGTGAGTACAGAAAACGTAATTGTGAAAAAAAACTCGGGTGCATAAAGCGGAAAAACCACTCAAACGAATTGAAGCGGCTGCAAAAATGGCAGTGCAAATTTTGGAAGTTGCGATGGGTAGGGAAAGCGACGACTCTCGCTATCACTTTTGCTTATTTTTACGTCTTACTTTGTAGAAGATCGAAAAATATATTTACTTTTATGTTTTCCCTGAGTAAAAATACTGGTATTAACGTTTACAAACCTTTTACGCAGCGAAAAGTAAAAAAAATTACTTAACGTTTTCTATACCCTGGCGTGCGTACAAATAAAATACTTTACGTTTACGTTTACTTTCAAAAAAGTTCAGTACTTTTAACAACTCTGCAATTTATGTACCTAGATAATTTATTTGAAATGTCAAGATCGCACCTTTGTTTTGCAAATAAAAAATTCGACTCGGTGATTGGCGTCTGCATACCCAGCAATAATGTGAATAGTATAATGAAACAGGAACACACAGAGGGGTATGTTTTAGTCATTGCTGCGAAATCGGAACATAAATAAACTAAGCCACAATATTAAGACCAATTAAGAATAAAAACATGGCACTCAGAATCATAAACATTTGGCATGCAGAAGAAACTTTTTTGGTAATTTTTGGGAATGGGAAATGGAAACAGAAATGGAAGATTTTTGCACTTGTTCGAAATCGGAAAACGGAAAAATGAAGTGCTGGATAACAGAAAACAGAAAGCAAAATTTTTATCAATAAACTGTAAGCAGGTGTGTTTGACAGCTATTTTTATATTTTTATTGGCAGCTATTTTTGACAAGAACGGCAGCTAGCAACATACATTTGAAACTCAATGTACATTTGCAGATTCAAAGTAGACTAAAAATTCTTTCAAATGCGGGGGGGCTAACCAATCAGTAACAATAATAGTTTGTAAAACCTATCAGCAATTTATACGCAATTTCGCCCACGTGCATTCGATGTGTGTGTGTCTAATTAAAGACATAACCGTGAAATCTACCGTATTTCCTCGAAATACCCCCCCTCTCGTTTAACCCCCCCCCTCCTCTCGGGTGCACAATGAAACAAAACGTAAACGTGATTACTTTCGAGAAATGTCTCCAGAATTTTCGCTCAAAGTCACTCATTTTTTGTAACTTTTTGCCTATTTTATGCGATTTTTGACTATATACCCTAAATCCTCGAATAAGACCCCAGGGGAGTTATTTTTTCGTCAGATGTTTTTGATTGGGGACTTATTCGAGGGGGGGAGTTATTCGAGGGGGGAAGTAATTTTTTCCTCAGAAAACTTGGACACAAATCATTGCTGACGCAGTCTGTCAACTCATGTTATTCTGGTATTTAACTGTACACAACAACAAAAAGATGTGTGTACACTGCATACACATCATGTATTTATCTGCTGTCGCTGCCGTTGGCTAATATTCATATGTATTTTGTATTGTATTATTTCAGTTATTCAGGAGGGGGGAGTTATTCAAGGGGGGAGTTTTTCAAGTTGGGGGCTTTATTCGAGGATTTGCGGTATTTATACCATTTTCGACCATTTGGTTTTATACCATTTTCCACTAGTTTCTCATATTTTTAGCATATTTCCTTCCTTTTTTCCTATCTATGCCATTAAAAATGTATGTAAAAGATGATCAGAAATACGTTTTCTGTACTCGAGTACTTTCAAAAAGTATACGTAAAAGCGAGAACCGGAACTTTTTTCGGAGGAAACCTATACGTATTTACTCTGTACTCGAGTATACGTATTTATCGAGTAAAAGTTACGTAGTTACATACGTTTTAACAACTATGTACAAATTCCATAATTCATCAGTAAAATCAATGTTAGTGAACTTGAGCCGCAAAAAGAGAGAGATTTTTTTGCATTACTCATACATAAGGTGTCGTTTGTGAAACGTTTTTGACCTTTGAAATAACAGGGGAGTTATTTGAGGAGAACTTTTTCCTCACTCTACAAACACAGGTAGTTATTCGAGGGTGAGTTATTGAAGGGGCGCTTGTTCGAGGCTATATGGTAATCTGTTATAGGTATGCATGCATACTTAGCGGGTGAAGGTGGTATTATCGTACAAATAAAATAATTCATTAGCTCGCCATGCATTAAGAAAAGCCAATCCATGCAAATTAATGAACTTATATTGTGTTTAGCAGGGCAGTATCCGCTACTAGTGATGTAAAAGCGCCATGGCGCTGGCGCTTGGCGCTAGCGCCAAAGCAAAAAGCGCCATGGCGCTTTTGGCGCTTGGCGCCTTTTTGCTGTGGCGCCATTGGCGCTTGGCGCTGTGCTACCGAAAAGCGCCATGGCGCTTTTGGCGCTTGGCGCTATGATTTTGTGGCGCCATTGGCGCTTGGCGCTAGTGTTTTATAAAGCGCCAAAAAAGCGCCAAGTAGTACAAAAAATAATCATTTTTCTTATGTAAAAAGACCTTGCCTACATGAGTTAGAAGTAAATGTGTTACTGTAAGTGTTTTACAGGAAGAACAAACCCTCTACTTGCTTATTTTGTAAACCATGTCCATGCAATTGCAAGGATATTCAAAACTTTTACCAAAAAATGGGCCTACACGCGCTAGTTTTCAACGACATTTTATGTCAACTGGTTTTCATCCCAATTCATAGTGTTGATGACGAGCCGACGAACAGCGTTCAAATGCATAGTGTTGCATTATATACTCGGCGTACATGATACTCTGCCCTCGCACTGATTTATGTCTCGTGTTGGAAGCGTGCCAATGATTGTTAAATCATGCGATTTCCATAAAAAGATGAAAAAATTTATCGATGTGAATATGTCAATGAAAAACATTATTACAATAATCAACTTTGTCATGTTTTTATGAAACTCGGACGCATTAACCATCGTTGGCACACTTCCAGCGGGAACCACGCGTGCAAGGTGTAAAGTAACCGGAGTATACTGCAAATGAAGTTGTATAGTACCGGCATGAAGTACCTTCCGTATTTCCTCGAAATACACCCAGGGGGTGTATTTTTTCAGGGTGCAAATTTTGAGGGGAGTTTCGAGGGGGGCTTATTCAGGGGAAATTTTTATGAAGGGTTAAAGTAAAGTAAAGTGTTTTTGTACCCAAAATGTAATTAGATGAACAAAAAGGATATTAAGGATGTTCATATTATCAAAGATGGTTCCGTGAAAAAGGCCATGTATAGCTGCGATGTAAATTCGCAGCTATAAATGTATCATGTTCATTGGATACATGATCTACCTTATTTCAGACGGGGTGTTTTTCGAGGGGGGGGGGGGTAATTGAAGGGGTATTTCGAGGAAATATGGTATTTGTGTATACACTACTTGTCAGCAAGCTGATAGTGTTACTTGTCAGCAAGCTTTGAATTGGGATGGGAACCAGTTGACAAACAAATAGATAGCACTGCATTTGCATCTCTGCACTTTATGCAGCAAAATTTTTTGGCGCTGGCGCTATTGGCGCTTGGCGCTATCATCCCCTGGCGCCATTGGCGCTTGGCGCTATGGTCTAGAAAAGCGCCATGGCGCTTTTGGCGCTTGGCGCTATTTTGCTGTGGCGCCATTGGCGCTTGGCGCTCGCATGCCAAAAGCGCCATGGCGCTTTTGGCGCTTGGCGCCAAAAGTCTGGCGCTTTTTACATCACTATCCGCTACACATGTTGCAAATTTCTACTACATTCGTTCTCAACATACTTGAATTCTTCACACATGAATGATTGTGTGGCACAACTGTAAAGTATTCTTGACCATCAGTAAGGCAATTTACATGTTCATTTCAAAGTAGCATGCATATTTTTGTATGAAAATTAAGGCATATAGGTAGAGGGCTTTTACATGGTAGCATCTTTTAAAGCTTGTCAAAGTTTGATTCTATTCATAATGAATGATGCCACTGTTATTATACCTAATTCCTATCATTAAAAAAAGCCTATTGTGTATCAACTCACATTCAGCCTACTCACATTTTTACCATTATTATAAACTGGAGAATACACGTCAATAACTAGGTAAAATATACTGATTGTAAATTGTCTTGTTTTCATTTCACATCACAAAATCACACAAAAATCAAACATCACACAATTGTTGAGAACTACATGAGAAAATTGTGTGCAGTCATATTACCAGAAGATTGAGATAATAAATACCTAGGTATGTATAGGCAGGAAATTACATGTTTTCCATATTTTTCGAACTCTTCTCAGTGTATTGTAAATCCATCGGATCAAAATGAGCGATTTCCACTTTTCATCCCGTACGGTTGTCAAGCTCACGGTTTTCATGCTATTCTGTGTCACTTTACTAGCTAAGTGTGACACTTTACTTGCTGCTCTACTGTGCCAGTTTTCATCCAAAGTATGACACTTTACTTGCTATAAGTATTCCACTTTTCAAGCCGGAGTTGTGTGTTTTGTGTCAATTGACTCTTTTAGTGTGGCAAACCGTATTCCTTCTAATAGAAGGGTGGGTCGTTGATAAAATGGTGTCTCCCATGGAGAGTACATCATAGAACCACTGGAAGAGATGATGTAAGACACTTCCATCATTTTGTATGATGAAACTTAGGAGGGTGCACTGTTACGCACAAATGCCCGGTATGCACAAATGCCCGGTATGCACAAATGCCCGGTACACACAAATGCCCGGTACGCACAAATGCCCGGTACGCACAAATGCCCAGTATGCACAAATGCTCGGTACGCACAAATGCCCGGTATACACAAATGCCCGGTATGCACAAAATTGAGCCCGCCACTCACAAATGCACAGTACGCACAACGCTCAGTGCGTACTGGGCAGGGTTGCCAAATCTCAGAAAAAAATAAAAATAACCGGGCATTTGTGCGTAATAGGCCTGGCCGGAAAACGAGGTTCTCAAAATTTAGATATGGTTGTCATTGTTGTTATTTAAGATATATTGAATTCTATGAATTGTTTCAATGATGCTAATTAAAATCTGTTAATATACACTTTAAAATGTTGTTTGAACTTGAAAAAATGACGAAAAGAATGAAGGAGAATTGATCGCTCCAAAAGAACGGTTGGTAAAAGAGTTGATGAAAAAATAGACGGACACGCTTCTATTATAAGAAATACGGTATTTTACCCGGAAATACTTTGGCACGTAAAGTGGTATACTGTGGCATGAAAAGTGACACATCAATTGGGCATGTAAAACATATCAGTGGCTTGAAAACCGTACGTTTTAGCAAGTAAAACGGAGTGTTTTACATGAAAAACGTGAGCTTGTAAACCGTGAGGGATGAAAAGTGGAACACACTCATCAAAATAAACAGGGTGCACGCCAGGTCCGCCACTCAAATTCTGAGTCGGTGCCGGACGACATATCTCCAGTTGTAGTGGGGGGATTTATTCGAAATTTTGAGGGCATATACTCGAAACCCACCCACTACTATATACGGGCTGGGGAAGGTCGGCGACCCACACTCAGGTGGGTCGCCGACCTTCCCCAGCCCGTATATAGTAGTGGGTGGGTTTCGATTCGAGTATATGCCCTCAAAATTTCGAAAAAATCACCCCACTACAACTGGAGAAATGGCGTCCGGCACCGACTCAGAATTTGGGTGGCGGACCTGGCGTGCACCCTGTTTACATACCGTATTTCCTCAAATCATCCCCCTTGAATTGACTCCCCTCGAAATACACCCAGGTGTACCCTAAAGAGAATATAAATGACAAAACTGCAGTTGATGATGTGAAGCAGAACATCATGTTAAAACAATGAAAGAGTTGTATTTGGAGAGGTATTCAAGTGTCTATATAATTATAAATAAGTATTGAAAAGAAAACTGAAATCGGCCAAAAATTAATGACTACCTAATTATAAATATAAATGGTTATAAATTACTGTTATTGAATTTTGCTGACGTCTGAGTATTTCATAAACATTCTGGCGTAAGAATAACCCTCCACCCCCCCCATAAAGCTCCCCTTCAATTGACTCCACCTCAAAAATTTTTGGCGAAATAATAAACCCCCTGCCCTGAGGCTATTTTGAGGAAATACAGTATGTAAATATGTACCTGTTTGAAAAAAAGAAAAAAAGATTTTTTTTGTATGCTGCATACAGTAAAGAAGCTTTTTGGCGCGTTCTGTTATAACTGTTCCAATGGTGCCACAGAACTTTTGTGCCAAGTACAGAAAGTGTCATTGATGCTTTTTTCTTTGGTTCTAGCTGTAGCGTCACAGCGTCTGTGCCGGTCCTTTTTCACCGCACGTCATCGGTAGACTACACCATCAAAGCTATTGCGTACAGTGCACAACTGTCTTAAAGTATGCTGTGTAGAGGAAATCAAAAGTTTGATAGAGAGTAAAGATTATAAATACCTACCTAATTTCCTTTTTACCTTGATCTGTGTTAAGCCGGATATACAGCTCAGCGGCGTTTGACGTGAAATGATCACCGTTGACCTGTTGCCCGTCTGGGGCACCGTTTCCCTGGTGCTGGGAACCAAAGGCACCAGCATCGGTGCTGGTGTGGTGCCATTGTAATTTTCAGAGATGTCCCAGTGCAGTGCTATTTTTGTCAGAATAACACCGGTGCGGGTGCAGTGCGGTGCCCTTATTCGAAGGTCCCTTATCCGAGTAGAAGGCATCGGGAAAAGCACCGGCCAAATGTTCATGTGGGCTGTAAAAGTTTGTCCACAACATGTGATCACTCACATTTAAAAAAAATGGGAATATGCCCAACTGTTTATTGTATCTAGGTATGTTTTGGAAAAACCTACCATCAAATGTACCGTGGAATCTAATCTATTCAGGTATACTGTAAAATCCACACTTGAAATGGAAACCAAAAATTTTGTTTAATTTTTTATCAGAAACATTATGTTGTTCATACTTTGTTATCGGTTTATGATAAAATTATCTGACAGTACATTTTCTACATCACTCTAAGCCAGAGTTGTTAAAACTTCTAAACTTTTTCCAAGTGTATGTGAATGTAAAGTATTTATTTTTACTCACTACCAGAGTACAGTAAACGTAAAGGTAAGTTTTTGTACTTTTACCCATGTGTAAACATGAGTAAAAGTACTTTTCACCAGGAAATGTAAAAGTGAGTATTTATTGAAAAATTTTGCTCCAATTTTCACTCAAATCACTAATTTTCATACCTTCTTGCACATTTTTGCCTCTTAATAAACTACCGTATTACCTCGAAATACCCCCAGGGGGTTTATTATTTCGCCAGCAAAATTTGAGGGGGGGATAATTTGAGGGGGGGGGGTTTATTCGAGGGGGGGTCTATTATTTCGCCAGAAATTTTCAGAAATTCCGCATACTCAGACGTAGAAAAATCAAGCGTTTACATAGACGTAAATATATGTGTTTTTAGGCATATATAACTGTATATACACATAAACCCTACACTAACATCACTCAATAATCAGTCTTAACGTGTGTTCTGACTTTTACAGAACACAAACTGTGGTATTTGTCATGTACGTTCTCTTTACACTCAATTTTAGGGGGGGTATTTCGAGGGGGGGGTTAATTCAAGGGGGGGATAATTCGAGGTAATACGGTAGTTCTCATGCTTTTTGCTTACATTTCCTTGTCAAAAAGTACCTCTTTTACCTCTTCCTAAAAAGGTACCTCTTCCTCTTTTATGTATGCATTTTGACAGTACTTGAGTACAGAAAACATATTTCAGATGAGCCTTTTCATGGCATAGAAAGGAAAATGGAGAAAAAGTTTAAAATGGCCCCACACAAGCTGGTTTTCAAGGTTCCCTCTGTGAAAACCCATTATTTTGTTTTCAAATTCATTTAAACAGTCTGTGTAATGAGCCCAACGGCCGCCATCTTTACTTTTTTTCTATTTTTCCTCCGGAAGAACACAGATTTGAAAAGTGTGGTAAAATGCTGCAGACAAAATAATTTTTTGTGCAATAAGTACAAATTTGTAGGACAAGCTGTAAGCGGCATGTGATGCAGAAAATTATGCTTGATTTTTGGGACTGTGTTGTATATTTTTAGCGCTGTTATACATTTTTTTAAAAATTAATTCGTTTTCTACCTACAAATATTTTTTAAAATTCGGTTTTACGTTGTAGATGATATTCGTCTGAGATCCATGTCCAGTTTTTTTTTCTCTTTCATTTGATACCATATTTCGCGATATAAGTTGAAAGATGATGGAGAAATTGTGGTTATGTTTAAAACATTAAATAATTTTTTAAAATTACATCCGTGTATGTGTAATTATACAATTGTCACATGGAAAAGCCCATATTTTTGCGCATCGAACAAAAAAATATTCAGTTCAATAACATGTCCGCAAAATAAATAATGAATTTTTTAAACAATAAACGAAATAATTTTTTCAAAAATCACAAGTGCAATTCAGACAGCCAATTTTGCATGGAAATGAAAGGCAAAAAAATTCACAACAAGTGAACACTCACTGCGACGATTTCACATTCAATACAGTAGCATCAAAAAATAAAAACTGTTTTAATGTATTGTTTTCAAATATGTCGTCATTTCATACTAAAATGCGTAATGAAAGTTTACATTAACGTTAACATTTTTGAAAAATCAAAAGTGATCCGGATTTATCCATGGAAGTCTACCATAAGCAGATCTAAACCAGTCTTTCAGTTTCTCTCTGATGCCCCGGGCATCTAGCGTTTCATCCAAGTGATTTGCGTTTGAAATTTCATCTAGCCCGTTGTACGCCAAGCGCCAATCTAACTGCGTGTGATAAGAACATTGAGAAATATTTATAAATAAATTGAAATCAAAAACTAAATATTTCAGATTTTCTAACCGTTCGGTCGCGTAGACTTTCTTCTTCGACAGCGCGCACAGGTGGCATTTCATTTCCTTCCTCGTCAAAGTGGTCGGATACATTTGTGCCGCGCAATTCTTTGATAAAATTGTGCAAATAACACGCGGCCATCACCAGTTTGCTGACCCTCTGCGGTTCCATTGAAATTGTGGTGAGCAGGATCCGCCACCGAGCAGCCAAAACGCCAAAAACACATTCTACACAGCGGCGCGCACGGGACAACCTGTAATGCAAACCATTTGTAATAACTGCATTGCACACTGAAATATCAGCAAGATTAATTTAACCGGTAGTTGTAGTGCCTTTGATCTTGCCCAGTTTGCACGCAGTATGGCACCATAACTCTCTTTGTCAAAGCAAAAGCCTGATCACCGATAAAGAAGCTGTCAATGTAGTTTTCCGGCTCGTTAGGCATACCAGCCAGCAGGCACGCTGGCGGCATGACCAATTCGTCATTTCTGGTAAATGTGGGACATATGCAACAACGATATAAACAATTCTTTACACAATTTGAACATTATATACTCACTTCAATCGCTGTCCAAACTTTGACGTCGCCAAAACTGTAGTGTCACCCTGTGAGCCAGGCATGCCCACATCGACGTGCGTAATGCGCAAATCAGCAGACGCAACGATGAACAGGATGATACTGTAGAACCCTTTGTAACAGTAGTACCGAGTCCCAGATTCTGCGTTGTTCAAAAAAATGTGAATTCTGTCATACTATAATTACTTTTCAAAATTGGTAATAGGTTATGTAAACAGGTGACATATGCTGTCGTCGCCTGAAACGCCACAGCGACGTTTTTTTAAAAAAATTTTATTTAATTTTATATGAATGCTAAGTTTTCTACGACCCCATCATTGCATGCAGCGAAAAAAACTGTATCTACACTCTCAATTTTACATTCACACATCCATCCATGTTTTTTTTAAGGATTTTGAAGTAAGTTGGCGAAAATCCGTAAACTAGCGATGCCTGGCGACGATTTCGCTACTTTTTCGGTGTACGGCGACGCATTTTCACATATGTTCCACAGAATTTGAAAATTTTCGCGTACAGCGACGTACAGCGACGTCGCCGTACGTCGCTTTACATCACCGGCGATGCACACTTTTCACAAATGTTTTGGAAATGTGTAGACATATTTGAAAACTGTACTGAACACTTTTGAAAACTATAAAATTATATTTTTACTTTTCAAAATTGTGATCAAAGTATTATTCTTGTATAGACATATTTGAAAACTGTAATGGACACTTTGGAAAAGTACATAATTATACTTAAAGTTTTCAAAATTGTATTCAACTCTTTTTTTCACATGATACGTATTCATAAATGTAATCATCACAGCATAACAATTTAAAAACGTTTTTGAAAACTCTAACAATATGAACTGATCTTGTACGTTTTCACAAATGCATACATGTTAAAACTTACTGTTTGGCATCCTGATCCTGATGTGCTTGCCATCCATTGCGCCGCATGCATTTGGAACCTGCCACATCTTGTAATAGTTCAAAGCATCGTCCTTCATGGTTCGCTGGTCTGTTCCAATTTCAGGCATACAGTGTTGCAAAGCTGTGACAATTGCTTGCGACACTTCATCGACAACAGAGCGCATCGTGCTTGATGAAATCTGCAGTGTATATCAGCACAGTTGTTATGTACTTCAATATGCAAGCACTGTGCTGCATATGCAAGCATTGTGTATCATAAATACCTGTGAAATGCTGGCAGCATCTTCCAATTCCCTGCCGTTGCCCAGAATGTACAAAAAATAAAACAATCTTATTTGTGTTGTCACAACGGCCTTGTGTTTCGTTGGATCGCGCTCACGTAGGTACGGTCGGCCGGTATTTGGGTTAACAGCAGTCAGAATGGCGTGAAGCTGCTCGAACTCGGATGGCCATAACTGAAATGATTCATAAAAAGTGTGTACATTCTTGAAAACTGTACGAACATTGAAAATGTATTGTGTAACACGTTTTTATCTGTTGCAAGTACTTAAAAAGTACTATAAATGTCACTTTTTCAACTGTTTCCAAAATGAAACTAAATGAAAACGAACCCTGGACATTTTGAAGAACCACTTCGGATCTGTGTTCTTTGCCAACAGTATAGCCTGCCAGTAACGGCCACGCGATGTCACTCTGTCTTCCATGAAGGGGCACATGTACGGCCTTCTCTTTTTTTCTCCGTTTTCACCGTCTTCATTGCTGTCTTCGTCCCCGCTGTCCTTGTCAGAACTGTCGTCCTGGGGGCAATCCAAAGCCCTGTAAAGTGTAAAGTAAAGTGATAAATGTAAAGTCAAATGCAAAGTCAAGTGTAAATAAAAACAAAAAAGAATACATTTAATTACTGAACATTTCATGACAATTGACACTTTACTCTGCATTTGACTTTACATTTATCACTTTACTTTACACTTTACAGGGCTTTGGATTGCCACCAGCGGGTCACTTTCATCGTCAAAAGATAATGCGGCCAATGCGAGTACAGCTACGTAGATCGCGTTTCTTTCTTCTTCGCTTAACGGTGTTGAGCCATCACCGTGCCTTTCAAGCTGTTCGATAAGTCTGTTCAGATCCGCTAACTGCGAGCTACTCGCCATTTTGTCGAAATTTTGGCAAAGTGCCAGTTTTGGAATGGTTTACTGGATATTTATGTCTCAAAATTACGGTATACGTGCATAAAAATTGTGACCTTTCTTCCTTATAAGTTTCAGTCATGTGTGGACACTTTTTTTTGCACAGTAACACAAATTTATGTCCGTATTTAAAAAAAAGAAAAATTTGAAGGAAAACTACGGTCGAACGTTGCACTTCGTGAAAAATTCATCGGCAATTTGCAAAACTGTGCAATGGTTCGCACCGCGTCGCAAGGTCGGCGTGGTAGGCCGACGAATGCTGAGCGCGGCCGCCCGGTGCCGTCGGCTACAGCGACTCTGAAGCCACGAACGCAGGCCCCTTTGACAAAGAAAAGTGCGGCTGAGGCGCGCGTACTTTCCAGCCAAAGGCATAGCACCCCGATGTCTTCCGGGGACGAAGAACGCGTCATTCAGCCGGACGATGATTTGACTGGATCGTTCGCGAACACCGTTTCGGCGGTTAGTGTGCCTTTGTTTTCAAACGGGATTGACTTTTCGGGATCCGGATCGGGATTTCTGATTTTATATTCTTGGGATGCGGATCGGGATAAGGATTTTTTTTTAGGATTTCTGGATGGATGGGGATTGTGTGTCCTAAATTCCGGAATTCGACGGTATCCCTGATGTGTATCGGGACCACCTTTTAACCCTAGTAAACTGAAATGAATTCTCAAACTTCTTACTATTTTGTTCACTTTATCCTAACGTATTACGCAGGACATTATCGAACACAATCGCGAACTGGAGGAAAAGAAACGTTTGCTTGAGGAGAAGAAACGTTTGGAAGTGGAGAAGAAGGCCGCGATGGCTTCACTTTGTGAAATTGAAGAAAAGCAAAAGTTGGCAGAAGAGAAGGAAAAAGCGATAAAGGCGCGCCGGGCGGAAACAGCTAGACAGCGGCGGGCGAAGAAAAAAACAGTGAGTTTTTGTTCCTTTCTGGATTTACTGTTCACAGGCCCGTATCGAGGGTGGGTGGGGTGGGGGGGGCTGCAGCCCCCCCCTCCCGGGGTGAGACCGAAAAAGTCACGGAAAATGCAATTTTTCCTATACGTTTTTCTATATAGTAATTTTTGGTACAATTGCCATTGCGATACCCTTTCTACCACAGTTTCTGTGTGCTTGTTCCCATGATTGTGCGGGTGCTGTGGGGTGTTACGGGTTACTGATCGTTGAAACTGTACAATTGCACATGAATGTATTCATTTTTCCAGGGGAAATTCAGCGCCAACGAATTGGTATCGCAGGGAACCAGGAGCAGCACAAAGGCCAAACAAGAAAAAGTTCGTTTACATTTTTCTTGTTGCATGAAAACTTTTTAGGGTGGGTGCCGCCCCACTTAGCCGGTCTGTTCACCATTTTGTTCTGTTGCATAAAAACATGTTACGGTTGGCGCCGCCGCCCACCGCCCCCCCCCCCTTAGCCACGCCCATGAAAAAATAAGCCCACCCTCAGTTTAAACATTGTGGCTATGTGAGTGCTTGCTAAATCTATAACGGTAAATATATGATAAACCGATTACAGAAGGCACCTGGTTCAACGGACAAACAGGCGGATAAAGTGAAAGCTGCAGAGGGGGCCAGTGCATCGAAAAAAAGCACGCACAAAGTTGAATTGGTTAGTGTGGTGACATGTTTTATACGGATACTTTTTGTGTAAAAAACGATAGCATTCAAAGGGGATTGACTTTTCGGGATCGGGATCAAAACTGCTAAATCACGTAATTTCACGGGATATGGGATCGGGATGGACATACTGTTTGAACCGTAAAGGACTATAATTTCCTTCGAAAGTTTATCCAATTATTACTATGAAACTTTACATCATTAAAGTTTAATTTACGAAAACGTTTTTGAAAACAGTAACAACATTTACACTGCAGGCGCCCCAGTCACAAGTGTATTCTTCACAAAGTGACATGTTCGAAGATACGCCGAGCATCAACGAGCACAGCAGTGTAAGTTTACAGTTTTTACTTTACAGATATGTTTACACGTTTTATATATGTGCGTGGTCACAGAGTATCGCCGCTACGGAAGCCAAAGCGGACGCTGGCGCCGCTGCTGGCGCCGCTGCCAAAGCTGACGCTGGCGCCGCTGCTGGCGCCGCTGCCAAAGCTGACGCTGGCGCCGCTGCTGGCGCCGCTGCCGAAGCCGCTGCTGGCGCCGCTGCCAAAGCCGACGCTGGCGCCGCTGCTGGCGCCGCTGCCAAAGCCGACGCTGGCGCCGCTGCTGGCGCCGCTGCCGAAGCCGACGCTGGCGCCGCTGCCCAAGCCGACGCTGGCACCGACGCTGAGGTGCGGGATAATGGCCGAGATGAAAATTGTCACTCGTGCCATGGCATAGTGGTAATTTATACATTTTTCCATTCCTTTATAACTGTTGCATTGCATGTACACAACGCAGGAGTACCGTGACGACATCATGATGCCGTTGCGGTATCAAGAACTGTATGGATGGCCAGATGGCACACGTCTGCGGCGCAACGTTGACAAGCGTGTGGCTGAGGAAGCCGCGCAGCGTTTGGCCGAGCAGGAGGCGCAGCGTTTGGTGCAGGAAACAGCGTCGCATCTGTTCGGCGAGGCGGTGCAGCGTTTGGCCGACAAGCAGGCGCAACGTGAGGCACAAGTGGAAAAGGACAAAAAGAGAAAGGTTACCAGTTTTCATTTAATTTTTTACATTTTTGAAAAGTAATTTACAGTGCTTTCCATGTCACAGGAACCGAAAACGGTCATTGTGGACAGCGATCCGCCGCGCCATCCCGAAATGCCCGTGCCCACAGACAACGAGTCACAGTCGTCTGTCCCAGTTTTGAAAGCGAAACGAAGCCTGGTACTGCCACAATCCAAGTCTGACGTTTCCGTGAGTTAACTGTTCTCGTCAAAGTTACTGTTTCACATGATAATCATTCATATATATGTCAGGGATCGTGCCGAAAAGTGTAAGTTAATTAGCTGTTGTTTATTTCTGGTAATTTCTTATTTATTATTGTTTGGTGATGTAGTGGCTTATATTTACTGATAGATTGGACACTTGTTGTAACAGTTTTCATATTAACACCGTTAACATTCACTAAACTGGTGCTTTCATTTTTTAATAGACACTGTTCTCACTGTATTTTCTGTTAATTATTTTTAACTTCGCTTTCGCAGCGCGACAACAACAGTGGTGCCAACGCCCATTCTGCCGATTCAGTTGAAAGCGTGGCGACTGAGAGCAGCGATAAATCGGTTGGTTCACAGGTAACGTCTCGCGTTTATTTGGGCGGCAAGATTAGGGGGTGTACGGGCCACAGTAGATGCCATTAATCACATTTCGTTTGAAGGTTTCACAGAGTTTCTTAGTTGTACTGATAGCACAAATCAGTGGTGTACACACTGTACTTTTCAACTATGTTTTCATAATTTGAAAATACTGAAATTTAATTTTTACGAAAACTACAGTGTGTTTGCTCCTTCTTTACCTACGGGGCCATGTACTGATTCACATTGCGCGTTACCAAAACATCGTGGGGGACAAGATCATGGAGCATGGCATCATATGCTTTAGTTTTCTTCTCCAGCGTGGCAGCATGGGCCAAAACTACCTGCCCCGCCCATGTGACCATGTGAACCTTGCTCTCCAGCTGTGTGAGAGTGTTCTTCGCTTCATGAAACTGCTTCACTGTCCGAGCAATTTCAGCCTCTGCTGTACGGCAGAAGTGGCGCAGTTCTTCCATCTGTAAACATAAAAGATTCACGTTAATACATGGAAATGTAATATATTATACATGTTCATTCACTTTAAAAATCATATTTGTGGGTACTACTTGCCTATTTTCAGCTATGTTTAGTAGTACATGCTATGAACTAAAATTTTTCAGCTATTTCACACTTACTGCGTCTCCCCCCCCTGGATACGGCCCTGCTTTAAACTGACCGCATGCAAAGGTGTCATCGAGCTGGACATATCATCTCTCGAACTTTCATCCACACTCATCGGTGAAGCAGTTGACACAGCACTGCGCAGGGTGCTATTCTGTTGCGTAGGTAGTACTGTCGATGAGCTGCCTGGTGCTGGAAAGCGAAAATGGCGCCAGTCACTGGACGCGAATGTGCTTGCAAAAGTAGGTGGTGCAGCTGCGGAGCTCGGTCTGGCATTCTGGTCGTGGTGGCTCATGGTGATGTCATAGGTGAAGTAGTTCTGGCCCTTGCTGCTGTAGTGGTTCACATTGCTCTCTCACATTGCTCTTTTGCTTTCTTTTATTCCATTGAATGTCCATTTTTCACTTAGCGCACTTACTGTATACTTTTTTACAGCCGGGTGTGTTGGTTATCGCCATCGAGGAAACGCTGACCTCTGCCGAAAAAGTTTGTTTTTGACACTTTTTGTGTTGTGTTTTCACTTTTTGAAAATTGTAACAACATGTATTATGTTACACCACAGGAACAACTCAAAGAAATGGCAAAGGGCACCGGCAAAAAAAGGGCATCGAAAAGAACGGCGCAAAACGAGCGCGCCGAAGAAGAATTGAGCCAAAAGAGGGAGAAATGGGATCGCATCGACGCAGTCACCGTTAGTGTACTTTTCTATTTTTCTTTTTAATTTGTGTGTGTACACATAGTTCAAACACTTCATATGTAATACACATTTCAGAAGTCTGACAGCGATGACGAGCCTGTGGCCAAAAGCGCTAGCAAACGCCGCCGTGCTGTGCGCTCGAAGGCCGTTCGCAGAATTTCAGACTCAGACAGCAGCGTCCAAGAGATTGTGCCAGAAGAAAGCCAAGAGAGCAAAGTGGTGAGTAAGCAAAAGTGTTTACAGTTACTGAAAACTGCGATGGTATTGAACTGGTGTTATGCATAGAAATACATTTTTTCAGCAACAGATGCCGCAGACGCCACAAGATGACGATGGCAAGTCGCAGGCGATTGCTCAATCGATTGTGCCGGGCGGCAGGAAAAGGCGCTTGGGAACAAACGTTGGCGGGCGGCCGAGCAAGAACATACAGGCCGACAACGTGGACGAGTTCAACTTGAACTTCAACAAGTTATTGGAAAAATACAAGCTGTTAGTTATCTATCACATATTTATGTTTTCTAAGATGTGTTCGTAAATGTGAAACTACAATATAATGTTTCTATGTAGGATTTGGAGCACAGACCACATCGTTCAGCTTTCTGTCGATGGCGCCGAGATGCAGACCAGTGTAAGTCACCATCTGATGTTGCTGTTAACAAATGGTATATATGGTTAAATTGGCTTGTCACTCTTTGCAGAGATTGAACAAGGACCACGTGAATGACGCCTGGCGGCAGTTTGCGTTGGAGAAGTACTTCGAACCCCCGTACCCGGACTTTACGGATGGCGTCATGTTTCCCTCCAGCGCGGCCGCCAACAGACCTGCAGCCAATGACAATGACGCGCTGCAAGCGCGTTTGACGATTCTGAAGGGGCTGTGGTACGCGCGCAAACAACTTTACAAGGTTACAATATCTGGTTTTATCGTTGTACCTGATCCTAGTACAAGCATAAAACTCAATGTTCTTTTCAGTCCACATACTCGGCGGCCAAGGTGCACAAGCTCAGTGGCGCATCCGCAGACAGCGTGGCCGTCGAACACATGGAACAGATTAACGAGTCGAACCACAAAAGCATCCAGGGCATGCAGTGGTATTACACCGAAGCGGGTTAGTTTTCATACACTGAAAACTTTGCTGAAAATTGTATAAGTACCCTGAAACCGCAAATCCTGTTCCGCATGTAAAAAAAGCAATCCCAATCCAGAAAAGTTTATGACGTTTGAACAGTAATAACAAGTTGTACGTTTAATCAAACTACACACGCAGAGTACCCGGATAAGGCTCCCCGACTGCACAGCGACGATCCGAACGTCGAGGCCGGATGGCAGAAGAAAAAGAGCAGCGACAATTCAAGTGACGGGAAAGCGGCCGAAGGAGGCAGTGCGCAGAAAAAGAGGAGGAAGGCCGAGAAAAGAAAGGTTACACATTATCAAATTTTTCACCTTTTTTGACATAACAAAATGTTACAATAATTTCAGCTGACGAGACAGGAGCTGAAAGAAGCGGCGCTGGAAAAGCAGGTGTTGCTGGAGAAAGAGAAACTGCGCAAAGATGCAAAGGAACATCTGATGTCAGAGTTCGGTATAGATGAGGCGGAGGCCAGCGCCGTCACGGAAAAAATCATTCAAAAGTCCCTTCTGAGTTTGATCGTCGTTCGCGATGGCAATGTGAGCAGATGTGAGTTCGATTTTTTGTTCTTTTTGTAGTTGTTGTTTAGCAAGCATAAAGTCTAAAGTAGAACACATAAAGAATTATGTGCAAATTAAATTATAGATAATTATTTTAAAATTCAATAATGTTTACACACAATTAAATACGTGTCAACACATAATTCCCTTTCTTGCAGCGAAGCGGTGGTACATGCACGTGGAGTTTTATTGGAAAACACAAGCCCAGATCATGGTTTACAACACCGTGAACACCACGCTGCGCAAAATTTTGACAAAGGCTAATCTGACGCCAAAGAAAGACTTGGCGCAGCAAAATTCCGTTCCCACAAAAATTCCCGCTCCTGAAAATGTCCGAGCACATAAGGCGCCGCAGCATACATGCGATCACCCGAAGCTCGGCCGTTTTGCGCTGCATGCGATACTGCGCGCACACGGCGAACGTCTGTCCAGCATGGAGCGGCCGCTAGTGAGGGAGTTTGTGGATGAGATGCAGACCACTTTGGACAGCTTGCCGAATCCGAACGTTAGTTGTAAGAACTGTGTGTTTAGTGAGTTCACTTTTCCAAAATGTATCTATGAGTACTATTTGACAACTGTAAACACATTTTAAAAATAATATTTTATAAAATATACATTTCATGAAGCATAAGTAAATGAAGTTTAAACTGTTAACAGTTGAAAAAATGAAAGTTAAAAGTGTAAACACATTACAAAACTGAATTCTTAGACATTTACATAAGATAAACAGTACCTACATTTACAGCTGACCGAACCCACTCCGGAAGCACTGGCCACGGTGGGGTGCATGTGCACCTTCATCAGCAACCCGCGCATCCTCGGCGCACTGCTGGATGAAGTGGACAAAATGAATCGCTTGTCCAAGAAGGACTTAAATAAAGTGATCGACATGTTAGAAAACTTCGTGCATGCCAAGGTTACTTTTTTATACTTTTATTTTGTAAAACTGAAAAAGTGTGATATATTTTGAACCAAACAACCACACCCCACAAATTTCTTGTAGCTCTGTACACAGAGAGGGGCGATTTCATAACTATCTGAACCCTGCCACATGTAAAAATATACAATACTTATTTCAATGAAAACGCAGATTATGTTGTTGCCCCAGTGGCTAAGCGCAGGGGCGAAAGCGGTTGCGAAGAAAGTGTTCGACGCGTCAAACGCGCCTATGGCGACAAACGCGGCTGCGTGCACGACCCCGGCTGCGTGCACGACCCCGGCTGCGTGCACGACCCCGGCCGCTGCGACAAACGCGGCTGCGCCGGCTTTTCAATACGGAAACGTGGCTCATCGCCGCGGTGTTCAGGTGCCATCGCCACTGTCGCTCAGGGTGAAGTTGACGATCAAGCCGGAAAATGCCCACGAGGAAGTGAGTTTTCACAAGTGTAAACTTCTTTGGTAAACATACGTGTGTATGCACTAATTCAGAAAACCGCGCCCGCTGCTCACCACATCCCCATCGATTACGATGACAGCGTCGGACAGCTGCTGGGGGACATGGACACGGACAAGGTACATATTTTAGAACCTAAAATATTACTTTTCACTTAGTTCAATGAATGGTGCAATGTTTTTTCTCTTTCAGATCATCGACAAACACGGCTGCAAAAAAGCTGGCGCAAATTCCACAAAAGTGAAGTACACCGTCGAAGGTGATGCCACGCCGGGAAAAGAGCTCCATGTCGGTGCAGCAGTATGTTAACTGATTATTCTCTTATTGTACTTGTTTTTATAGTGCACACAAAAGATACTTTTCTAGTTTATTTTTGCAAAATGGTAAATCAGCATTGAAAATGTTACAGCTTTACATAAAAAGGAAATGTGTTCCATGTTTCGTTCTCACTTCACAATATTTCACTCTAAAAGTACATTGTGTGGCTAGAATGTTTATGTGCAATAATTTACAGTACGCTTTTGCGGCAACGACATGGACGACGTGTTCGACAATGAAGTCGACATCAGTGCGGAGATGGTCTGTTCAACATTTGAAATTTTCAAACATTTGAAGTTTTTCACAATGATAAACAATTTTGAAAACGTAAATTTGTTACACACACACAGGAGATTGAAACACAGAAAGAGTGCGACATGGTGGAGAAGAAAAGTGACCGCAGCGGAAAAAAGAAAAGTGACAGCAGCGGAAAAAAGAGTACTAGGAGCGCTAAAAAGGTGAGCTGTTATTGGTTTTATTGTTTTTTGAAGGTCTTTTTTGAGCTTTCCTATTTTAAATAATAAAAAAACGTCTTTGACAATTTCAACACGAGAACGAGAACGAGAACAACATTTCCTTGCTGTATGCATCTATATATGTATAAGAACAGTTCATAAATGATCTTTCTTTTGTATATAAAGTTATGTAATAAAACTTTGTTTACCAAACAGGAAAAAAAGCGCACATCGAAAAGCGGAGCCCGTCGCCAAAGCTACAGCGGACTGCCGAACCGTTGCGACGTCAGCTCTGATGACCCCGTGCTGACGGTTAGTACGGTACAGTTGGCAGTAACAGCTTCAGCGCTATTATACATTTATTATCGCGTGGGGGGGCGGTTGGATAGATAGCTCAAATTGTTTCTTGGTACGGGTTTACACTGTGGTAAAATGTGTAGACTTAAAGCGAGGAAAACGTACACAAATTGAAAAAAAACATTTGTTTAAAAAATGGGTGACAATTTCTAATGGGTATACTTATTGTATTAAAGTGTTGTTTAATCTTGAATACAAAGGTATAACAACGCAGATTGCTAAGCACCTCGAGGAAAGCGAGCTGGAAGACTTCTCCGATTAATGGAATGTAATTTGAAAAAAAAATGTATATTACGGATTTTTTTATATTCAACAAATTAGAAAATATAAATGTCTATGTTTCTCATTCATTCACCGTTTCCAAATGCTCTAAAAATCTTGTCATTTTTCCAAAATAGTCATGTTTTTGTTATTTCCGTTTTTGTTGTCTCTAGATGTTCCTTTGTGAGAAAGAGAGTGATTGATATGATGGAATTTTGTGAATTTACTTTTTTTACCTTTCTGCATTTTCAGCGTATTCATACAGTGCGATTTTTCTTTTTTTTAATTTACTCTTTTTTTAATGCATGTAAAACTTCTTATTAAATTCCATATGAGAAAGAAATACAATTCGCTCTTGTTATGCTTTTACGGTATCTGCAGTAGTGCATAAAATAAAGAAATAACAAAAAAAACAATTGAAATATTGTCAAATAATAAAAAACTAACTTCGTAAACTTGAGGTTACAAAAAAATGTGTTTACATGAAAAGTAACAAGGAAAATTGTATCAAACTTATGTTTCAAAGAAAAATGATCACAAAATTTATAAATAGGCATAAAATTGAAATGACATCATGTTTTACATTTAAAAATGAAAAAAAATGCTATAACAACTTAGGGTTTTTTCAATAAATAACAGTTCTTTCAAATTTTTACAACGGAAAAAAACTACATTTCAATTTTTTCGTCCTCATGGCGACCCGTACGGCAACGCTGGCGACTACATTTCCAAATTTTTCTGCTCATGGCAATGTTTCCTTTTTGCTCATGGCAACGCGTACGGCGACGTTGCCTTTTTGCTCATGCCAACGCGTACAGCGACGTTGCCTTTTTGCTCATGGCAAAGCGTACGGCGACGCTGGCGACACGTACGGCGACGCTGGCGACGCGTACGGCGACGCTGGCGACGCGTAAAGCGACGTCGGCGACGCGTAGGGCGACGTTGGCGACGCGTCGCCGCTACAAAGGCGACGCGTCGCCGCTACAGAGGCTACGCGTCGCCTTACACTTTTCCAAAATGTTCAGCAAATGTGACGTTTGTGACTTGCCGAAACCAATATTCACATATGCTTGCACTTTTTGAATAATAAAAGTGAAAATTGCACAGTTTCGAAAACCGTACAGCGACGCGTCGCCCAGAAGAGTTTTCAAAAAGGAACATTGAAAACCAGCTTGTGTGGCCACAATAAGGAAAAACAACCAAAATGGGTCAAATTAATGATTTGAGCGAAACTTTATGAAAAAATACTTGCTGTTTTGTTTTCCAGGCAAAAGTGCATTTATTCACATGTGGTGATGTAAAAGTGCCATGGCACATGCGTTTTTCAAAACATTTGAGTTCTGTGTAAAACAAAAGCAGAGAAACTCAATAAGTTTTTGAGTTTACTATGTGTGTTTTACCATCGTTGTGTCAGCCACACTGTCTCTATTACGGTAAAATCTAAAATCGCCAGAGAGATTGCTACCGTGTCAGATGCAGCTGCTGGACACCGCAGCCCCGTGGTTTTCCGATAGTAATCAGAAAAACTCTTTATTCATGCACCACAGTGCTGACGGCTTCATTGATTGTGTTAACTTTTTATGTTTCCGCGCTGGCCGTTTGACAAAATTGGCACCCGTGACTGATATAATGGCGATTTTTCCACCACCATTTGTCACGCCTTGCGGTGCTCGAAAGATAAAGTAGACCGTAACGAAACAGTGTAGGCTCTGATTTTATCCTAAAATAGAATGTTGGGAGAAGAGAGGGACATTGATGAAAACGCATGTAGGTAATATTGTGTGCGCTATAAAGCTGGCTGCCGGAACTATTTCGTTCACTTTACCTATTGGGTAAAAACGTGCCTAGAATTGTAGTATTTAGCTACTTTCAAAAGCTGGAGGAAACGCACTCGGTGTGCTGTCTGTGAATTATTATTTGTTTATGACACTCTCTCTACCTAAGTGTTCGATTTATTCAATGTGTCCTTTTTCTCATGTAATCATTCTACTTTTTGAAAGGAAAAGAAAATTAAATAAGTTAATTACATGTACCTACATATATAGGTATCTGAACAGATATCTAAATACATAACTACCCACGTACGTATGGCTTAAATAATTACTCAGTAGGCTTAAATGACATATTATTGGGGATGCGGTCGAATCATTGACTGCGGCTTTAGAAAAGAGGTATCTTGGCTTAAATCATGATGTACTTTGGCTTACGACTCAAAGGTTTACGATTCGCTGTGGTTTAATAATAGGTTTACCTCTAAAAATCGAATTACAAATACACACTTTAATTTGCTAGTCATAGCTTGCTCGAGAATGAAATCTGGCCCCATGTGACTGCTGGCTATTAGTAAACAAAACAAAACTGGTCTTCTACGTAATGGATAATTGACTTTTGTGCAAACGAGTTGACTTGGGTCATCGAATACCGTATTTCCTCGAAATACCCCCGGGGGGTGATTGTTTCAGAGTGAGAATTTTGAGGGCGGATAAACGAGGGGGGTATTTCGAGGGGGGCTTATTATTTCGCCAGAAATATTTTGAAATTCCCGTGTACTCAATTGTCATCTGTAACGTACGCAGACGTAGAAAAATCCAACAATAACCACTATATGTAAGAGTCTATTGACTTATATAACAATTCATTGTTTTAAACGTGTGTTTTGCATTGCCCGAATCAGAAACCGCAGTTTTGTCATCTACGTTCTCTGTAGACTGACTTGAGAGGGGGTATTTCGAGGGGTGGGGCTAATAAATTCATAGGGGTATTTAGAGGGGGGACTATTTGGAGGAAGTACGATATTCAATAATTGAATTTCACATCTTTTTGACTGATCCATCTGATGGCGTTGTTTGACATACCGCAAATCCTCGAATAAGACCCCCCCTCGAATAACTCCTCCCCCTTGAATAACTCCCCCCTGTTAGCGAGCTGAGGAAAAAATAACTCCCCCCCTCGAATAACTCCCCCCTCTTGAATAACTTCCCCCACTGGATGAAAACAATAGTATACAAAAACACAAAATAATATTAGCCTACAGCAGCGACAGCAGATATGTACATGATGTGTATGCAGTGTATACACATCTTTTTATTGTTCTTGTACAGTTAAATACCTGAATTACATGAGTTTACAGACAGCACCCATGTAACAAGTTTTCTGAGGAAAAAATAACTCCCCCCCTCGAATAACTCCCCCCCTTGAATAACTCCCCCCTCCAAAACGTCTGACGAAAAAATAACTCCCCTGGGGCCAGATTTAATACTCCCTACAGATTTGTAGGGTAGGGCGTACGCCCGACAGATTTTTTAAAGTTAAGCCGCATCGACGCACATGCACCGAGAGCAAGGCGGTTTGTAAAATATACGAAACCATCCCTTCAGGTCGCCGATATTGCAATATGACGTATATCACTTCGATTTTGGCTCGGAAATCACGATTTCGTCATTTCTTGACCGTCTGCCAATTCGTTTTTTAATTTATTTTGTCGGGCGGGTTACTCGCATAAGTCGCGCTTTTGTACGCTCGTGCATGCATTTCTTTCTTGTCGCTGCCCTCATGGTTTCGGTTGCAGACAGTGAACACTAAAATAGTGACCACCTGACTACACAAAAGCGTGACCTATGCGAGTAACCCGCCCGACAAAATAAAATAAAAAACGAATTGGCAGACGGTCAAGAAATGACGAAATCGTGATTTCCGAGCCAAAATCGAAGTGATATACGTCATATTGCAATATCGGCGACCTGAAGGGATGGTTTCGTATATTTTACGGCTGAACTTTAAAAAATCTATCGGGCGTACGCCCTACCCTACAAATCTGTAGGGAGTATTAAATCTGGCCCCAGGGGTCTTATTCGAGGATTTGCGGTATTTTGCTTTTTCTGTTGCATTTTGCTCTCTTTTTACCATGTTCACTCACATACCTAGTTTTTTTGTTTCATGGTGTGCTCATCTGAACATTGTTCACTGACAAGATATTAGGATTGTCATAAGAGTGCTGGATAAGTGTATTTGATTCATGTAGACTGCTGCAAGTAAATCGAATTCATAATTATAATTAAAACTTTCAGCCCAGCTCATTTATACACCGCAGGCTTCTCTCAAAATTATCTGCCGAAAAAACTTTAGCTGTTCCTCTTATAAAACATTTATCCACACTCTAGTCAATCTATCTTATTTTACCTCAAAGGAGTATTAGCAAACATGATATTTGCACTAAGTATATATTTTAAGTGAGATGCATGTTCAGTTCCTCATTTTGCTTTCAGTAAGCAATGCTCGTGTTTACTGCCGTGATTTCACGCTGTTTGTACATGTTCCATTGACATTCATAACTTCATGGACATTATGCGTTAAATACGATGGCAATAGGAATTTGAAAACGTACTCGAACATTAATACTATATAACTTTTGAATATTTACGTATCAATGGCCACGAAACGACACATATAAACATCTATTTTACTAAAAAAATTAAAAAATTCAGAAATTCGAAACTCCTTTTCTGCTCACACACAATGGAAACACACGATGAATCCCCGGTCTGTAAAAATACCGCAAATCCTCGAATAAGACACCACTCGTATAACCCCCCTTGAATAACTCTCCCTGTTGGCTAGGTGAGGAAAAAAATAACTCCCCTTGAATAACTCCCCCCTCCTGAATAACTACCCATGTGTATGAAAAGGATACAATACAAAATACATGAGAATATTAGCCAATGGCAGCGACAACAGATGAATATTTACATGTGTGTGCAGTGTATACTCCGGTTACTTTACACCCTGCAGGCGTGGTTCCCGCTGGAAGTGTGCCAACGATGGTTAACGCGTCCGAGTTTCATAAAAAGATGACAAAATTGATTGTTGTTATAATGTTATCCATTCACGCATTCACATCGATGAATTTTTTTCATATTTTACGGAAATCGCATGATTTAATAATCATTGGCACGCTTCCAACGCGAGACATAAATCCGTGCGAGGGCAGAGTATCACGTACGCCGAGTATTTTTGTTGTTGTATACAGTTTAATACCTAAATAACAGAAGTTGATATAGTGCATCTGCAATGATTTTAGTATAAGTTTTCTGAGGAAAAAATGACTCCCCCCTTGAATAACTCCTCCTTGAATAAGTACCCCTTCAAAAACATCTGATGAAAAAATAACTCCCCTGGGGTCTTATTCGAGGATTTAGGGTACATGTAAAACTGGGTGAAGATGACAGCCGCAGCCGCAGCAGCGGGAAAGTTAGAAAGCTGTGGCAGAACAGTGAGAGTTCACAGAAACCAAGAATTCAAACAAGTGTGAAAATTTTAAAATTCAAACACTATTTCGAAAAAATGTGAAATTTGCAATAATTCAATTGTTTGTTGATTTAAAAAATGACTTTTGAAAAGTCTTTTTTTAAATTGTAATCCAAAAACTTTCGAAAAACTAGAAATTTAGAAACACAAAAAGATTTGAACACTTTTTCACACACTTTGCCATCATTACTGTGTCGTGACCAATTAACTTGCCAAGCGGAGCGGGTGGGGAGCGCGGGCGGATTCATTCATACGGAGGGTAAACGGACCCTGTTGGTGCCGTGGGGTTTTGTTGCTGATACATTTCTGGATGGAATTTTGTTAGGCTGTGTGACAGTTTAGATTCGAATTACCTTTTCAGGTAGATTTATAATTGATGCCCATAAAAGTGTCGATTTGTATACTCCGCGGACTGCATACTATGCATTTTTCCGATTGAAACACTTCATGACATCATCGTTTATAAAAAGAACTGTTCCAAAGAATCGAGAATTGTGTGAGTGAGCTTTATGTATTTACTTTGTGGAATTTTGCAGTAATCATTGTGTAATTGGTATGTATTTACAAATATGTTGACTAAATATCTGTACTAAATAATCAAGTGCAACAAGAAAGAACAAATGTGTATGAAATGAGACTAATTATAATGAATCGCGCCATGATGTTCACTCTAATAACACTGTCCCATTTTGTAAATATGTACAGAGATACATAAATGTATTATACCGTATTACTCGAAATACCCCCCTCGAAATACCCCCCTCAAAATGGACACTATGAATTTACAAACCGCCCCTCGAAATACCCCCCCCCCCATTCCAGTGTATAGAGAACATAGATGACGAAAGAAAGCTTCGGGAAACGCAGAACACACGTTAAAAACAATGAGTGTGTTATGTAAGAACACGGTTTATACCATCGACGTACTTATATAAGTCTATAGAGTCTTTTAAATGATGGTTTTTATTGCATTTTCCAACGTCTGTGTACGTTACAAACGACGATTTAGTACTGGGATTTCAAAAAATTTCTGTCGAAAAAATAAACCCCCCTCGAAATACCCCCCTCGTTTAACCCCCTGAAAATTTCCACTCTGAAAAAAGAAACCCCCCGGGGGTAATTCGAGGAAATACGGTAGGTATACTATTATGTACCAAATCCGTCAGCCATGATGATAACTAAGCATACATTACAGCAGAGTCGTTCAAAGTACCAAACTTTTTTCAAAGTATACGTAAACGTAAAGTATTTATTTTTTACTCACCCTTGAGTACAGAAACCGTAAAGTAATTTTTTTATACTTTTACTCATGAGTAAACGTGAGTAAACGTACTTTTCCCCGCAAAAAAACGTAAACATGGGTACTTTAAAGAAATATCGCCAAAATCTTCGAGAAATATCACTCAAACTCAGTCATTTTCATAACTTTTTGCTTATTTTACGCAATTTGTGACTATATTTTTGGCTCTACCGTATTTCTCGAAATACCCCCCCCCCCTCAAAATGGGCACTATGAATTTGTGGTCCGGGAAATGCATAACAGACGTTCAAAACACTCACTGTGTTACATTCGAACATCGTTTATACCATCTACATCCTTATAAAAGGCTGTAAAAACTTATAAATGGTAGTTATTGTTGCATTTGTCACGTTTTTCTTTCAAAATTTTCACTCTGAAAAAATAAACCCCCTGCGGGGTAATTTGAGGAAATACGGTATACACATTTTTAACCAGTTTCCCGTATTTTTAGCTCATTTTCTCCCTTTTTCCCCTTCTATGACATTAAAAACATATATAAAAGACTATCTAAAATACGTATTCTGTACTCGAGTACTTTCCAAAAGTATACGTAAAAGCGAGTACCAGAACTTTTTTTCGGAGGAAACGTAAACGTATTTACTCTGTACTCGAGTATACGTATTTATCGAGTAAAAGTAAATACATTTTAACAACTATGCATTACAGAATGATGAAATGGCATATGTTAAGGCATATTTCCGCTGCTCGGATAATTCCTTGATCCATACTCAGGATATACCGTATATCCTCTTGTGAGCGTGAGGAAAAAATAACTCCCCCCTCGAATAACTCCCCCCTCGAATAACTCCCCCCCACTTTGATGGGTAGAAAACATTTCACATTTACAGAAAATGTTTTATGTATTTAATATGTATGTAAATATATGTGTAACGTTGCAGCCAGAGTTCACTAAGATTGATTTCACTGCTGCAATTGTGAATTATGTACTTCTACAGATGATTATGTTACGAAATTTACCCCATTTGAGCTGTAAATAAAACATACATTTTACTGAAAATTCTGATGAAAAAATAACTCCCCCTCTCGAAGAACTCCCCCCTCAAAAACTTCTGACAAAAAAATAACTCCCGGGGGACTTATTCGAGGATATACAGTAGAAATACCTACTATTTTTGCTGCTTACATTGCTGCTTACATCTTTGCGTACATTCCGCCTCACAGGGCAATCACATTCAATTAAGGATTATTGTGATTGGACATTTTGTTTGATGAATAATGCAATGTTGCATTTTGAAAGTAGACAACACTTTGTACCTACTTATGGGTTGTGTCACTTGTCATATAGTTGTTACCTAAGTACGCTTTTTCACTTGTAAAAGTTGGCAGATGAACTTGTCAAGTGAGCGCAAAAATTTGGTTGAAATCTACTTATAAACTTGGGTAGTAATACTCGCTCAGACCTGGGGGTATTTCGAGGGGGGTTTATTCAAGGGGGTCATTTGAAGGAATACGGTATATATACTTAACGGTGCACTTTACGTTACGGTTAACTCTATTTGTGAAATTTAAATCTATTTGTAAAGTGGCCACCATGCCCCTCCTCCCCTTCTAAGAGCTGCGTTTTTGCGTTGGTGGCGTTTTTTACCATTGGGATGGTAAATGTACCAAATCCTTGTATGCGAATTTGTCTTTCCTTTTTTAAATTATTTCTTTTTTTATCTTTTTCGCACATTATCCAAGATATACGTAATTTTGTATTTACGCATACGTGAAAGTTTAGAATACCGAAAAATCGCAATGGCACTCTTTCACACTAGCAAACGCATTGCCACCAAGCACTATCACTTGTGTTGCCTTTTGTTTTCTGATGTTTTTGAAAAAATCTCCCAGATATTTTAAATGCTAATTAGTAATTAATTACGCCCTTCTTGTATTCATTTGCAGTGAATGGCAAATCGTCATCCCACTGGCTCAGCGGAAAGGTCTGGCCGGCGGATTTGCAGTAATGGGAGGTGAGTCCGCGTGCGCAGATGTCGAATGCAAAAAGTGCCCGATCGCGCTGATGCAATGTTGTCCGACACTGGCTGTTAGCTTGAAGACCTTCATATTTACATGAGAGAATGTCGTGAATGTCGATGATAGATATCTCGAAAGTGTGTCATAAATGGTAGAATAACAAGTGAACTTGAGCAAGAGCTGAGGACTTGTGTGGCTTATCCTAAAAAGATATCGAAATTAAATGGAGTAGCAAAAATACCTAAAAATAAATAAAAAAATCACCAGAATGACTGATCAAATAAACTGTAGTGAGTATTTACTCGCAGACGATACTTCGCCACGAGCACGGCGGTGTCGCTGCTGGCCGCCGCGCCCGCCATGGCCGCCCTGTTCGTCGTGGCCGACCGCCTGTTCTACGCCGCCGACTCCGTTGGCGACGGTATGTACGTGACTGTCACTGCGCCAGACTCGGTACATCGCGAGGATACCCGATACCATATACCTATGAATTATAGTCACGCTTCGAATCGAACTATGCTTCCGTTGAACAACTACCGTATTTGCTAGTTGAACAACTACCCTGCGGGATTATTATTTCGTCAGACATTTTGAGAGGGAACTATTCGAGGGGGGGGGGGATTATACAAGGGGGAATGATTATTTCGTCAAAATTTTCAAGTCTCCATCAACTCATTTAACGAAATATGCCTTATAAACACAATAACGTGCCATATTAGGTAAAACAAATTAATCAAATCTTTAAAGGTGGGATTATTCGAGGGGGGAATTATTATTTCCTCACTCGTCTTACAGGGGGGGGGGGATTATTCGAGGGGGAATTATTCAAGCAAATACGGTATTTACATTCTCTGAGCCAACAACTATTGGTGCACCGAGCGTTATTTCGCAAAGCAACATAAAAACTAGGCTTCAGGAATCAAAAATTGACCCAAAAAAAAAAAAACTCAGCGCTAGTTTTTGCCAATGATTTCGCACCTTTTTCAATCGTTGCAGATGGGCGACCGAACAAAACTGATTACGTGCGTGTGGTAACTCTGATCGACAAATCGACTTACTATCGACGGTGTCTTCTCGCCCTGGGTGACGAGCTGACGGCACTGTGTAACATAAGGTAAATGCTGCGCACAGTTTATTGTTACTTAAACTTACTTTTAACTTAAAAGTTGTGTTAAGTTTAAGTTTAAGTTTCCATGAAGACAACTACAAACGGTTCGGGTTTACTAAGTGGTCATCTCGTCACAAATATTTACACAGGCAAAACCCGTCAATTAGACACAACAAGACTGGGTCAAATACATCGCGAAATCCAGCCGACTTCCCGCAGCTGCAAGCGCTCGCTTCAAGCACTAATGACACTATTCGCGAGGGACATAAAGCGGGCAATAACATGGCCCCAATAATTTGGCTGTTGACAAAAGCCAGACGCGCAAAAGGCTTCGATCAAACTTGCACCGACTTGTTCAGGTAAAGTGACTACCTAAATGCACAACATTTGTAATTAGGTATGTAGCCAGGCAACGAATTGTCCCCCATGCCGCTACACCACACGCTAGTCCCGTGATAGGGGAAGCACTCTTAAAACCGTTTCTTAAATTTCACATGGAAAATAGAAAAATAGGCAGTAAAACAACAGAATTTTTGCTGGAAAATGGAAAATGAGCTGCAAAGAAGCAAAACAGAAGAATTGCCGGAAAATGGTAAATGAGCCAGAAAAATGGAAACACAACAACATTCAGCAGCTGGAAATTGGAAACGGACAATTTTACCTTCAGAAAACAGAAATTTGACACACTCGTTGATTCGGGATTGTCACTTGTCAAATGTCAACTATTCAAAGCTTTTCAATGCTGTTTGCTGTTCATGGGAATGTAATTGTAACGATGAAGACTTCAACTAGCGAGGCTAATAAAATATGTTCCCATTACCTGAAATGTGTTTTGAGCAGATTTTACAGTTGACAATTAGTTCCGTTCAGTTGGCCAACAATCATCCAGTTTGCGCAGAGTCAACGATGACCATCAAAATACACCCTTTTTCAGTTATTGGCATGATATCACCAATTTTGTGATGGATTTCGTCTCAAATGAAATGGACAGAACGAGCCCCGACCTGGCTTACTTGCTTATGCCCTACGAATCTTGCCTGGATGTTTTACAAAGACTGAGTGAGTTCATAACAAACAGAAAACACTTAAAACAAGCCTGTAACACAACGAGATAACCAAAATCGTAACAGCGGACAAAGCCATGCTGGAAGCAACTCTTGATGGAGCCGCGGGGCTGAGCGATTCGTACGCTGATGAAACTTCGTCCAGAATCAAAGGTAAGATTGAAAATGGTACAGGTCTTGTTTGAAACAAAACTGGTGCTGATAAAACGCCATCATATCGCTATCAAACCCGATATTGTTGTCGTGTAGTTAGACTCAGAGTTAGTGATGGAAAAAGTGCCAGGACTTGCGTAAAAGCGCCGTGGCGCTTTTACGAACCACAGCGCCAAGCGCCAATGGCGCCAGAGAAAAATTTCGCCAAGCGCCAAAAGCGCTGTGGCGCTTTTTGCTTTGGCACTAGCGCCAGGCGCCAGCGTCATGGCGCTTTTCCATCACTAATCACGGCGCGTTTGCTTTTTCGCGGTTTAATAGGTATTTATACCTAAGTATGAAACGTGTGAACCCGCCGCACCCATCGCAGTTGAGCAAGCGATCATCGAACACACTCTGTCTACGCTGCGCACGCCAGTGCAACAATACGCAATGTTCGAGAGTAATTTTCGCTTCGCATCGAGACACGCCGATCTAGTCGCCCGCATTTCCGATCGGGTTCAAGCGAAAAGGATATTCGACCAGGGACAAAACACCGTGGTGTACCTGAAAAAGCTGGACAAACTGAGAGGTGGTGCTACTGAGAGTTTGTCTGATATCATCGAAAAAATCGAGTGTGAGTTAAAATTGTTTGTAGTATGATTGAAAAGTACAACTGGGGCACAGTTCATTTACGTACATACTTTTTTAACTTAAAAAAGTGATTTACTGAAAATCGCATTTTGTGGCCTTGTCGACTTTTAGAATTAGGTGGAGGCCTCAATTATACTCCCCGCAGATTACATGTCGAACCACACGCGGGTGCGTCTGGAGCGCGCCATGCAGCTCTCGTCGGGCATGTCCATTCTGTGCCTGGTCGCCGCCGGCAGCACCATGCTCTTGGCGTTGATCATCGCCACCATTCGCTCGGTGGGTCGCCTGGACAACGTGGACAGGTACAGGTATTACAGGTGCGTCGTGAACGCGCTGGGCAGACTCAACGATGACATGGACATCAGCGCTTGCGACGAGGTGGGCCTGGCAAGAACGTGCCTGCAGCAGGTGAGCGCCAGATTCTAATAGTAAAGTTGTTTTAATGTATTTACTTTTACTCAAAAAATACGTATACTCGCTTACTAAGTAAATATGTATTTTTCTGATGAAAAGGGTACCCATAGTTGTTTAAGGTATACCCTTTGAAAGTACTCGAGTACAGAAAACGTATTTCAGGTATATAGGCTTTTTATATAGGCTTTTTCAAGGCCTGGCAGGGGAAAAAAGCTAAAAACATAACAAAGTACCCCCCAAATGGGTACCTATATTAACACATATACCGTATTTCCTCGAAATACCCCCCGGGGGGTGATTGTTTCATAGTGGTCCCGAGAGGGGGGGGGTTAAACGAGGGGGGGGTATTTCGAGGGGGGGGGTTATTGTTTCACAAGAAAAATTTTGAAAACCAAGTACGAAATTGTCGTCTGAAACGTACGCAGACGTCGAAAAATGCAACAAAAACCGCCATTTATAAGGTTCTGTAGACTAATATTAGTATGTAGATGGTATAAACACTGTTCTAACGTGATTCCGACATTGTTTTAACGTGTGTTCTGCACTACGTAGAACACAAACTGCTGTATTTGTCATGTACGTTCTCTTTACACTCAATTTGGGGGGGGGGGTATTTCGAGGGGGGGGTGATTGTTTCATAGTGGTCTCGAGAGGGGGGGGGGTCAAACGAGGGGGGGGGTATTTCGAGGGGGGGGTATTTCGAGGAAATACGGTAGACACTAATCGCTGAAAATAGGCAAAAGTGCATATGGACTAGTGAATTTGATGGCTAAAATGTGCCAACTGCCAACAAGTATGAAAGATAGTGATTTAAGTGAAATTTAGGGTAAAATTTATCAAAAAATACTTACTTTTACGTTTTCCGGGGAAACGTATGTTGATTCTTGTTTACTCATCAGTAAAAATAGAAAAAATTTCTTTACGTTTACTTTACTCCGGCGATGGTGAGTAAAAATAAATACTTTACATTTAGGTACGTATACTCCGAGAAAAGTTAGGTACTTTTAACAACTGTGGATTCCAACACCAAAGTAACATCACTGCCCACTTTCGCACGTCTGTCAGGAGTCGCCGACCAAAATGACGCGTCGGTGCCGCAGCGAGAACGACTTGCGGCTGGTGGCGCGGCTGGCCGGCGCCAAGCGCATGCGCAAGCACATGGCCTACGCCAAAGAGATCGAGCACCACGTGTGGAAGAAGTTGGGCGACTCGCATCAATGGCAAAACCAGAAGGATATTGGGCTGCTTTGAATCATTCAATGTATGGTATTGACAAACAATTATCGCCAATATCCTGATTGTGTGTATGATTTCAAGTGTTTTTAATGTCAAGTCATTGTCCTTGCATGCGCGTATGCTAAGCCCACAAATGACAGACCAATGTTTCACTAATGCCCACAAATGACAGCATTTTACGAAAACCAACCACTTTCTGTGTCTATTGCGTTGACTAATTATTGTTTAAAAAAATTTATCCTATGACATTTTATACACCATTTGCAGTTACGCTGGTGCATGTTCATGTTACTGATTGTCGACTTTTTTAGAAAACTGTGCATGTTTTAGGAAACCCAGTGTTTTTCAAACGGTAATTTTCGAGAACCCGCTGAGAAGCAACAGGCAGTGGCGATGATATTGGCATGTTACGACAGTCGAAAAGTAATTACCTTTTTAAAATGTTTCTTCGATGCACGCTGAGTTTTCATTATTTCGGCACAGATACCGTATTTCCTCGAACTACCCCCCCCCCCCCCTCGAAATACCCCCCCCCCTCGTTTGACCCCCCCCCCCTTTCTCGAGACCACTATGAAACAATCACCCCCCTCGAAATACCCCCCAGATTGAGTGTAAAGAGAACGTACATGACAAATACTGCAGTTTGTGTTCTGCGTAGTGCAGAACACACGTTCAAACAATGTCGTAATCACGTTAGAACAGTGTTTATACCATCTACGTACTACTATTAGTCTACAGGAGTCTATACATGTCAGTTATTGATGCATTTTTCTACCCCAGTGTACATCACAAACGACGATTTTGTACTAGGATTTGAAAAAATTTCTGGCGAAATAAAACCCCCCCCCCTCGTTGAACCCCCCCCCCCCCCCTCTCTGGACCACTATGAAACAATCACCCCCCGGGGGTATTTCGAGGAAATACGGTATTTAGGTAGATTGACACTTTCCAAAACACCTTACTTCACCTTTATTTCCCTTCTTTTATCATCAGTGTGCCTACACACACTAGTTTTCACCGTGACTTCGTGTGAAAACTCAAATTTTTCAAAGTGCAAATTAATCAACACGTTTGAATTTTTCAATTAAATTTCAATTTGAATTGAAATTAATGAAAGTTAAACTTTGAAAATTGGAAAACTAAAACACGTATAGCATACAATAAGAGTAGGCTGAATGTCGCCATGTTCAGTTTTCACATCAGTCACGGTGAAAACTAGTGTGTGTATGGAGATATTTATCCAGATATTTAGATGGAGTGGATCAGAATTGTAAATTTCTGGCAGAGGCACCATAATTCTACCGTATGTTGTGTTATGTACCAACCTACATGTTTGTTCATACAGTGCGGATAAGGTTGTGAAGAATGAGCAGCACTAGGTTGCATTATGCAACTATGTAGCGATAGTGGTTTTTCACTGTCAAATGTCGGGTTTCACTGTCGTCTTTCGTGCTCACTTTTTGTGCAATTGTGTGATACAAAATAAAGAAAAATGACTTCAAACTAAATATAAACTGAACGGTTAACGTGTTAAAAATAATCACATAATATAGCACACTTCACTGGTGATTGTATCAAATTGCTCTATAAAATTATCTGAAATATCTGACTGTTCCGAGACCCAGGTAAATGTCAATACATTTCCCCAACTATTCTACAATTAGAATTCCGATAGATTTCTATAAATGCTACAAAATATACAAAGTCCTATATTTTTAAATGTTCTCCAAGTTGATTTAGTTTATTTTCTTTGTGAGGGATTTTCGGCGATTATACTTAACAAATTTACTGAAAATCAACCATTTTTGAAACGCCACCTTTTACGATCTGGGGGAAGTTGATTTGGAGTCGATCGCAGTCGATTTTAGAACAAAATGGAACAATTTTTGTCAACACATGAACACAATGAGGACAGCAACCGAATGTAACGTTACCTAACTCAATGTCTCCTGGCTACAAAATAATGATAGAGTTCGATATAGGTATTCATTTTAACTTCTGCCCGGCGATGATTTTTCTTTTATGATGCATAGGTAAATAAATTGCATGTAGGTGGGGTATTAATTTTATTTTTTCTTCTATATAAAATTCCATCATAAATTCATAAAAACGTTCCTATACATTAAGTACGAGGGCTATGGAATTACTATTCATACTCAAACTGTAAGTGAAACATTGAGAAAAACCTACAGTTCATAAATATGAACAGATCAAATGAAACAAGAAGCAAACATTAGCAAAATCACAACAGATTAATTATTTAAATAACAGGTAAATATAATAAAATACCTACATTATTTCAAACACACAAATGTGGGAATGCGAATGGCTGATGGTTAACCATCATCATGGTGTCTTTGTCAATTTCCTCAATCTTCCATCAAAACAATATTCACTTATATGAAATGAAAAGTTTTCATGACTGTAGTAATATCCCAGCTATTGGAAACATTTGGAAATTGACTATTGGCATGCTGTTTATGCAAAACAACTTTGATATGAGAAGGTATTCCTGGGTTTTTCAGCAAATCAGACACTAAAATAAACATACAAATTGGTCCATTGCTGATGAAACATTCATTTGGCCCACATGAGAATAACAAAAATTGAACATGTACACATGTAAAATAGATACATAGCAACGCAATCAAGCACAAAAAGTGACAAAGTTTCTGTTAAAATTGTTACAAAGGTTTGTACTTGCATATGAAAATCTAGACATTAACCAGATCAAAATCAATGAAAAAACCTCTGTTGATGCAGTGCAGCAGTGCAAAGCATAAACCTTCGTTGAAAAAATATTATATCTAATTATCTTATACTTTTAGATAGGTAAAATCATGTTGAAATTTCACTTTGCATCATACCATGTAAAGTCGGCAGACGTATCGCCCTACAAACATTTGCGTCAATCTCGCCAGTGGAGAGTGCATGACGGCATTAGGTATTGTGACGCAACATTTTAACGATTGGAATAGATCGGGTCACGTATGAAAACTTGGCCCTTATCCCAGTTACCAGTTGCATATTATACAAATGATAGTGAAAACTGAAAGTTAGCTAAAAATCGTTAAAATTTGCTTCGCTTTGCCAATTTCCACCTTCATAATCGCTATTTTTGTTTATATACATGGTTATATAGCTATTGTGAGCCTATTTTATTCATATTAATAGTGGATTTCGAAATTTTGGCCGGCTGCCAAGTTCTCTTCTGTTGGAACAGAGCCAACGGATGAAAAATAAAATAATAACAAAAACGGTGGTTTGAACGGTAAAACGGTAGTTTGAACGGTCAAATTCTTTACGAGCAACGTCGAAAATGTAGATAAATAGGGCGTGGCACGCACGGACGCAGCGAAACGTCCATTTTTCTTTTAATATGATTTTCTTTTTCAATTTCTAGCGTCCGCGTGGAACACAAGTTTCGTTGTTGGCTCTATTCACGAGCGAATTCTAACTCTCCGATTTTGTAGGGTGAAATGTCCGCCGACTTTTTTTTTTTTATGTAACTGTATCATTGGTAGTCTTCAGCTTCGCGATGGACCTTGAGCTTTTTTTTAACATGATTTCATTGAACTGGAAATCTATCTTGTTTTTCAGAGATTTGGATAGAACGCCATTAAGACATTATCAACATTTGACAAAGCCTGTCACAATAAAAATGTCCTGTCACAGGAAATATTAAGATACCGTATTTACTTGAATAATTCCCCTGGGGAATTATTTTTTCGTCAGACATTTTATAGGGGGGAACTATTCGAGGGGGGAATTATTCAAGTGGGGGGATTATTATTTTGTCAAAATTTTCAAGCATGTTTCTATCACACTACATACACATGTATGTCCTGTTTCTATTGGTAGTGCACATTACATTGCATCTTTGCACTCTTGGCGTGCTACACTGCATTCGATAAGTCAAACCACAGGTTTTTTGCTTGGTTTGACTTCATCAATCATTTTTTTCTCTCAGATAAATGTGCATTATCTACCCTCCGTCATTAGGGGGGGGATTATTCGAGTGGGGGAATTATTTTTTCCTCACTCATCTAACAGGGGGGAATTATTCGAGGGGGGAATTATTCAAGTGGGGGGAATTATTCGAGTAAATACGGTAGTTTGGAAATTTGTCAGGCTCCGCCACATGACACTGTTATTAATTTCACATACAAAATTATGTACAAAGAGCACCAATGAGCTGGCAATTTAGTAGTGATTGTCACTTAAATACTTGGTTAATAGACAAATGTGCTTACCTAAACGATGCCAGTGCTGTTGGCAAAATGTACTGGAGTTAGGGATGGAAAATCTTTTTTTAATGAATTCATCTTGTTAAAGAAACCATTTTTAAGATAAAATGTTGCCTTTTTCATAAGCTACCAAATACGGTTACTATAACAATAGCTAGACTCCAGTGACCTGGCACTGGCACTCTGCGTGCAGTTATTTATGCCTCACCTTGGAAGCGTGCCAATGATAATTAAAGCGCGCGATTTTTGTGAAAATATGAAAAACTTTTGGAACATGTTAATGTAAAACATAAAAGTGATGAACTTTTAATAAAAATCACATGCATTTTATATCATTTCCACGCTTCCAACATGAACCACATGTGCAAGTGTAAAGTCACTCGAGTGCTTATATTTTATGACCCGTGTTAGCACTCAGTACTGAAAACCTAGGATGCCACTTTGATGCTTCTGTCTTTAAAAATATATTTTTTAAATGGTTTAAAAAAACTTCAGCCATCCCTAACTAGAGTAGTTTATATTTACAGATAAAAAATAAGATAAAGTAGGACTCAGTACTAGTTGAGCTTCAGGCAATCCAACACAAATTATGCAACTCAACAAAATTACAATAATTTTTTCTTGGTATCATATTTACTGTCACTTGCAAACATGCAGTTCCTTTTGAAGGATTAGGCAGTTTTGCTGTGAATCATGGTGTAATGCCACAGTCATCCACAATTTTACTTTTGAGGTAAGACAATGTGCCAAAGGATAAGCTGCTGTCAGTTCTCTGTGTAGCACATTTAGTAAACACAATCTTTCCATAAAAACTGACTAGTCTTTGGAAAGGTGGTGTTGCAATGGACTGTCACGTCAGAAATTACAGGGAGACATCACAATAGCTACATAATGTCCATTCATCAAATGCCCATATTGTGATCATGCAATATTCATGAATATTGATGCAAAAGGGTTATGGCACTGGCCAATACACTTTGGCTTGGTATGGTGGTACTTTTTATTTTCCAGTGTGTATAATACAAAAGGTCATGGCCTGGTACATTGTTCTAGCACCAACATGAATAACACCACTGGTTCTCAAGTCTTGATGTTGTGCATCTATATTCACAAATACTTGCATAAGAAATTCTGCCTTCCAGTGAACTAAGCAATACTTGATATGCTATTGGCCAATAATAACTTTACCAACTGATTTTGAAAATACCACTCTTCCACCATTTTCGTGAGAAAAAAGCACCAAAAACAAAAAGTATGATAACAGGAGAGAATGTGGATTCACATCAAACAACACTGTTAACATCATAAGCAGCTGGTCTCGGTGGCCTTGGTGGCACTTGTCCACTCTGCATTGTATTGTTCTCTGGCTGCAGGTCCAAAACGGCAAAATTGAACGCTTCAGTTGTTTGGCTGTCAGCTTGTGACCACCCATCCTGCAGGGTTGGGCAGAGTGCCATGATGCTTGCTTTTGCTTCCATTATCTTCAGCTTATACAATTACTATCTCTGCTGGAATATTTCCTTAATTTCTTCTCTTGTGAAATTGTTTATCATCTCACATTCACAATTTGACCACAACTTTGATTTCTGATAGCTTTCAAACCATTCCATATGGAAGTATTCAAGCAAAGAGTATTTACACACACTACACATGCACTGGGAAAACCAACAAAGGGTTGGGATGGAAAGGGAAATTTCCCAGTGTTAGAGGAGCATCCTAAGCAGACAGCATGCTTTGCACAGACAGCTGCCATATGTTGACATTAGAATTCATGTGCTCAATTATGCTAAATTAAGGCAATAGAGTGTGAGGATAAATAATTGTATTTGTTTATATTTATCATATTTTCCTTTTAGTGATAAATATGGTAGAACTCAGTGCAAAGTATGCTATTTGTGTTAAAGGCCATAATCAAATCAAATTGCACCATGGAGAAGAAAGAACAGTGAACATGCAAGTGAGGAACTGCACCACTTTACTGATTGCAGTGCATTAGACAACACCACTTATCCACATCATATTTAAATACATTTATGCTTACATCTGAATGGGTTGGCACTGGGCAGCTGGCATGGCATTGGCATTACACACATGTCCATACATAATTTCGCCTCTAAACACAGAATATCAGTTACAATGAGTTCAGGGAGTTTTGAGTTCATAGTTTTTTACAAGTTACTGATAATATGTACCATAAATACATACATTTAGCTCCATCATTTTCAAACATATAAAAAAAATCATCACAATCAGATCAGACCAAGGTGTTGGTTTATGCTATAATGTGGATTTAGAGCATAATGACAGGATAAGAAATGAAAAGATGTCACTGTGTTTTGATTTGACAAGACTGAAATTGTCATTTCAACTTTTATTTGTCATTTTACTGTAAATCGTCCATTGAGCGGCGTTTACACTTTCACGTGTGCCTACAAAATTTTTTTAGCTTTCATGTCATGAAAATCAATTATTTGTTGTGTCGGACACCTAGATCTCATCACTCGTTTTGTGTAGGTCATACATAAATTTTCATATATGACATAATTATGCACAATTAGATCATATTTTTTCTTGTCGTCACAGTTGTCGGTTACATCTCCTCTGGGTTGCCTCGTTAACGAGGTAGCATAGAAGAAATTGTAACGACAACTGTGAGAACAAGAAAAAATTTCATCTTATTGTGTATGATTATGTTATATATGAACGTTTTTGTTGGCCCTAGACAAAAAGAGTGATTGAGATCTAGCTGTCCGACACAACAAATATTTAATTTTCATGACATAAAAGCCAAAAAAATTTTGTTGGCTCATGTGACAGTGTGAACGCCGCTTTACAGCATTTTTAACACATTGAATTGCGTACTCCATTTCCTGACTAATGGCTCAATTGAACCGATTATCAACCAAAAACGAAAAGTCAATGCGTAGTTTCTCAGAGTAACTGTAAAAAATGACCACACACACAGGAGAGAAAGTAAAAGTGGAATGTGTAACAATTATACTATGAAGATGTTTCAAACCTAAAACAGTGCAAGAAGTGAAACAGGGGTAGTGAGTTTCAAAAATGGGGGATTTAAAGGAGCCAACCTGCACATATTTAGCAATTTGACTACTAAATTTAACATGCTTATCAAAAAGCTTTAATGGGAGGAAAACATTTCACAAGTATAAAGTAAATTACATTGTGGTAAATGGGGACACGGGTCATTTCCATCATGCGGGTACCAAATGAGCAATGTATTTATTCTATGAAAAATTTGTTGGAATCTGAACACATAATTCACAAGAATCACAACGTTTTTTTGAAAATTTAGCTCTCAAATGCCCCAAATACCACAAACATCTCAGACATAGGGTTCAAATGATATATTGTATCGAATATCGAATGTCGGATATCGACCATTGTCTAATATCAAATATCGATATCGAGATTCCATCGATATCTAATATCATGTTTCAGAAAAAATATCAATATCAATATCGAAAAGTCATATCATTCGAACCCTACTCAGACATGGTAAAAATCCTATACAGATACCTCCTTAGAAACAAAACTGCCTGCATTACTGGTGGCAGTGGGAGGTCTCACCTCAGGATCTGGATTCAACCCGCGTGGGTTGCTATTGTATCCATTAGTATAGTGGAGATTGGGTTGTGGCCGAATTCCACCTGGTGCTGGTTCACTGCTCAGGTGCTCTGGTGCAATATTTGACAGGTACTTGTTGTCCTTGTTTGTGTTTGCAGAGCTGCTGTAGCCTGATGATGACTGGGTCGGTCTCTTGGAAACTGCAAGGTGAAAATACACAGGTTAATTTGTAGTAAAAAATAACACATTGTATAACAATTATAAATTTCCTTTTTTATTTATTTATACTAAGTGCATGGTGCATGCATTGCATGGAATGTTACAATAGTTCAATGAATAAAGTCATGTGATCCATTCAGATGGGATTTAGTAATTTTCCTGCAATGTGGCTAGTGCCATGGCGCTTTTGCATCACAAGTTCTATATGAACGGTTTGTGTTAACTTCTTATTGATATGTTATGTTTACATTGCACTGGGATTCTTTTCACAAATTTTTTCCAAAAGTTCTCACTATTATGTTTCCTGGTAAAACTTTATCCTGGTTACCATGTTTACTCATGAGTAAACGATAAAAAATTCACTTTACATTTTCTGTACACAGGGAATGACTTAAAAAGAATCACTTTATGTTTACATTGACTTGTAAAATTGTGTACTTTGAAAAAGTTCAGTACTTTTAAAAACTCTGGCAAGAACCCTGGTGCTTTTCACATCACTAGCCAAGGTAGCCATAAGTATAACCAAGGTATCAGTGTAAATATCCTGACCTTAGAAACACCAAACCCAAACATACCTCTTGGCGCAAAGCAGCAAACTCTTTTCACAAAGCAGAAGAATACACAGCAGAAGCAGAACAACACAGCGAGCACCAATAGGACAATCAGTGCAATCCACCAGCCCTCAATTTCAGCTCCACCTACTGGCTCTGATGATGGATTCAACAGAGTTTCCAGGTCGAATGACATCCTGTAGATTGGGTGTTCATGTAGTGTAAGGTTAAAGTATATGCTGAATAGTGTAAGGTGGTTTTGCAATGTAATTATAAAAGAATTAAAATTTTCACTGACCGTTTTGCAGAGATGATATTGCGTGTGTAGAATTCAAATCTGCCATCCAAGTCCTTCTGTGTGACTGGCTCTATCTGTAGCACTGCAACATAACAGCCAGGTGTTGTGCCATTCTGCATCAAGAATATGTAAATATTTGGCAGTCATGGCATGTGTGATTTCAGTTTTTTATCAATGAAATCAGAAAAGATGGAATCAGACAGATTCATTTTGCACTGACCGGTTTTGGCTGCAGGGCCAGATAGTTGCCCACTCTTGGCCCACCAGCAATGACCTCCTCGCCATTGACAAACCACTTGACATCACTACGACCTGGCTCGGGAAGTGCACAGTAGCGGCCCTGGGCGTATAAGGTAAGCATCAATGCATATTTGAGAGGGTGCAGAAAAAGTGAGCTATTGCGTGTGCGCACACTAGTTTACTGCCAGATTTTGGTAAACTCATAAACTGGCTTTAAATGCATTTGAGTTTACTGGAACAAGTTATTCTTCATCCCCATCAACTGAAGTTGACAGACACCTTATTCTGGTAAACTAAACTGCGTTCAAAGCTGGTATATGAGTCTACCAAACTCTGGCAGTAGACTAGTGTGTACAGCATCATTGCACCATTACTTTTGAGGTGTTTCAAAATATGACGTAAAATATAAATTTGTCCCTATTTTTATTTTCAAAAAGTGCAAATAAAATCACAAATAAATCAGCAACATCGCTACCCTCACGCAATCAGTACAATGGCATTCATAGTCCATGATTGAGTGATTGCTATTCAAATAGTTCAAAAATTTGGCACACTTCACTCACCTCGATGACTGCTTTAGTAGCACCATTTTGCTGTGTGACCCTGAATGGCTGATCCTCAAACATCATTGGTGGTCCAGTCACTTCAATTGAGGCTAACCAATTTGGCATACTTGGCACTCTGCCAGCAAGATCTAGACCAGCAGCACATTGGAAGTTGGTTGCTCCATTCACACCAACTCCCATGGTACTGATTGGGTTTGACAACGTTTGACCATTTGAGACTGAACCAGGTGCCTGGAAGCTACCACCTGCTGTCCTCACACACGGCACACACCAATAGTCACCAGCCGATGTGTAGTTGCTCAGAGCGATGGTGCACTTTGAACTGACACCCTGCAATTTAGACGAACAAACTGTATATTTAGTGTAAAAGAAATTCTACTGAGCAAGTGGATGTTTTCACTTACGACTGCAATGCAAAAAGATGTAGACAAAACAAATATGTCAAATATAACTGACCCATCTGCCATCTCTCATCGCTTGCACCTGGTCATTTTTACCACCAATGCAGGTAGCATTCTGTCCACTTATCCCAGTGCCACTATTGTGAAACCAGAAAACTGTTGGTGCTGGTGAACCAATCACGTTGCACTGAAGTTCCACCATTTTTGGTGAGCCTGCCTCATTTAAGCTGATAATGTTGTTCTCAGGTACGGCAGTTTTGTAGTTGTTTGAGAATAATGTTGGGATTTCTGCGAAGAAAAGTAGAAGAATGACTTTAGGCGTGTAAGTTTACTGTAACTTTAGGCTAAGTTTAGTTTTAGTTTTGACACATAGTTAGCAGAGGATGCATGCATGTGATTTCCCGATCCCAAACAAACACCGTGTCTGTATTTTAACAATAAAGTTTAACCTATAACTGGTAGGTAGACTGGGGGCTAGTGATGGCAAACGCAAAGGAAAAATGGCTGCGTGCCACTCAGCACTGGCAGCAGCAATAGATAGCTGAACAATATTTTCAAATGTTGCATCTTTTGAATTTTCAAGTTTTTCATAATTTTTATAGTTTTAGTAACTCGTCTGATAGAATTAAAAAAATAAAATTGAGATAACATGCTGTGTCCGGTAAGAGTAGAAAATATGAGGAAAAATCGGAAATTGCAAATTTCATATCAGAGTAATACTTTAAAATTTAGAAATTTTCCTGCAACTTTTTCAACCTTACTCTCACTCCAATCCCCCCAAAAACGCTCAACTCACCAAATGGCAAAATGAGCACACTAGAGCTGCTCAGCTCAATCCGGTCGGTTTCACCGTTCATTCTCGTGTGGCACTGGACGCTCAGCCCCGCGTACATGTCGGACGAGCTGAGCGAGAGCACCTGCGAGCGGACCAGCTGCTGCCCGCCGCCGTCCGTCCAGCGGATAAATGTGGGCGCCGGATTGGCGTTCGCTTCGCAGCGCAGGTCGAGTTGGCCTGGGTTGGGGGTTGGTTGTTTATAGGTTGGAGCGATGTAATGTTATGATGGGAAAAATAAAGGTTTTGTTTTTTATTCAGATGGGGTATGGTAGAATTTACTGTAAAGTGTGAGGTGAGTGGACTATTGATACTGTGGCAGAACGTGTTTTATTCATCCATTCATTTATTTATTTTATCGTTTTAATATCAACTTCGCGTTGAATTAGTGCAATTTGTTGATCGCCATATTCATTGAAATTTGGTATTCAGTTTACCTCAAAAAATTTGTGATAAAAATTCAGTGAAGCAAATTGCAATTTTTATCATACCAAACGTCCAATTTTTATCATATGTATCTGCACACCCTTTACCGACCAGTGAATTGGCACGAGCCCAAAACCGGGTTGCCATCAGCGTCTCTTGACAACTCTTGCCTCTGACATTCCACATAGAAGGCGTTGCCCTTGTTGGGCACAAAGCGCGGAGGGGAGCCGTCCGATCGCACGATGTACGGCTTGCCGGAGAAGCGCAAACGCAGCTGCACCTGTGTGTGGATGAACGTGTTGGAATCACGATGGGATTGTTGCAGGAGAGGTGTTAGTGAGCATCTACCGCACGAACTCGAAATACAGGGTGCGGCATATTAGATCTGCGCTCTAGATTTCGAATAACTTGTCCCTGGGTGGTCGGATAAACGTCAAATTTTACATCAACATTAACAACTAAATAGGAAAGTATCTCTGCAAATATGGCTGCGATAGCTCCACTCGTTCTCAAGTTATTCATGCAAACGCGTAATTGTCACTTTACCACGTCACGAGTTCCTTTCATATTTAGTTGTCAATGTTGACCTAAAATTTGACGTTAATCCGACCACCCCGTGAGAAGTTATTCAAAATCTAGAGCGCAGGTCTAAATTGCCGCACCCTGTATGTCCATGGGGTCTCTTATTTCACCATCACAAGTTTAGGGTGGTTTTCGATTATTAAGAGGTATCATTCTGTTTGAATTTTGACGAACATTCACATTTGATCTTTTCACTAACAATGTGAAAAAACTACGCTTTAACATACCTATTCAATAATGGAAATTTCTGTAATCAGAAAAAAACTTTTGAAATTTCAACTAAAATGGCCATATAAATCAGTCAATGTGTGCAATGTGACTTGGCGTGAATTGGCGCTGCACACACTAGTTTACTAACGGTAAACTAAGAATTTGGTAAACTCATTTTTCGGCTTATGAGCGCATCTGAGTTTACCGAAATAAGCTGTTCGTCAACTACAGTTGACGGAGATTGAAAATAACACATTCCGGTAAACTCAGATGCGCTAGGAACCTAAAAATGAGTTTACCAAATTCGTAGTTATCCGTTAGTAAACTAGTGTGTGCAGCGGCATTATATTTACGTTTTGAACTTGCATAATGGCGCTGCGCACGCTAGTTTACGGCAAGATTTTGGTAAACTCATAAATCGGCTTTGAAGGTATGCGAGTTTACCAGAATGAGGTGTCAGTCGACTGCAGTTGATGGGGATAAAGAAAAACTCATTTCAGTAGACTCAAATGCGTTCCAAACCGATTTATGAGTTTACTAAGTTCTGGCGGTAAACTACCGTGTGCACGTGCAATGTTCATATTTCAATATATTATTCCCATGGGGGTACGAGGGGGTATTTTTCACCAGCTCTTACATACTTGTAGGTTTTTCGAGCCAGGGTAATTCTAGGGGGGTTTATTCAAGAATGTACAGTATGTCTATACATTGCATATCACATCTACCATCAAAAGCACATAGAATCGTGCACTCACCTCAGCAGTAGCCTGCGCGCCGGGCACCACTGCGCTGCCTCCAGACGGCGGGAACACCACTTGTCCGGGCTGCGCTCCTTGACCCACTCCGGTACCAGCGGCATCGGCCCGTCCGAGACACTGCAGCGTGCGGCCGTTCATGTCGCCGGTGGGTTGCAAGCTGAGCCGAATGCCTGCGCCGCCGCTCGCCAGCGGCACGGGCGCCGTCCGCTCCGAGAACCAGGACGATAAGTCCCGCTGGCCGGCGAACATGCGCTCCGTGCCGTTGCAGTCCATGCATTTGAAACTGAAAGGTGAGAAAGGCATTTGAAACTGAAAGGTGAGAAAGGCATTTGAAGTGGGTAGTTATTTGAGCATGTTGCGTAGTTTGGGGATCCGCTTGATGCTTACTGCCAACAATAGTGGGCGCACTTGATACTCTGCACTCGCACGTATTTACATCTCGCGTTGGAAGCGTGCCAAGTATAATTAAAGTATGCGATTGTTGTAAAACGATTAAAAAATTCATTGTTGTGATTGTGAATACGTTAATAAATAATGTTATAAGAGCAATAAATTTTTTCAACGTTTTATTAAGTCGCATTCGTTAAATACCTTGGCACACTTCCAGCGTGGACCCCTTGTTCAAGTCAGTGGAGTATACCATCCAGAGCACACCGAGTGTGGCAGTATCTCTTTTCCGACGCAACGGAATACTTCGTCAGGGATGCTTAAAAAACAATGAACGCCGGCTACTTTTTAGAACTCACCCAAGCTGTTGGATGCCGGGGTCACCGATACAAAACAAGTCGAAGTTCGTGCCGGGCGTCAGTTCCCATTCCACAAAGTTCATTGGTGGAGCGCTCGGGTCGCTGGACAGCGTAATTTTGACGGTTTGCGCTGCAAAGTACCGTATTTTGATTGTTTATATAGATTTTTTATATTTCGCAAAAAAAAATGAAACTGAAAAAATACCAGATAATCTTTGAATTGCCAAAAAGGCAAAAATTAGCGAAATTAGCTGCATCGTGAACTGTTAAAGAAAATCGTCGTGCGTCGTCGAAAGCCTGTGACGCCAAAAAAAGAAAAAGTGTGGCCGATTCAAAAAGTGTAAAAAGTGTGAATAACATGAGCAAAAACCGATGTGTGACAAATTATCATCACATCCTGACCCTCCGCAATGAATGAATAGCAGCATTTACTGGGCACTTCCCGAGAGCCTTACAAAAGTTCGCCTTAACTTCCTAAAAGCGCGCAAACAAACCGAACTGACGAGTAGACTAAATATTTAAAAGTCAGAGAGCTCTCTTTGAGTGGAAAGCGGCCAGCTCCCCGCCGCGCATTCAGAACTTTCTGAATCAATTCTCACGGGACTTTGCATACATCGGCGCCGCCGCGCCAAAGTACAGATTTTCGCACAGGCCGCGCGGAAACCGCTTTGATCACAAAACTTGAATACCGCGTTTACACTGATTGCATAAGTAGTGGCACTGCCCACTTCAGTGGCGACAACAATGTATTTACAATGTGGCTTTTACATGTTATTTGTGTTCAGAGTGGACAGCGACTTGCGTAATGGGGGTGTTGATTAGTCTGGTCAGTGTGAAAATGGGCTGGGAAATGGCTATAGACAAGTGGGAAAGTGACCAGTGGTCACTTGGCGGCGGCTCAGTCTTATCCTAGTCACAGCAGGTGGCAATAGTGTGAAACTGGTTAAAGAGAAACTTGCCTAACTATTTAGTTCACTGATGCTGATTTTACGTGCACATGCAAATACATGCACATGGTGCAAGCGTATTCACGTGTTTCATACTTAAGTTAGGTAGGTTAATTCGGCGTTAAGTCAGGCAGGCATGCAAAGTCAATGATCGAAAAACCATAGCGACAGCGTTGAAATGTGTTTTATTTAATCGGAGCATCCCGAAACTGCGGCTCTGATGACTCATGCGCAGAGAATGCAGTACCCATGCAATAATCACCTTATCAAAAATGCGTAGTGCCCACGCAGAAATAGGTGTCTTTCGCGCATACCACCTGCAAAAAAGGTAACGGCATAAAAATGCGACCCCAATACAAAATAAAAAATACACCAATCTATAAAGATGAGACCCGGCCGCGATGCAGCTGCCATCGCCAACATTTGAAATTGCGCCTCCAATAGGTATTTTATCTCTCCACAGCGCAGATGGAAAATGACAATAAAGATCACAACCCAAAAACAATTAAACCTTTCAACATCCACCAACAATACACGATATCGCGTCCAGCAACAGAAGGGCTAAACTTTGCCGCCGCTGCGTCCACACAAACACACACAAACACAAACGCGCGGCATACTGGGGGCAAAATGCAAAAGTGGCGGCATAGACCGAGCCCAGAGACACACAGGTAGTGATGTTGTTTCACGCCGGTTGTAAATTGCAAACAGGTAGAAAGCGGCCGGGCCAAAATGACATTACAAACAGCCTATATAACCGGGGTAAAACCTGGCGGGCACCGTGCGTCATGCCGTGGTCATGGGCGGAAAAATTTTAATCGCTCGGTGGGCTGGAGTATTCACAAGTTTGAATAGGAACCGCTGCACCTGCATTGTAAATACTACATAAAAACGTTAGGTATACGGTATACTACTTGACTATCATTTCGTTGCTTGGACTGCCAGTGTCAACCTGGGGCCAGGATGGGACGCTGTCAAGTTCCGCGTCAAGAGACAATTTCAGTCAAAATCATATGTGAGTTGTCTAGCGAAAAACGGAATTTGAAACTTGAATTGTCGTTCGACAGAAGATTTGAACCGATGCGGAAGTTTCCGCTTGACACGACATTCGACGATGTTTGGTGCCTGGCAAACTTCCAAACATTCCCGGGAAACCAACACATACGTCCAATAAATATGCAGGTATTTCAACGCAGCACCCATGAATATATTGTGTACCGAACACGCGAGGAGAAGCACTCGGACGAAGCTCGTTCATGGGTGTGTCAAGTGCACAAACGGGGCATCTGCGGCCAACCGACCAGCCAAAATGGCTAAGCAAACAATGCTAACTCTACGTTGGCATTTATTTACTGTGTTGCTTTATTTGGCACGCATTGCTTACAATAGCTGAAGCCACTACCTGGCAAGTTGCCAAGGCAGGGTAAATGAGCTCAGGTAGACGCGAATGCAAAAGTTATTCATCTGTTTGAAGCATAGCAACGGTCGATGCACCGTCCAGTGCACTGCAATCAATGTGTTCTAATACATAGTATACAGGTGGAGGCTGCACGCACGCGTAGCCGAGATAAAAATCGATTAATGCAAGTGCAGCAGACAGGTAAAAGTGAGCGAGCAATAGACTGTATACTTGTCTGGCACAGCAATAAAAAGAACATTTTGAACCAATATTTTCTCCGGATTGATATTAAATTAGTCTTTAGAGCGCGAGCCAGTGTAATCATGAACATTTAAAGGAGACTAAAATTCGTAAATCATGGTAGAAAGCGGGCAGGTATAATAAAACGTTAATACATATGATACACACATAAATATGTATGCAGTGCGTACATTTTTATGATAGAGTACGCCCAGATCTTCTCATATGAATACGAAATAACAAAGATTTAAAAAAAACACTGTACCGCGACCACCAAGAAGAAAAAACCCATGAAAGTGTCAAATTTCAAAGCAAATATGCCATGAACTGACTACATCAATCTGTGGTTCCCTCCAGGGCACATTTCTCACTATCAAACGCAAAAATCTAGCCAAAAACATGGCCACTAGTTACGCGTTACGCATGCCATACATATAATCAGACGCTACCTACCTGCGTGCAATTGCGAGTCAGAGATCAAGGGCTACCGATAAAAAGTAACCCATCACATTTTGGCCATAGTGCCACCACTTGACATTGCCTCAAGTGGGTTCTATTGAGGAAGTTCCATTCAAATAGATGCATGGTTTATTACCCGCTGAGTAATGCATCATGCATAGATTTTTTGCTTAATACTGCCTACCGTACATCCTCGAATAGGACCCTCCCTTGAAAAACACCCCCTGTTGGCCGAGTGAGGAAAAAATTACTCCCCCACTAAATAACTCCCCCTCCCCTAGAATAGCTCCCCCGCTGTGATCGGTGGAAAAGCTGTTGGGTCAATTTTAAAAACAATTAATGAAGTCAGACCGGCCAAATAAAGCTGAGTGGGCTGCAAATGCAGTGCAGTGTGTCAAACGAAAATACAAAAGAATGTTAGCCTATGGCAGCGACAACAGATGTAATTCTGAGGAAAAATAACTACCTCCCTTTGAATAACTCCCCCCTCAAAAACTGTGACGAAAAATAACTGCACCGTGGTCTTATTCGAGGATATACGGTATTTTTTACACTGAAGGCGTTTTTGCCTGCACTAAATTTATGTAGTCTTTTGTACATCGAATGGCAGGAGGGTTTTCCGGTTAGTGAGTGAATACGAGATGCACTTTACATAGTGAGTCATGCAAAGAGCGCAGGCACTTTTTACACACACGCACACAGCGTCATGTTTATTCATGACTATGAGACACGCGCATACAAAACTGGACGACACAAAGTCGGTATACGTTGTTATTTACGTTGACCGAAGGATTCCAATTGTTGTGTTAGTCAAGTGAAATCAGAAAACTATTACAGCCATATTGCATCCAATGACGGTGCCGTCATGCTACCAAACACCGAATCGAGAAATGCAGGTAAATACATAGAATCCGCACAGCATAGAAAAATATTTATTGTGTATCTAAGTCGAGCGCATGCACAGTAGTAGCGCATGGGTGCCCAAGTAGTAGCGATGGAAAGAGGCCAGTATTTGTGACGCTATCACAATGGCTGTGGCGCCCGCGTCATGGACATTGCCAGCGCCAGCGCCATGCACCAAAAACTTGCCAGGTATTGTGCAGCGGTGCTTTTCCACCACAAACAATCGCAGGTAGATGAACGTGAACATGGCCGCGAGCCCGTTGAGCGCATGCATTTCGCAAGGTCATTCGGTGGGAAACGCGCCCATCCGAAAATACACGATTTGCAGCCGCGCCGCGCGGTGGAATGTGCTTGGTGATGTCACGGCAACTATTCAGTTTGTGATCAGATCATGTAAAGTTTACTGTTTATGTGGTGGATATTTATTTTAAAGTTCACTAAATAACATGCACATGCTGGATATAAATAAAATACCATTAGCCAATGAGTTTTCCTACTGTCAGGTAACTATGTAAAAAGGTGTCTAACAAGGACAAATCATAAACCATCACAAAATAATGAGCACAAATGATGACAAACGTTACACCCATTTACCTACCATGATGTACAAGAACAACAACACTCTAGAACAACATTAAATACATTCAGGAATGCGGCAAAGTCATCAGCATGGGACCCTGGCACTTGCCGCCCGGCTTCACTAACGCGATTTGGAAACGGCCGCGCATCTTTGTCGTCGCGGCGCAAATTATGAAACCGAGATTCACGACGTGATTCTGTTTACCTATGTATTTTACCTAGGTCTATTCATTTGGCCATGGGCTGTCAACTGTGAAATGTCTGCCTTCCAGGCACCAGACCAGATAGCTGGTCATTGGCGGGAAAATGTCCGACGAAATGTGTAATCAGGGGGGCAGTCCCAGACCGTGTAAAGTGTAAAGTATAGTGTCAACTGTCATGTAAAATGTCAATCAGAACATAAAAAAGTTTTCTACTGTACTTTGCATGATTTTCTACTGTACATTTTCTCTATTGCATTTTCTACTGTACACTTTCTTGACATTTGTCATAACAAATTGACACTTTGTATGACATTTGACACTTTACTTAGCACTTTACAGGGTCTGGGATTGGCACATGGATAGTAAACATTTCACGTTTTACGTAAAGCAAAATGATGATGAGTCATTCGCGGACACATGGATGGTCAGGTTATGAATGGTTTCCTACCTCAAAATAAATGATGTATTCACCTACCGACGGGGGTACATGATCAAAATGATAATCTGCAAATGAATATTATTACAATCATTCGGAAGACAACCTCCAATTATTAAGCACAGCTCGAAGATGGAATAAGATTGCATGAAATCAAATCCGAGGAAATGAACAGCAATATCCAACCTGTCCGTGATCTGCTCTGCAGGCTGCAATCAGTGAGAAATCTGATGCCAAAACAACTCTGACAGGTGCAAGAGATCAAGCAGTCGTCATAATTACCTAATTGCATGCTTCAAATAAAACCTATCCTGTTTACGTAATTCACAGGTTATTCCAAACCAAATGCCTCAGAAAACAAATAGGTAGAAAGATGCAGTGGGCAGCTTGTCTGAGTAGGGACAATGACGGGAAATAGGTGACAAGAAAAACCACTTCACTTTCACCGAGTTCCATTCGATTTTAGGTCATAAAGTGGTACTCAGTCAACAAATACTTCACACGCGTGGAACTTTCAGTCTTAATGTCATCCCAAAATCACGCCCGATAACAATTTTACAGGTATACACCGCTGACAAAATACTCCAGAATGACAATAGCGGCAGAAATCAACAATGCGCCCAACGCATGGAAATCCAATTGACACATGGAAAAGGTGCCCCTTTGCATTCGCCAAAGCTCCAAGCAACCTTGATATCAGAGCGTCGTCTCAAGAATTGGATACGACAGAGTGTGTCAAGCGACAGGCGAAACACCGGCCTGGAGGCAATCCCAGACCCTGCAAAATGTCAAATGTCATGCAAAGTGTCAAAAGTCATGTAAAATGCCCTGCAAAATGGCAATCGAGTTGCCATTTTGCAGGGCATTTTACATGACTTTTGACACTTTGCATGAAATTTGACATTTTACAGGGCATTTTACAGGGTTTGAGACCGGCACCTGGCGCGGCAGTGGCACAATAAATGTGACGCCGCGCAGACGGCGACTACACAGGCGGCAAGCGTCGGTGCATGACCTCGACCCGCGCGCTTGGACGCCCGGCGCGAATATGTTTTAGAATCCATGGACCATGATACACACTTTACACGACGCTGGGCGGCCGGGGCCGACGCGACCAAGGCGATGCACAACGAGCTGGAATAATGCATGATGCATGCGTGTCCGGTGTTGCGACAAAGTGCGCGCTGTATACAAGTGAGGTGAAATGGCGGAAATGGGCAGATTTTAGCAGCGTGAGTTGGTACGTGACATTTATGGAGGTATTGGTGTAATCAGTATTGAAAAGGGAGCAAAAAAAGTTTCCGGTCACTCTGAACTGAATACTGTATTTATACACATGCTGTACAGTCACAAAAGGAACTGACTGCATGGGCATCTTCGTCAAAAAATCTATTGTTTCCATTGAACCTCATCTATTTAAGAGCATGCATAGCGGTGGGATAAAAACGCATTCCGAATGTTTATACCTATTCTGACCCCTATATGCCGAACCCAACTGAACAGTAAAACACGTAAAATTATAATTTGCTTCGTTCATGACGGGCTTGCGGTAAACCAGAATGTGCAAAATGATGCGTCCTTTGATGCGAATCAAAAGTAGCCCCCATTTCCATCATGAATTTATTGGCTTTATTGGGGCAGCGGTATAATAAAATATGGGAAGGTTATTTCGACAGTGGTGTGGTGTCCGCATCAATTCATAAAACACGCCTTTTAATGACATCATAAAATACAAGGGAAAATATCCGAAAACGAATGCACGCCATGAGAAATCGTTAGTCGGTGAGAAGATTATTTCGGATGGCGAAAAAAATATTACTCGTACCTAGTTTCTTTTAATCTTGTAAAGTAAAATATGATGGAAAACGACAACAAATTCTAAACACCCGGATACAAGGCAACGTTCAGTCAACATGAAGACGTTTTTATACATTTCCATCTTAAAATAACAAAGACATGAATGAACGTTGGGCACATTTTTTGCCGCATCAACATAAATACACATAGAGAAATCTGGCACACGCTAAACTATGCGGGTCAAGGCGAAATGAAAATTGCCTCATCTCTAATAAATTCATCTGGAGCCACCGCCGCCGCGGTGCAGTGTTTTTATGAAGTCAAAGACATCTAAATTTCAAGGTTTGCATCGCGAGAACTTGACTTCTTCATTTGTGGCAGTCTTGAAAAATACAACTTTGAAATCAGGTGCAGATCTTGTGCACGTTCCATTTTTTACCGTCCTTGCATTTACAGCAATCATGACCAACGATGGGTAAGTTCTCCAAAAAAACACACTTTCTGTGTTTTGAGTTTTTCAAAAATGAATACCTGTGTTTTGAGTTTTTTTCTTGAAAAAAACTTGAGTAACTCTGTTTTTATTTCTGTGTTTTTTGTAAAAACTTGAGTTTTTTTGAGTTTTTTTCTAAAAAAAACTCGAGTTTTTCCAAAAAAAAGTTTTTCCCCCAAAAATTTTGATTTACAGCATTTCGATCTGGAAACAGTTGTTTTCTTATAAAATATTGGTTTTGCACATCTTTTAACCCCACATAACATTTGTGTATTCATTCAAGTGTCAAAAAAGTCCTTAAAAATGTCCACAATGAGGACATCAACATCACAACACCGGCAACAAAATGCCCAGAAATGACAATTTACGCAGTACTCCAAAATTCTTCAATGGATGTGCACTGTATGGAAGACTATGGAATTGATTTGAACTACAACTACCATATTACCTCAAAATACTCCCATGGGTATTATCATGTCGTCAGAAAGTTTTGTAAGGATCATAGAAAATAGTAGGCATTTACGTACCCAAAACAGGTTATAAATGTGTACAAACAGGATATTTTTGAAATAAACATGTAGTCAGCTACACAACCTAGTACAGTCTATGTGTAGCTGCGATGCAAATAAGCAGTGATAAATACATCATGTACATTGGATACATGATGTACATAATCCCAGAGGGGGGTATTTCGAGGGGGGTGGGGCTTATTATTTCACCAGTCCATTTTGAGGGGAGTTAATTCAAAGGGGGGGGGGGTTATTCAAGGTAATAAGGTATACTTAAATGTCGAAACTTAAATTGTCAAATCCACCATGAGATGTGCATGCCATCTTGAATTTCTTTTTTGTACCATTATAAAATATGAATACATTATGTACATATTTACATACTATAGATGCTTATCTTATCTTGTTTGGTTTAACTGAATTAATGTGCATTCAACCGATTCGCTGAAAAAAACACAAAAACTCAAAAAAAAACTTTTCTGTGTTTCCGTGTTTCTGTGTTTCTGTGTTCTCCAAAAAAAACTCATTTGAGTTTTGAGTTTTTCAAAATTTATGAGTTTCCGTGTTTCTGTGTAAAACAAAAACACAGAAACTCAATGAGTTTCTGTGTTCAATTTCTGTGTTTTTTCCATCGTTGATCATGACATTTGTCTTCAAATGTCGAGATATTTATGTATGATTCAATGAATGATGAAATGTGGTTTCATGACGCCTAGCGTTGTATGCGCATGGCCATTTTCAAAATTTACAGCCAATAATGGTGCCGACATGTTTGGCGAATGTAAGTGTACCTAGTGAATCTCATAATTTGGCTGGAGCTGTGTGAACAAGTTATATAGCGAACAACTGATGCATTCAAGTGTTAAAGTGTCGTTAACATTGCCAGTGCTTTTGACACATTGCCTTCATTAGATCGCATGTGAGGCATCAATTTTGAGGACTTGTACGATTGTGCCGAGATGACATGCGAAAGAACCTTAGTTTAAACCAGAGTTGGAAAAACGTATTTACGTTTACCCGAAATACCCGGTTATTCGGGTATTTATACTTACGTTTACGTTTACGTTTTCATAAAATACCGTTACGTTTTGTTACGTTTTCCTGACCGAAATACCCGGGTACCAGAGAAAACGTAAAAAAACGTTGTGAGACCCAAAAAATTTCGGCAAAATGCAACTTCTGCCATAAATTTCCAACAACTTTAAAAATTTTGCGCGCCAGCACACACTTTTCCTCCACAGAAGCCGTATTTTCAAAAAAAGTATAGGTATTCAATATTCAAATTATACTATGGTTCGACCCCACCTGCAGTGCAGAGTATTATATGTATTACTTCCCAAACTCGAATTGTGCCAAATGCGTTTAAAAAAGTCAGCGGATGCTGTTATTTAGTGGCTTTTGTGGATTAATTTTGTGCTTTTTGAAAATCAAATGTTGAAAGAACTCTATGAATCGCCATAATATAATTTTTTGTGACATAACACTTGGGAAAACGTTGACAGAACGTAACAAATTGTTTGAAAAACTGGCGAAAAAATAGAAGGGCAGCTTCCAAAAACGGCGTCTCCATAATAGAATGTTGGTAAAAAATGGAAGGGCGCCCTCCCATTAGGTGAAATACAGTAATAATTTTTTTACATTTACGTTTTATTTTACGTTTTCCCAGGTATTTAAAAAATACCTTACGTTTTAGTATTTATACTTTCATTTTGGAAAAGGTATTTACGTTTACGTTTACGTTTTCCAAAAATACCAGTATTTGACCAACTCTGGTTTAAACAAGGAAAAAAATCTAATTCGTGCGATGTGATTAGTATTGAAAAAAAATCCTCAATTTTTAGAAAATATAATAAAATATGATCTCAGAAAATCTCTCAAGAAAAAAATATAATTTAATCTCTCTCACAAAACCTGGAATAAATATAAATATCAGAATTTGTGAGATTTTCTGATATTTTTAAAAATATTTATGTTCATGAGTTATGACTTGCGGTCCAGTACGAAACAGCATTAAAAATATAGGTATTTTGCATCGTCGCGAAGATGTACCTACGAAAAACCTGGAGAAAATAGAATGTTTTTGTGGATTTTCTTAAATTTAAAAATGTAGTTTCTTCTAAATTTTTGCAATGCTAAATTTGTGTGCTAACAGAGCGCTAACAGAGCCCAGGGACCAAGCACCCTCATCAATTAACGTAAAATGCTGTTGTCAGTAAAATTTTGTCAGGATAATACAAATAAAAAAATAGCGGAAAAATGCTGTAAAACTGAAAGCTGGAAAAATGGAAACGGAAAGGTAAAAATGGGAAAAATTTCAGCTGTCAGACAATGGATTGGAAGGCGAAAAGGTGAAAAATGTGTTGTTCGAAAAACGGAAATGGACAACGGAAAGTTGACACCCTAGTACTGTGGTGCCACATGTAAACATGTATTTTAAACAACAGATATTTTCAAAATGAAGTTTACTTGTTGTTTAACTTATTGGTAATCACGACAATTTTCAGTTATCACATGACAAGCTGGCAGCTAGCTGCAGAGATTTCACCAGAGGAAGAATGACTTTATAAGCAGAAAAAGTTATGCGATATCATTCTGGGTAATATTCACAACATGCATAAGTAAATATATTTTAAAAAATTATAATAGCGTGCATTGTGAATAGCGTTCCAAAAATCTCGCGATATTCATATTTTTTAAATATACGAAAATATAAAAAAAATTATAGGTACCGTATTTCCTCGAAATACCCCCCCCCCCTTGAAATACCCCCCCCCTTGAAATACCCCCCCACTCGTTTGACCCCCCCCTCTCGAGACCACTATGAAACAATCACCCCCCCCCCCCTCGAAATACCCCCCAAATTGAGTGTAAAGGGAACGTACATGACAATAACTGTAGTTTGTGTTCAGTGTACTGCAGAACACACGTTAAAACAATGTCGGTGTCACGTTAGAACAGTGTACATACCATCTACATACTAATATTAGTCTACAGAACCTTATAAATGGCGGTTTTTGTTGCATTTTTCGACGTCTGCGTACGTTTCAGACGACAATTTCGTACTTGGTTTTCAAAAATTTTCTTGTGAAAACAATACCCCCCCCTCGAAATACCCCCCCCCTCGTTTAAACCCCCCCCCTCTCGGGACCACTATGAAACAATCACCCCCCGGGGGGTATTTCGAGGAAATACGGTATACTCCGGTTACTTTACACCCTGCACGCGTAGTTCCCGCTGGAAGTGTGCCAACGATGGTTAACGCGTCCGAGTTTTCATAAAAAGATGACAAAATTGGTTGTTATAATGTTATTCATTAACGTATTCACATCGATGAATTTTTTTCATATTTTTACGGAAATCGCATGATTTAATAATCATTGGCACGCTTCCAACATGAGACATAAATCAGTGCGAGGGCAGAGTATCACATACGCCGAGTATATTCATTTAAATTTTCATCTGGTTTTTTTTCCAGAGGGAAACAATTACCTATATATATTGTATGAGAAGAGATAAAAATCTCACATTTATATTTTTTAATATTTATTTATATTTTCTCTGCGTACTTTCAAAGAGATTAAATTTTATTTTAAGTTTTGAGAGTTTTTTGAGATTATATTTAAATATATTTTCTGAAAAACATCTTTTTTGGAACGCTAATTGTGACACAATTCATTGAACTTACATATAATAGGTCGCATCAATCTATCCGACAGCACAAACGTACCCACACAAATACAAATAACAAACGAAATGCTAATGAAACGGTGGTTGATCGTTATGTATACTGCCCAGTTGAATTTGCACGTTTCAATTTGCAAACCACACAAACGCAACCGTTTCATCAGAATCGACACACGTGCAGAAGCGGCAACACGTGTTGTGTAAAGCAGAGTTGCGAAAGCGTATTTACGCTTACCCGAAATACCCGGGTAAATGGGTACCGTATTTCCTCGAAATACCCCCCGGGGGGTGATTGTTTCATAGTGGTCCCGAGAGGGGGGGGGTTAAACGAGGGGGGGGGTATTTCGAGGGGGGGGGTGATTATTTCACAAGAAAATTTTTGAAAACCAAGTACGAAATTGTCGTCTGAAACGTACGCAGACGTCGAAAAATGCAACAAAAACCGCCATTTATAAGGTTCTGTAGACTAATATTAGTACGTAGATGGTATAAACACTGTTCTAACATGATTCCGACATTGTTTTAACGTGTGTTCTGCACTACGCTGAACACAAACTGCAGTATTTGTCATGTACGTTCTCTTTACACTCAATTTGGGGGGGGTATTTCGAGGGGGGGGGTGATTGTTTCATAGTGGTCTCGAGAGGGGGGGGGTCAAACGAGGGGGGGGGTATTTCAAGGGGGGGGGTATTTCGAGGAAATACGGTATTTATATTTACGCTTACGCTTACGCTTTCATAAAATACCCGTACGCTTTATTACGCTTTCCCGGCCAAAATACCCGGGTACCAAAAGCGTAAAAAACGTTTCACACGGTCCAGTTTTACGCTTTTGAAAAAGCGTAAAACCACAAAAAAGAAAGTGAACGAGAAGCGAACGAGGAGGCGTTTTAAAAAAATGACTGCGTGCGTGCAATAAGAGATAACGCACTAAACATAGCGGCACATGTAAAAAATGTCTTGAAACACAAATGTCTGGTGAAATTTGTGCTATCAAGCGTAGCTTTATATTAGGAATATTGGGGCCAATTTAGGATTACGACGACGATTTTTTTACCGTCGACAGGACTTACCTAGTCTAAGTTAGAAGGTGAAGCATTTTCTGGGGGGGGGGGGTGGCTGAGTGTCTGGGGTTTCTGGGAATCAATAGGTAGCTGAGCCTCAGGAGGATCGATAGCTGATAACCTCTGGGATAAAAAGTTTGGTTTGGGCATTTTATTTGGGCAACCCACAATCCCCCTACTAGACTGCTCAATAGCAAGACCACTTCATAAAATTTTTTTACGCTTATGCTTTTTTTACGCTTTCCTTACCTTACGCTTACAGTATCCACACTCAAAATTTGGAAAGTGTATTTACGCTTACGCTTACGCTTTCCAAAAATACCGGTATTTTAACAACTCTGGTGTAAAGCTTGATACGGTATGTTGCATTCGGTGCAAGCATCGCAACCGCACAGGCTTTCCAGCAAAGTTGAAAAAGTACAGAATCGTTTTCATAGTATAAATACGTAAACGTATAAACGTGAATTACATATTTGTAATTTACTCACTTCACAAGTAAACACCTTCCCGGTCAAGTAAGCCACCCATTTTTTTATTTCACTTCGGAAGCTATATCTCGGGCTATGGTGGGGTTATAGAGCTGAAACTTTGTGAATATATAGTTGTAACATCCCTCTACTCTGCATCAATGGGGGGAGGCATGACGACTCACTACAGGGTTGGTCGCCCTATATGCAACAATTTTTTGCCAGGATTTCAGTGTCCCAAACAAGTACACCACCCACTTGATTAGCTACACTAAAGGGGCTGTATCTCCAGTTTGGGGGTGGTAGCAAGCTAAAAGATTGGGGGTATCTTGGCAACAGATACCCCTACTATACTCCAGTAGGGCTGCTCCCGACGACCCACTACAGTTTGTGCCGCTGTGTATACAGTTGTTGTTTTTTTTAAAAACGACTCAAGTGTCCCAAGCAAGTTCACCACCTAAACAAATTAAAAATTTGTTTTGAGAACATACCTTCTATAAAAACTGAATCAGGTTTTAACCCTAGTTCTGCTAATTCAATTTTTTTTCTTTGTTAAGCCACCCCCACCATAAATGGCAGACCAAAAATTTCACTTTAAACCAATTTTTTGTTCCACACTTAAAAAGTTGGTTTACAAAGTTCAGTAGAAAACGGTCTAAGGTTCAAAGTTACGTAAACAACATCACCTCCAAGATGGCAACATAAGTAAATTTATTTGGGTGGAATGAAAAAGTGAAAATTCTGTAAAATTTTGTTCCTGCAATGACATCATTATGACATCATAGAATGTCAAAAACAACATCATAAAAACTAAAATTATTATTAAGTAAAATTATAGGTATACTCCGGTTACTTTACACCCTGCACGCGTGGTTCCCGCTGGAAGTGTGCCAACGATGGTTGACGCGTCCGAGTTTCATAAAAAGATGATAAATATTGATTGTTGTTATAATGTTATTCATTAACACATTCACATCGATGAATTTTTTTCATATTTTTACGGAAATCGTATGATTTGATAATCATTGGCACGCTTCCAACACGAGATAAATCAGTGCGAGGGCACAGTATCACGTACGCCGAGTATACCATATTTTTTCGTTCCGCGCCGCTCAGCAATCTGGGAATGAAAAAAAAGGTGACTGGTATAAATGAGATCAATATACCTAGTGCGTTCCAATATTTGTGCTCACTTGTGCTGCAACCACTCGTCAAGCGTTGAATATTCATCTCACATTCAAATCACAAAATGTGCAAGATGTTCGGCGCACTAAACTTCAAAATTTAAGAACCCCGTTCCCAACACAAAATTCGCAAAAAGTAAGCTGCCATAAAATACAGTGACCATTAGAAGCAATTGGAAGCCAACATGGCCGCCCCCGACCTCCCAGCAGCAAACTAGTTGGCGACTGCGGCGCGACTGCGCAGCGGGTGTCAAGCGCAGCGCGCTGCACATTCATGAATGGCTAAGTGGGCCGACTCCGGGCCGCAAACTCGCACCTTTCATGTTCGCTCGCACGTGCAGCCGCGGCAGCGTACGCGTGCAGTGCGCCGCCGCCGCCGGTGACATGGCGTCGCCGCCGCCCGGCCGCACTCTGCACCAGCGCTCGAACGACGCAGGTTTAACGATGGCAAGCTTTGTGGAAAAAAGTATGTGAATTTAAAGTGTGTTTTTTAAATGAGTTTTCAAATTTACAATTTTTTCTGAAAAAAGTTTTTGAATTTTCGATTTTTTGATTACTGTATTTCCTCGAAATACCCCCCGGGGGTGATTGTTTCATAGTGCTCCCGAGAGGGGGGGGGGGGGGTGTTAAATGAGGGGGGGAATATTTCGAGGGGGGTTATTATTTCACAGGAAATTTTTTGAAATCATAGTACAAAATCGTGGTTTGTGATGTGCGCTGGAGTAGAAAAATGCATCAATAACTGACATGTATCAACTCCTGTATACTAATTTTAGTACGTAGATGGTATAAACACTGTTCTAACGTGATTCCAACATTGTTTTAACGTGTGTTCTGCACTACGCAGAACACAAACTGCAGTATTTGTCATGTACATTCTCATTACACTAAATCTTGCGGGAGGGGTATTTCGAGGGGGGGGGTGTGATTGTTTCATAGTGGTCTCGAGAGGTGGGGGTCAAACGAGGGGGGGGGGTATTTCGAGGGGGGTATTTCGAGGAAATACGGTACTTTGCGTAAATTTAATCTTTTTAGGACTTTTTTAGAAAAATTTTCTGATCTAATTACTGCATTTTCAATTTTTTCTGGTGAATTTTGAATACAATTTCATTCTTTACAGCGTTCCGAGCTGCTAGAGTTCCGAGTTCCGAGACAGGTCTGCACAATTTTTGTTCTGTCACTAAACTCAACTGTTCTGTCAATAAATTCATGAAAACTTGATATTTTCAGTTGTGTTTCTGCATTTTATGAGATAATAGTGAAAAAATTAGAAAACGTTTCTGAATTTTCGAATTTTTATAGAAAATATAGATTTTTGAGTGTTTTTTTCTAGGGCGAAATAAAAATTCGAAAACTCCAGAAAAAATTTAAAAACGTTTTCGAATAATTATTTGCCATCGTTACACAGGGTTCGCTGCCCGGACGCGAGGGCGCCTAGTTCGCCAGCGCACGCTCGCCTGCACCGGTGCCGAACTACTAAGCTCGATTAAAAACCGAGCATAGAGCGGCAAGCTGCAGCTGCAGCGCGCCGCCGGCTAGAGACAGCGGCGACGGCGCGACGCTGCGAGAGGCGCGTTTGGATACTCGGAGCACCTGTAAGATCACGGCTCGCGGCGAGTCTTCCCCCTGGCTCGAGTCAGCTGTGCAACTGGGCTCGCTTGCAGGCTCGCTGGGCAATAAAGTGCCAATGTCTGCAGATCGTTGAATGTGTGTCCGCGTTTGCATTTGATGTACTGACCGGAATTAGTCAACGCCCTAATTTTTTTGGGTTTTCTAGCACTACTTGGTTTCCTATGATTTTATGTACCGTATCCGTTTGAATAATTTCCCCATGAATAATCGTGCCCTTTGAATAATCCCCCCTTTTCAAAAAACCCCTGTAAGATGAATGAGGACAAAATAATTCCCCTCGAAAAATTCCCCCTTGAGGCATATGATATATTTGTTGTCTATCAAAAAATCTGACGAAAAATATTAGGTAGTTGCAGTAACGTAAGAAAACTGCCTGTCAGCTGTGTCTTTGTGGGCGGCGTGCGACTCCTTGCACCGTTTTTCGTCTTCCCGCCTCCATGCTTTAAATCAATGAGCTGGCGATTGAGGTACACACGAAATCTCGTCTCATAATCTGAAATTGAAGTATGCTCCCATGGCCCACCCATACCAATTACCCTAAATCCTCGAATAAGTCCTAAGGGGCGTTATTTTTACGTCACAGTTTTTGAGCGGGATTTATTCAAAGGGGGTTATTTTTCCTCACCTGCCGAACCGGGGGAGTTATTCAAGTGGGGACGAGTTTGCGGTAGTTACGAGTTGCGACAAAAACGAGCGCCAGCTTCGAGTCGACGAAGCGTTTACAAATAATATTCAGCCCCGCCCACTTCATTGACGCGCGGCCACCGAGGCGGCAAGGAATCGAAAGTGCATCGGAGCACGGCGACGCGGGGCACTGGCGCAGCGATGAGATCATATCTAAATGCTTGTCGCATGGATACCTGTCCATGGCACGCGGTCGCCCGTCCGTTTTACGATCTGTCGCTTACTAAATATTATGGAAGCATAGAAGCGCTGTTGCCTTGCAGTCCTCTGTATTCTTGGCTACCGTATATTCTTGAATAGGCTCTTTGTTTTTGTTGATGCATATTTCAGTTTACAATATCATCAAACTGGATAGCTGTTTTTTTACGTTCTCTTGGTATTTTGTCCAAACTTCGTTTTTTATTTGGCAGTGATTACGCAGGGCGGTACGCACGAAAATGATAATTCCACTGCATGCCATCGATGTGAAACAATAACAACTGCCTGCCTGCCAACAACACAAAATTTTGGTGTTGGGCACCGGGGCAGTAGTTAAAAACAATGTTTAAAAAATCTAAAAGTGAAACAGTGCTTTCAACTGCGATTACATGTGAAACATCATTTTTTCAGTTTTCTGGATTAATCTCACAGAGATAAGAGAACCCATCATTCTGATTCAGACAGATTTAGTGGGTGGATGTGTAGCCTGTAGGCTGCTTTCCTAGCCAAATTGAATATGGTGGAACTTCCCGGCCGTGTTAAAGTCTCCGTAAATGTCAAATGTTACGCAAAGTGTCAAAAGTTATGTCAAATGTGTCAGAAAGAAGTCAACAGCAGTTGGGCACTGCCTTCGGTTTCGCCTGATGGTCTGTGTGGGAGGGGCGTAATCTCACCACGGGGTATGGCCCTACATCTAATTTACATTATTATCAGTCAGTAAAATGTCAAACCTTCGTTCGTTTGACATTTTTAATGACATTTTTCATGACTTTTGACAGTGTATTGGGTCTGGGAGCGGCCCACGGCCGTAAACATGACAGGAAATTTGACAAGGTGAGGAAATTGTGTCAGAGTGGGCGTACGTTTGACTAAAAATATTATTGGGTACCATAAAATAAGGTAATCAATTAGCAAAGTGTTTTTCGTTTAGAATTTTCGCTATCTACATATTTCTGGACGTAAGCGAGCTCCCTAAGTCGCAATTAACATGAAAGCTGATTAGCCTTGCAAATGAGTTTCCAGGTGCTCGTTATCAAGCTTAAAACTGGCTGTGTAAGCGAGCGAGTTACCTAAATATATCAGTGAAGCTAGTGCATTAAACATGTGAAATGATAAACAGTTAGCATCAATGGACATCTACTAGTTGCTGCCACGCACGCCACAGAACCGTCAATGAAGGTCCCTCCCAGCGCGTTTATTACCTTTAGGATTTTTGGTCACTGCTTTCTATGCATGCATAGCTAATTATGACTACAGTTTACACGGTATGTTTTTGTATGTATTTATTGACAAATCCTGTATAGGTAGGTGTTTATGTACCCCTTTTTCAGTGTATAACAACCAACGATGGAAAAAACACAGAAATTGAACACAGAAACTCACTGAGTTTCTGTGTTTTTGTTTTACACAGAAACACGGAAACTCATAAATTTTGAAAAACTCAAAACTCAAATGAGTTTTTTTTGGAGGACACAGAAACACAGAAACACGGAAACACAGAAAAGTTTTTTTGAGTTTTTGTGTTTTTTTCAGTGAAGTGGTTGAATGCACATTAATTCAGTTTAACTAAACAAGATAAGATAAGCATGTATAGTATGTAAATATGTACATAATGTAGGTATTCATATTTTATAATGGTACAAAAAAGAAATTCAAGATGGCATGCACATCTCATGGTGGATTTGACAATTTAAGTTTCAACATTTAAGTATACCTTATTACCTCGAATTAACCCCCCTCAAAATGGACTGGTGAAATAATAAGCCCCCCCCCCTTGAAATAGACCCCTCCAGGATGATGTACATCATGTATCCAATGTACATGATGTATTTAATACTGCTAATTTGCATCGCAGCTACACAGACTGTACTAGCTTGTGTAGCTATCTACATGTTTATTTCAAATATATCCTGTTTGTACGCATTTTTAACCTGTTTTGGTTATGTAAATGCCTACTTTTTTCTATGATCCTTACAAAACTTTCTGATGAAATAATAAACCCCCATGGGGGTATTTCGAGGTAAATGGTAGTTGTAGTTCAAATCAATTCCATAGTCTCCCATACAGTGCACATCCATTGAAGAATTTTGGAGTACTGCGTAAATTGTCATTTCTGGGCATTTTGTTGCTGGTGTTGTGATGTTGATGTCCTCATTGTCGATATTTTTATGGACTTTTTTGACACTTGAATGAATCACAAATGTTATGTGGTGTTAAAACATGTGTAAAATCAATATTTGATAAGAAAACCACTGTTTCCAGATCGAAATGCTGTAAATCGAAATTTTTGGGGGAAAACTCGAATTTTTTGGAAAAAACTCAAATTTTTTGGAAAAAAACTCGAGTTTTTGAGAAAAAAACTCAAAAAACTTGAGTATTTACAAAAAACACAGAGATAAAAACAGAGTTACTCAAGTTTTTTTCGAGAAAAAAACTCAAAACACAGGTATTCATTTTTGAAAAACTCAAAACACAGAAAGTGTTTTTTTTTGGAGAACTTACCCATCGTTGATAACAACACGTTCGTGGTCACTTTTTATGAACGTGACCCTGTTTTACGCTTTCTCAAAAGCATAAAACAAGGATGTGTGCAAGAAATTTTACGCTTTCCCAGTACCCAGGTATTTCAGCCGGGAAAGTGTAACAAAACATATGATATGGGTACTTTGTCAAAGCGTAAGCAAAAGTGCAAGTATAAGTATAAGTAAATATAAAAACCCAAATACCGGGTAAATAGTAAATATTATTTTACAGCTGATACTCGCTAGTATGAGTTTTATTGCTTCAATTATGGGATTTGTATTCCAACTTATTTATGACACTAATTTGACGGCATTTTTGCACGGATGCATGCATTTTATGGAAAATTCTGACAGAAAAATAACTCCTCCACTTAAATACACCCGAAAATAAACCCTCGAAAAACTCCTCAGTCAAAAAGTCTGATGAAAAAATAACACTGGGGAACTATTGGCAGATTTTTAGAAGGTAGATCAGTTTCAATAGTAACGAAGCTATCATTATTTTACATGTGTTACACCTGTCGCGTTGAGTGGAACACTCAACTGTGGAATTCGTGGAACCCAAACATCAGCCCCAAAATAAATATGTGAAAACCTATGCATCGTCCATTGTTTCATTGCTCAGACCCATTCGTTTCCCTCCCCGATCTCATCCCCCCCCCCCCGATCTTATTCTCAAACCTCGCATGAAATGAAAGCTTCCGATTTTCGAGTCGAAAACTTTTTCGCCCGGCAGCATCGAGTTGCCCGCGTATTTGCAGAGCGAGTAGAAGCTGACCGACAGTAGAAGCCGAATGTCACGAAAATGCACTGTGAATTGATGAGACGCGGGCGTGACTTTGTGAAATGGGCGCCGGCGGGCGTGTTTGCTTAGCCTTGGGCAAATGGCGCCATTGGGCTGGCTGGCTCATATACTGTTGCTGACAGCAGGTTTCTACTCTCGCTGCTCCGCTGATCGCTGTGGTCATGGTGGTTGTGTTCGGAAAGTAGTGAGACAGTGCCATTTTGACGCAAGTTTTGAGGAACTACTTTCTTTCAGGATTTACTAGTTTTTCATTGGTTAATGAGTAAATGGTGTCTTTGCGTGGGCGACAAGCGCTTCAAATCATTTGCAGATATGTATTTCCATCAATCCATTCGCATTGATTAAATAGTGAAGGTGCTTGACGCGCGATATAAAAGTCCGGTCGTTTTATCGCCATAACTCAAGATAGCATGTTCTCGTAAAGATTGTGATCGTTCCATCTCAATAATGAATATTTACTTTATGTATGAAGCAGTTTCCAAGTTATGATTGTAAGTAAATTATATTTCTTTACATTTGACTTGGTGCACAGAATCAAAGATTGAGTCCAGTCAAAAATTGTTCAGTCAGTGACAACGGTTAGACTGGTAATTCGAGAAACTTCCGGTATTTTCCATTGAAGCTTGGAATAAAAATGCATATAAGTGCACACTCACATATTGTAAAAAACCAAAACAGTGTTTTTTACGTTGATTGGGTTACCCGCACAATGCATAAAAATGTGCCTAAATACCTATGTGGGTAAACCTCACCGGCACTTAAACTTGGTTGGTTTTTAATGGTTATCAGCTGATACATATTTAAGTCATATTGTGGCTGTACACGCTAGTTTACCAACACGGCACGTCGATCAAAAATGTAAACTGAAACGCGACGCGTCGCGCGTCGGTTTACATTTTTGATCGACGTGTGTACTTTAGTTTACGTTGGTGTTTCACTTTCTGGGGTTAGTGGTTTCGGCAAGTCACAAAAGTGCGACGCGTCGCACGATTACACACGAATGTGACACAGCTGGGTAAACTGGAAGTGACGATTATGCGACGCGTCGCTTTTGTCGCGCGACGCGTCGTATGTGACTCGCGACGCGTCGTACAGCCAAAAATAAGGAAGGATTTATTCCCCGAGACTTATCAGGTGAGCAGTAAACTAATTTTTTTTGACTTTTCAAATTCCCTAACGTATCATTGTTGCGAAACGTAGACAATTTAGACGTGACAATTACGTTTGTTTGTGTGTCTGCTAACATTTGTTCTTTATCGTGACTGTTGATATTTCGTTTTTTATCGTGACTTTTGATAATTCGTTTTTGTTACTTTTTACTTCAATTTACAAATTGAAATCTACCTAACAGATTTATTGCGTGATTTCATCATGTTGTTACGGACAGAAAAATTAATGATTACATGGACACGTGATTTGTATGGAAGTTCGACAAAAAGAAATGCAAGGAAGTGCGACAAAAAAAAATCCAAACTTTGTACTCGCCAATTTTCAATGTATATCTAAAACTGTAAAAAAAGAAATCATTCTCCTTCTCGCTGTAACAAAAACTAAGAAAAAACAAAAACAAGACTATATTGCTGTTGACAAGAGTTACACTTTTGAGCAAAATTTAAAACTTGTTTACCTATCTCAGAATGCGAAATTTGACAATTGTATACGGAAGAAACTAAAAAAGTACATATCGTTTTCACTTTGAAATGTGATAATTTGCGAATGATTGAAATGTTACAAAAAAAGGAACTGTATGAAAACGTAAACTGATAAGAAACTGCATTAAAACGTATTCACTACTTTCAGCACTTTCACATGACTGAAGCCTTCTGTGCATGTAAACCCAGTGTGCATGTGGACCATAATTTTAACTCAAATTCGACAATTTCCATAACTTTTTATATATTTTCACCTTTGAAATGACTAGTCCATGTGTTTTATTTTTAAGAACTATCAATCGCTCCAGAGGAGTCTACCCAATCCCCTGGAGCCTCGTGGAAAGTCAACATGTAGAATACCGCTGACATGCACATGGGGTAAACATGCACAGAGGCACACGCCCCTTTCACATTACCAAAAAAACAACATTTCAATCATCAAAATCCTCCAGTTCCTCATAATAGTCTTCATTGATCGCCTGAGAATGTGTGCAATTTCAGTATACCGTTCTATTTGTTAAAAAGAAGTAAACAGTTTACATCTATGAACATCTGTAATGGTAAACTTATAGAACACGAGATGAAAGAAGACACATCGCTGTAGTGACAACCAAAATGCGACTGTTTTACTTTCTGTATACATGCGCAAACGGCCGGGAAGTTGAAGATTGTGCCGGCCAGTCACAGGTGATACCATTTTTCATGCTTTTAGATTGCTTTATAGTTCATTGTATTTTGGAAAAAAATTTACAGATTTCCGGCGCTACGATTAGAACGATTATTGACGAAGTGTCCACCGGAATAGTGAAAGTTTTGAAGGACCACTTGAAACCTATGGGGAGTGATTTAGGGCAAATGAAAGATTTCGCGCAGCAATACTGGAAACTGTGGCAGATGCCGAACTGTGTGGGGAGTCTGGATGGCAAACACATCCGTATTCGCAAACCCGCTGGTAAGTACATATCATTTTACGCATTCTACTTTTGCCCTCATGTGTGTTGTTTCCAGTAAACATAAACATGGTGAGTCGTATGCAACGTCACGGTAAACTAAGCGTCGCATTTGCGACGCTTGCGACGCTTGCGACGCGTGCGTCACCTTCAATCAGAAATAGTCGCCAGTTTACCAAGGTTGCAAATTTTTTTGTGAAAACGTCGCTTTTCGTCGCATTTTGCGTCGCAAACGTCGCAAAATCGTCGCTTTTGCTTGAGTTTAACCGCAACCCCCACCGATTTCAAAGTAACTTCATTTGGGTCATGGGTATGTTGTGCAGATGATTTTTGGATGTACTTGTAGAGAAAAAAATTGCGCTTCTTCTGATGTACCTGGCTTCTCATAAAAGTTATCCAAAAAAAAGTTATGATTTTTTTTTAAAAAGGGCCAAATTGCGCGACGAAATGGCGACGGTCTGGCGACGGTCTGGCAACTGTAGAAAAATGACTAAATTCACAGTGATGGGAAACTGTGCAGTGAGGTGGAAATGTTTACAGTTACAAAAGTAAATGAAAAACGCCTTGCAGAGGGTGGAACGAGGTACTGGTGCTACAAGGGCTTCTCGTCGATTATACTGTTCATCAGCGCCAGCGCGGATTTGAAAATTCAGTACGTGGACATCGGTATGCCGGGGTCACAAGCAGATGGTGCTGTGCTGATCACGTCTGATTTCGGCCAGGATTTGATGTGAGTTTACATCCTCTTTGACATGTTCCAATGAGGTGCTATACATTTACACATGATAAAAGTGATACATTTACACAGACATGGCAGAATGCTCATGGCGCCACCCTGCTTGCTGCCCGGTGCAGATGCCAACGAACCTGCAAATACCATTCCGAGTTATTTTGTGGGTGATCAAGCGTTCGCGTTGCGCAAGTGGTGTATGGTGCCATATGCGCTGCATGCAGATGACAGCCAGCGACACTTCAACTATCGGTGTGTTTGAATATTCTGAAAGAAGCGTTGTTCGGTTAAACTGAAATCTAAATTTGACTGCAACTACTGCAGCTTATCCCGAGCTAGGCGTACTGTCGAATGCGTCTTTGGTATTTTGGCCAGCAGATGGCGCATACTGATGACCTGTATCGCGATGGAACCACCACGCGTACAAAGACTGGTTATGGCCTGTTGCCACCTGCACAATTGGCTGCGTGATATCCGCGGGGAAAGTGCTGCCAACCAATTTTATGAAAATGGCGATGAAAAACCACAAGACGACCCAAACGACACTGTTGAGCGAAACATAAGTTTACCTTGCATATTCACTGTTACAATTCAACATCACATAAATTCATTCCCATACACAGCTGCAGTGGCGACCAGTGTACGACAACATGGATATGATTGATAACGTGCCAATCCGAAGGGACGTTGACGAAAGAGATGCGCGCCCCATCAGGGATGCAATCAAGGAGTGGATGATGACGGACGCCGGTCGTGTTCCGTGGGTGAATCCCGCTGACTGCTGAATTTGCAACTACGTTGAATATAAAAATAAAACTGAAATATTTCCGTTGCAGTGGCAGTTAGCATTAGAGTGGCACTGGAATGGTAAACTGATGTAACAAATGCAAAAAAATTCATTTTCATGCTATCTGCTACAGCTACACTTCATTTTTCGATTGCAACCGGTTATAATGGTTGTTATGTAGTACACTGTCGTTGAATGGACAATTTTCATTCACTATTCGATTTTTGGCTGATTTTTTCTTTTTTTAATTGTGATGAAATCATAATTCGCAAAGTCTTTCGTTTCACGCCGCGAAAAGTTGTGTGATGTGTGCAGCTAATGTTCCTCTTTCATGTGTGATTTTGTTTTCCGGATTTGGGCTTTCCGTTCACGTGCTAGTGATTTATTTGCGTTTAATTGAAATAAAATCATAAAAAATCAAAAGTTTATATTTCATGTCCGCTGTGTACACCAATCGATAGCGCAATGAAAAGTGATAATTTAGAACGTTTCAATAAACGAAAAAACATAACAGGTGATTTTATAAAAATTTATTTCCACAAAAAAATGATAAATTCAATAAAAAATCCAATGTTGCACTTAAAAATATTTTAAAAATTTTGACAACATCTACACAACGTACTGTACACGATGACGCAAAAAAATTGCATAAACTATGCTCCGTTCTTCCACAATTAAAGAAATTAGAAATTAATGTTTACAGCGTAAATTCACATCACAGGCAAACTTGAAAAAAATAAAGATGGCGGCCTAAACTCCGCCCACTTTTACTATGCGTGAATTTAGCCGGTAAACTAAAAAATGGAGTTTACCACCAGTAAACTGAAAACGCCAGTAAACTAGTGTGCGTGGGGCCATTGGATGTGTTTTTTTTGCTTTTGGCACGTTTCCAAAATTGTAAATGGTAAAGTTAAAGTGGGCGGCCAGTTGTCGAATATATATATTTAGGTCATATATCATCATAGTGAGTATCAAACAGTGCTTATTAAGGACAAACTATTAGAGCAAATATGGCAGGCAGGTAGAGACTAGAGATCGCACATTTTTGTCTACTGATTAAAAACCCAGGAAAGGATATTCCACGAACCACATGCTATACAGTTTTCTGAAGAAAATTCTCCATAATGACGTCATCGGTTATTAATTGTAAATTGTTTGAAATAAAAACGTTTCAAGCAAGAGAAATGTGTTTTTCCTTTTTCGTCATTGTGAAAGTGAGTGCATAGTAAATATGGTATTGGCACGTTGTCGCATAAGACAAGACTAGTGATGGAATGGCGCCATGGCGCTGGCGCCCTTTAATGGCGCCAAAGGGCGCCAATGGTTCTCACGGTATTTTGTATTTTACCTATGTAGTTTCTTGCTAACATTGAAACTTTCGGTTCATGTTCATCATTTTTATTCCACATAAACTGCAAATATTCAGACGCTTCCACACTGATATTCACATGAGGGCTGTTTTCATCAGTTTTGTGTCACTGAAGTGTGAAAACTTCTTTTCTATATGCTAGCATGTAGTAATGAGTGATCATAAAAATATATTTGAAATATTACTCTGAATGCATCTTGTCCTCACCTATTGTAAACACTTTCCAGTCTAACTAATTGCATTTGAATGTCACAAAATTTTCATTTTAAGTTAGCATAAAAAGTAACAAGTCAACAAAAACTGATTTGTTTTTGTAGAAATTGCCAGTTCAATGCTACCTGATGTACTCTCGCTGCCATGACAAATCTATGTCCACAAAAGACAAAAAGGATTACATTAGAATAATATAAAATTGTGAAAAATCTGGCAGAATATAATTTCCACTTAAAATACTTGCAATTGAAAACGTGCATCTCATGGGAAGAAAATAAAAACACTGATTCCCATGCAATTTTTTATATAGGTACATAAATATATGTAGATAATATTCATGATAATATACAGTTTCATGGGTGTAGTAGACGGCTTTTAGGCTTTTGAATACATCAGAAAAGTGGTATTTCACACTGCTTGTCTACAGATGTGTCTCTGTTCATTTACCTGCTGAAAAAAGGACTTTTATTCTTGGCGCCATTTTGGCGCCCAGCGCCATTGTTGCTGGCGCCCTTTGGCGCATGGCGCCATTTTTCCTGGCGCTTTTCCATCACTACACAAGACATACATCTCTTTGCGTATGTAAACTAGGTATAGCTCCAAGAGCATTACTCATTTAGACATATTTGGAAATATCGTCATTCGTCGCGATCGACAACCTCAGTCACACCATTGAAAAGTGATAAATAGCTGCAAACCGCACGCTCAGATTGATCGAATCGGAATGAATTTAAAATTTGATTTATTTATTTTGGTGTTATGTAGTAAGCATAACATGGTTTTGGCTCGTAGGCAGATATTTTTAGCAAACTCATCTGACGCGATTGCCAACAACAGAATCGAAAACTCGAACCACAACAAGATTTTTCAAAACCCTCACTAGCGTGAACATTTAGGTAGATAAATACACACCATTCGATGTAGAAGTTTGCAATATTTATTAGATATAATGCGTCGCTAAAGCTAGCGAATGTTGATCCAGTACTTTATTGGGATGAACGGAAGGATGTCATAACATGCGCTCAGTTAGACAAACGTGTCGCTACGTTTATGCGCTTAACGTTTTTACCTACCTGGCGTCATTTTGGCTTCAATCGTTAGTAACAAGGTACCTTTTCAGTTGAACGTCGAACGTTTGGTCAAACGTTGGGTCGAACCTCCAAAATTGTTTTACCTATACATATTTTAATACCGCAGTGGGTATTTTTTAGTGTCTCTGGTGTAGTCTTTCTGTGAAAAACGAATACACGAACGCAAACGAAACTAAATGAATCCAGTAAAGCGAAATTTTTCGCCATTCACGTCAAAAAATCTTATCCATCAAAACTGCGATGACGCCTGGCGTCACCGCCGTCGATTCGACCACCCCCGCGGCACCGGTCCATCAATGTATGCGCGGCTACCCCCGTTAGCACCGGGGGTAGCCGTGCAAAGTAAAACGCCGTGGCGCTGCGTTATTACGTTGGCGCGAATGGCGTTGTTTTTGGTAAAAAGTAGTGTCAAATTCCGCTTTTGAACACGATTTTAATCGACACGATTGTGAGAAGTGATGATTGCTCGATCCGGCCTCGACGCTTCGCCTAACACAAATTCGAAATTATGAGCGTTTACATAAACAATTAGCTGGCGATGGCCAATTTTGCAAGCGCAACGCTAATATTTAGAGCTAATCACCTGCCGACCGCCTCACACATGCAACAGGCAGCCGGGAGGGGGGGGGGCGACTGCCAAATTACATTAATCAGGCTAAATGGCTTTGCGCGGCCGTGTTCAAGCCGGCGCCGAGTGATACTAAACTGTTCCGACCTGACTTCATGCTTCATGCATCGGAAAGCTTGGATCGTCGCCGGCGGTGAACTGCTCTAAATATATGCGTACCTATGTGCGTATAACATCAATGTATTTGCAGCCGCTTTTAGCCGAGGCTACAGTACACGGCTTTTGTGATTTTATTTGTGCCGTGCAAAACTTGTGGCACCTGTCGGTGTAGGTGCTCTCAATATCGTTACTTTAAGACTTCAAAAGAGCGTATTATAAATATATATATAGGTACCTATTTATATGTCTCCACGTCCGATAAAGCATAACTTGCATCGTTATGCGGTAATCATAACCGAAGCATTTCGACGCAGAATTCAATCAACGCAGAACGCATTTAATCTGACGTTGTTGTCATCTGCATCCAGGCATGGGCGCTATTTTAAAACTGCCTCGCGTCGCGTAGATTTTTTCTTACAGTCAAGTATACTGTACGTTTTTAAAACTGCAGAAATTAAAGTGAATCAGTTGATGATATGTATGCCTGAAGTGGGCGTCATGTCATTTCAATGCAGCACCTCTCTGTAAAGTCCGATGAAATTGACGCTGAAATCCGATGGGGCGACACACTTATTTTATATTTAATACTAAATAATACGTCGGACACGGCCAGACTATCACTTCATGCTTAAGCGTGAAAGCTTCATTCATTTGAGTTACTTGTCTTTACAAAAAAGCTCAAAATTCCACAAAAATGTATGGTCATCACAAAAACTGCAACAATGAGGCATAACGTGGAATAATTAGGTGTGTTAGATAGTAATAAGGTATGGAATGGGTGTTGGCTATAAACATCCCAATAATTCACCACCGGTGCCAATCCCAGACCCTGTAAAATGCCCTGTAAAATGTCAAATGTCATGGAAGTTGTCAAGTCATGGAAAATGCCCTGCAAAATAGCAACCGAGTTGCCATTTTGCAGGGCAACTTCCATGACTTTTGACATTTTGCAAGAAATACTACAGGGCATTTTATAGGGTCGGGGGACTGCCCCCCCTGTTCCATCCAGCTGCCATAACTTTTGAATTGTGATTGCGCATTGTGAAAAATGCAGAGTTGTTAAAAGGTACGTACGTTTACTCGAAAAATACGCGTACGCGAGTACGCGGTAAATACATTTACATATACGTTTCAAAAAAATACCGTACGCACTTGTACGCGTACACTTTCAAAGAATACGCGTACGGAAAATGTATTTATGAAAATTCAATGTGGGACATATTTATAGAGTAACTACACTGCTATGTATTTACAGAAGTGGTTCCGTTGAATATTAAAGATACGCGATGGTAGTGTCTTTAAAAATTTCAAAATTCGCAACCAAATCAAAATGGTTGTGGTGACAATGGATGTGGTAAATGAGGCGGGAGAGCGTTGATTTTGATCTCCTAGAATCAAGAGACTTTGAAAACTATATAATCTGTCATTTGCTTATAGAAAAACAGACGTTGTACACGTATGAAAAAGTGCCCACTTTTACACATTCTATGAAGAAAAGTAGTCATTTCTACACTCACAAAAAGTACCCACATTTACGCATACGTACGAGTAAAAGAAAGTATTTTACGTTTTCTATACTTTGTGGTGAGTAAAAAAAAATATTTTACGTTTACATATACTTTTAAAAAAGTTCAGTAATTCTAACAACTCTGGAAAAATGCCAGCAAAAGATAATGTCTCTCTGAACATATTTACATTTTGATAGTGGCCAATCAGAGAACAATGAACAGCTCAAGTTAGAAGTCCGCGAGGAGTTTTTCGACAACGTGATGAAGATGTCCACGAGGGGAAAATACCTTGAATCGTTGGGCATATTTCAATCTTTTGTACTTAATATTTATCTTTGTATCTCTGGATGTGAGCCAAGCACAGTGTTCCATCTAGTAGTGTTCCATCTCCAAAAGCGCCAGGAAAGGGGCGCAAGGAAACTAGCTGCCACGCGCCAAGGGCGCCACAGAAAATGGGCGCCATTTGGAAAGTAGGCGCCAGGCGCCAAGGGCGCCACGGAAATAGGGCGCCAAGCGCAAACGGCGCTATGGCGCGGCGCCCTCGAATGGCGCCATTTCATCACTAGTTCCATCCCATAAAATTGACGTTGCAAATTTACAAAACGTTAGCGACCGCCAATATTTACACGTAACGGACCAAACGTAACGAGAATAAACAAAAAATTTGCAAAAATCTATATTCAAATGTGCATTTGGTTAGATATTCAACGCCACTCTCAATGTTCGGCTTGTCTCTGATAGCGGAAAACCAATTTTGTCTGTGTTTTTTGGATACAGGTTTTTGAGAAATCGTTGCTTCGACCGTGTAAAATTAGGCACCCGTATGCATGGAACAATGTCATGAAACATGTAAAATACGACTAGCTATCTGTATTCAGTGGTGCCTCTGTTTTTGCCACAATGCTGCACCGCAACTCGCATCGCTATCCATCATGTGTTCAAATTCTAAATTTTAAATGTGTACCCATGCGTCTTGTTGTCCAAAGTGGCCGGCGTGCGGAACACAGTGAAAATACTCAGTGAAGTACGAAAAACGTCGTGCGGATAGAATTACAGCTAACAGTGATATCCACATGATCCAGTTTGATGTTCATGTAACATATTCAATCTTTTCATTTGTCAGCCGAAATTATGGCCATATTTTGGTGTCGTGCTTCTGTTGCCAGCTTATGGCGTTGGGAATCACATACGCTTCTAGTATTTGAAGTTTGTGAACCAGATTACTAGTGTGCATGTCGGTGACAGCAATGTCGCAGTTGATTCGAAGTGAAAACGGGAAGGTTCACGATAAACGAAAATAATAAGTTTGGCTCATTGTATCGGCATGGCACTAAATATGCTATGTTTCTGTTAATGATATGTTGATATTTCGCTAATACAGTCGTGAATAGAGTGTCAAAAAATTTTTTTTACGGAAAACAGAAAACGGAAAGGTAAAATTTTTTCACTTTACGGAAAACGGAAAACGGAAAGGTAAAAAAAAAATTTCTGCCGGAAAACGGAAAGGTAAAAAAATATCACTCAGCGGAAAACGGAAAACGGAAAGGTAAAAAAAAATTGTCGGCCGGAAAACGGAAAACGGAAAAATGAAATGCCGGAAAACGGAAAACGGAAAGCAAAATTTTCACGGAAACGGAAAAAAAAGAAGTGAAATTAGCACGGTAATAGACAAATTTGCAGAAGGAAAACCTGCATGCAGGTTTGCCTGTTTGGCTTTGATTGTGGTAGCTGTAAATTCTGCAACTATGGATCATGCCTGTAACTTCACTTGTAGTTCAAGCTTAACTGGACCAACAAAAAATCATCAAAAAGTAGCCATAGTGGCCATAGGAAAGGAAACACTATGACAATTTCACAGTCTAGAAGCAGTGGGAATCACTGATGACCCCTATGCAATTGATGACAACATTGCAGAGGAGATGATAATAAATAGCATAAAATTCAACAACAACAACAAACAATACTATATTGACTGGCCGTATAAAGAGAGTATCAGTGACCTGCTGTTGTGGGCACGGACGCCTGAGCATGTGCAAACTTACGCCCGGCTCACAGAGTTTTACCAAATGTCAATTTTCACCGAGAGCCACAGCAGTGGGTCTGTTGACAATGGCGAAGTCAACCCCGGTGCTGTCAGCGGAGAAGAGGGAAAATTGCAGGGGTGACAAAGAATGATGATTTTCTAAGTTCAACGTCGCCTCGCGACACCGGCTTCACATATAAACTTTCATGTTCATTTTTCATAGGCGGGGCGAGGGGAAAATGAGCTGCGAGAGAACACAACTGAAATGAACTTGTAATGTGCCCCTTATATATGTCGGCCGGCGCGTGCGCTGTGCGGGTGTCACCGCGGTGACCCGCCGCACTGCGCGCCAGTGGCGCGCAGTGCCGCGGGCAACCGGGGCGACACTTGCGTGCGGATGCGCCTGCCGGGAGCGCAACACCCCCCTCCAAGCCCGAGACAGGGGTACCAACAAAATGGAATGAAATAACAAAGTAAATTTCGGAACACAAACATGAATTATTCCAAATAGCAGAAAATAAATAAATAAATAACCCATTAGCATAGCAAAACATTTTTACAAATGAAATAAATAAATATGAGTGGTTTTGACAAACTTGGAACCTGAGAAAAAATAAAACCAATATCTGTTTTTATAGAAATAAATATGCTAAAAGTGCACACAGAAATCATGGCAAAAAACAAGCAAACACAAATTCCAAAAAATATAGCTGCTCAACCAGTCCATCACTGCTGCTTACTTTTGCTTTTTCTTGGCTGCTTTCTTGAAATCTGTTGTCACAATGTTTGCTGGGTGGCCCGTGTCTTCACCGGCACTGTAGCCCAATGGCGTTGGCAGCAGGAGACACAGGATGCAACTTGGCGCCGGCTGGTGCAGGGACAGAGGGGGGAAGCGAATTAAAATGGTCACAGATGCATTTTATGTCTTGTTGCACCCCAGGCGGACTATGTGGTGGCAGTGTCCTGTTGCTGTATTTGTGCAGGTTGGGGCGCAGCGTGGGAGACGGTCTGTGGGGGATGCTGCTGGGTGTGGTTAGCAGAGTTCAGGCCGGGATTTTGTGAGGAATTTCTGTGCATGTGCTGGCATGTGTCCGTATGAATTTACTGTTCCAAAAAGTCCTGTCTGTAGATTCATGTGACATATTTGGACCAAGGGCAACCACAGCCCTGCGGTCAGTGCTCGTGGGGTCTGGGTGAATGCCGCGATTGTTCACATCTGTATGGTGCCTCTGAGTGGTTCGATCACGCGCCTGTAGGGACAAAACCGAGAAAGCAAAGCGCACACCCGCAGCCAGATTTGGTTTGACAGCATGCAGCGGCACTGGCACTTTGATTTTTGACCGGGCGACTGTGCTTTCTAGTTTGGGGCGGTTCCAATCTGTGTTTGCACGCTTGACGCTGAGTTCACGGGATGGTGGGCTGTCTGGCTGGTAGTGTTTTGTTTCTAAATAGACTCTATCGCCTATTTTTGGGGGGGTTCCCATTTTCAGGTCATTGGCTTGCTCGTGCCGATCTTGGGCGTGTTTGAGGTGCACTTTTGCTTGCTGCCACAGTTTTTGCAACTGCCCTTGGCGGTCTGCGGCCGCTGTCACTCGTGTTGCCAGGGCTCTGAGTGTTTTTTGCAGTCGTGTGACTGCTGGGCCATCTTTGGTTTGTGTTGTCCACACCTTGGGGGGCTTCTGATTTGGCTTCAGTCATAGGTGGCATGTAACCAAAAAGCAATTCAAGCGGAGCATGCGCGATGTCATGGTTGTGTGCAACATTCATTCGCAATGCCATTTCAGGTAATGCCGCGGGCCAGTCATTCGACTTGACATTTTTCTGCACTCCCTGTTGTGTTAATTGCTCGACACTGCGGATTGCCCTTTCTGCTAGTCCATTTGACTGTGAATGGTAGGGGGTTGATGTTCATTAACTCACTTTTCCCTCATCATTCATGTCCCCTTCGGGGGTTGACCATCTATGAATATGAGATGCTAAAACTTTGAGATCCATGTCGCCGAGCGACGTTCCACCAAAATGCAACAACACAACATCTCAAACACAAATATCCTCCCGTTGTTGGCTTCGTGGACTTGGCTTCGCCTCTTGCCCAAGGTCCACATGCCAATCCAGCTGAAACTCACTGCACGTTTCTCATCTGTGCGCCACGGACTCGGTACGCAGTCAGCCCCGTTTCCCGTGTGCACAACATGGTCAGTGCACCAGTGATGGCAAACGTTCGTGGTCCGACATGGTTTCACTGACGTGGAAGAAATTTGTGCAAAGTCGCGTGTAAAATGAGGATGCGGACTCGCTGGGGTCAGGTTTCAAATTGTACCAGTCTGCCACCGAGTGGACTGTGTGGTCGGCTTTGTATGCCTCTACTAGGCTGTCGAGTACGTAGAGGATGTCATGGCGTTTGTTTATGCGCACCGCCAGATACTTGTTCTGTGCGTCTCCTGTCAGACACTGCATAAAAATGTTCATCCAAAACAGTTGCTGCTGGCTTTCTGGAATGCCCATGGCTTGCTGTGTTATCATATGGAGCCAGAAGCGGAATGGGCCAGTTTGGCTTTTTTCGTTTCCATCAAATTTGATCTGTTTATTTGCTGTGGATACGACGTGTCCAATGCCGATTTTGTCTTTTGGGGCCGTATAGTGCCTAGGGGTTGCAGGCCATCTTCTGGCGCAATGACTTACCGCTCCATGTATTCTATGATTTGGTTTAGTAGGGCGCCCTGAGTTAATGTTGCGAGTCGGTCTTCTGTTGGCCATCGCCAGGCGTCGTCAGATTGTGGCACTGTGTTTCGGGGTGAATTTCCGAGGGAGTTGTTGGCTATGAGCTGTGTTAGTTGCTCGATGAGCTTGTTTTGTTCATCAAATCGCTGGTTGAACATGGAGGCCATTGCGGCCAAGTCCAACGTTTGCGCTTCCATTTTTGCAAGCGGTGTCGGGGACGCGGAGTTGCGCGGTTGCGTGGTTGATCGCAGTAGGGGTTTGTTTGCTGCGGTGATGTTACCGCTATCACTTTCTTCCCCGCTGCTGCCACTGTCATGGCGCTCCGGGTTTTCAATCGTGATTGTGGTTTTTTGTGTGCTTTTGAAATACATGTCTGCCAGGTTTATAAACCGGCGGCCCAAAGTGGAGTTACTGTCTTTGCTGGCTATTGTGCCTTTTGGCCAGTTTGGCTTTCGCCAATAGTTCACGGATTCAATTGCGTTGATAAGTACGCCCCTTCTGCGGGCCGTTGTCCATTCAGACACTTTTTGGGTGAGTTCTCTCTCTGAATATTCCACAGGTGCGTGTAGCACTGGGTGCGATGCTGTGGCCTCTGGTGGGCCTGTGGGGGGATTGGTTGTCATTTTTTACGTTTCTCTGCGCTTGTATCGCGCCAAATTGCCACTTGTTCTGGGCGGGGATTTATTTCGCGTGGGGTTCCTGCGGTGCTGTATTGCCGCCGCAGACTATGTTTTTACATTGGGTTCGCTTGGGCTTGAGGGGATTCAAGCCAGTGTGGTCACCATGTTGTGGGCACGGACGCCTGAGCATGTGCAAACTTACGCCCGGCTCACAGAGTTTTACCAAATGTCAATTTTCACCGAGAGCCACAGCAGTGGGTCTGTTGACAATGGCGAAGTCAACCCCGGTGCTGTCAGCGGAGAAGGGGGAAAATTGCAGGGGTGACAAAGAATGATGATTTTCTAAGTTCAACGTCGCCTCGCGACACCGGCTTCACATATAAACTTTCATGTTCATTTTTCATAGGCGGGGCGAGGGGAAAATGAGCTGCGAGAGAACACAACTGAAATGAACTTGTAATGCGCCCCTTATATATGTCGGCCAGTGCGTGCGCTGTGCGGGTGTCACCGCGGTGACCCGCCGCACTGCGTGCCAGTGGCGCGCAGTGCCGCGGGCGACCGGGGCGACACTTGCGTGCGGATGCGCCTGCCGGGAGCGCAACACTGCCCATGGGAAAAGCAGAAGCCTTGGTGCAGTTTAAATCACTGATAAGAAGATTCAACAAAGATCCAAACTTATTTGAACAATACCGGAAAGTTTTGGACGACCAACTAGAAAAGGGAATAATTGAGATCTGTGACGACAAAACAGACAACAAGGGGATTCATTACCTGCCACACCAGCCAGTAATCACGCCAGACAAATTTTTTGGCTACTTTCCAAAATTATTTGGTGACTTCTGGTGAGATGGTGTTACTATTTTAATTTATGTGTTTTTCAGTTGACTTTCAATTTTATTTGACAGACGCTTCCATTTGTTTTTCATTTAATTTTGCATGAATGCACCACGCGTCACTATGAGTGGTATCATGGTCTAGGACAACTTTTGGTGTAGCATGTTACCAAAATACACCTTGATACCCGTCTGCGGATGGCCTGGGTACCGATAAGGCCATGCCACCCCGCCCCCATTATGAAATGAAATTATCTTCATAATGGATTGGGTCTACTACTACGGCAGGGTACCCCCCAGGAACCTTTCAAAATTACCCCTTTTTTTACCCACCAAACTGCAACAAAATCAGCTCTAAATTTATAAAGGTAGATTCTGCAGGCGGGGGTGGGTGAGGCGTGTGCATTATTTTTCACACTTGAGAGTTTTTGAATGTAGAAAATTTTTTATTTTTCAATTAAATAAATTTCTGTTTCTGCATACGCATATACATGTACAACATGGACCAGTGCAACTACCCCGGCATCGAGTTCAAGTGCATGTGGTAAAGGTGATAGTGATTTTGGCGAGATGTCTTTTAAATTGACATCATGCAGAATCATGTACGATGGAGGTAAGCCCAGTTTCAACGAGTGCCTTTTTAGAGGACCAATTACAACACCATTAGCACTGGGCCTACTCCTGAGGTTCAGGGCAGGCAATCCAGCATTAATTGCCAATATTGAAAAGGCATTTTTGCAAATAGGATTGCATGACCAAGCTAGAGACTACACACGATTTTTCTGGCTGTAAGATGCCTCAAAACCAGTAACTGAAAATAACTTAATAGTACTTCGTTTTAAATGTGTACTGTTTGGACTTGTCTGCAGCCCAGCAATTTTGGGAGCAGTCATAAAATACCATTTAAATGTGACAATAAACAACATGAATGAATATGAAGAAAATGAAGGGGAACGAAACCAGTTGGCGATGATAATAAACAACATTTACGTCGATAACTTCATCATGAGTGTCACGAATGAAGTTGAAGCTTTAGAACTATATTACAAAGTCAAAGCTTTATTTAACCAATGTTCTATGAACATGAGGGAATGGCTGTCAAACTCCAGATCAGTCATGAATAAAATAGCAGAAAATGACAGGAGTCCAAAAGTGAATAAAATTGTCGCAGTAATGGGCATGAAATAAAATCACTGAATGGACATGCTGGCAATATCAACACCAAAATTGCAAATTGACAGGTCACAACACCAACCAGACAAAACTTGAATAAATTATTGGTGTCAGCATATGACCCAATTGGGTTCACAGCACCTGTTTCACTGACCCTGAAATCCCAGTTGTCAATGCTGCTCCAAGAGACAAAAACAACACAATGGGATGAGCCAAATGAAGATAAATACAGATTGGAAAAACAATGGAAAAATGCCAGAAAACTGAAAATCGAGCCAGAAAATGGAAAAATGGCCTGGTAAAACGGAAACGGAAAGGTAAAAATTTTTCAGCCGGAAAACAGAAAAATGGGCCGGAAAAACGGAAACGGAAAGGTAAAAAATTTTCAGCTGCCGGAAAACGGAAAACGGAAAGGTAAAAATTTTTCAGCTGCCGGAAAACGGAAAACGGAAAGGTAAATATGTTTCAGCTGCCGGAAAACGGAAAATGGAAAGGTAAAAAATTTTCCTGCGGAAAGGCCGAAACGGAAAACGGAAACAGAAATTTGACACCCTAGTCGTGAAGAATGCATCAGCACAACATCCCCACCAATGTCACGCACTGTATCTGTGTAAATGCATATATTTATTCACCCACATTCCATTTATACCTTGTCAATGCTATTCAGCTATTACATATTTACCTTACAAAACATGACAAATAATGTGACAACACCCAATCCCATTCAGGTTACTAAAATCTACAGTGTGGCGACGGCAAATAATCAATTCACCACCTTAGATAATCATGAACAAACTGGTCGGCTTCAAGGACAATGTCGTCATGGTGGGCAAGGCGGTCGGGTCAACGTACAAAGAGCCGGCGCAAAAGTGGGTTCGATTGACAACGTGCAAATAAATGTGTCACTTTAAAAAAGTGCGGGATTTTAGAGAAAATTGCACTTGAGTTGAGTGCAAATGGGTAAAATGGTATCATGAAATGCAGTGAAACCGTATCGAATGACGGGCGTCGAAAGGGGATGCGCCCTCGCTATTGGAAGTATTCGAATGCGAACAGTTACCCTTAATTACAAAATGCACTCACTCATTTTCATGCCAATTTAGAGACGTCATCGCTGGGTCGTGCGTGGGACAATAAAATGATCGCTAAACAAGTCACCCAATTCTACTTTCTAGTAATATATGTCTGGAGTAAATTCACTGACAGCTACTGCGCGATGGCGATCGAAAATACGCCTGAATTTGTGGCGTTGTTGCGCCAATGTGCCTACACACACTAGTGTGACCGTGACTTCGTGTGAAAACTGAAACTTTTTCAAATGCAAATAAATGAACACGGTTGAATGATTTAATTCAAATTATATTTGAATTTAAATAAATGAAAGTTAAAATTTGAAAACACAAACGAATAAAGCGTACAATAATAGTAGGCTGGATGTGGCCATGTGGCCATTTCAGTTTTCACACATGTCACGGTGAAAACTAGTGTGTGTAGGGCCATTGGTGCGATGGCGCTTTTTGTACATTGCGAGGGCAGCGTCAATCTCAATTGACGGCGGACACCCACAGCAAAAGATGGGGGTGTGATGCGTCGTGAAGTGTGCTGGATGCGCGTGAAGCGGCCTCTGTGAAGACACTTCGACACGCTTCAACACGCTTCACGAGATTTTTGGTGAAGTGTCTTCCACACACTTCACCTAGCTTCACGATGGCCAAAATTTCGTGAAGCGCGCTTCCCGATGCTGACGCAGTGAAGACACTTCACAAACATTGTGCAGCATCGTTGACACACGTCTGTGATGTGAAGTGTCATCACATTCAACTTCGTGAAGCACCGGGAGGCGCCGACCAGCTTCGTGAAGCGTCGGGAAGTATTGCCGTGAAGACACTCCAAGACGCTTCACGACGCATCAAACCCCCATTTTTTGCTGTGACTCGTTGCTGCGGCATGTTTAGGCATTTTAGCTTAAAATTTATATTAGGTATTTATCTAAACGCCTTTCAATTATGACGAAAAAAGATTGCCAAGCGCCAGTATGAATTTTTGTTTCAGAAAACTATTGTAAAACTAACCATCCACTCAAGCTGAACGTTATGTTTACTACCTAATTGTGTTCCATGCGGCATAAGTTATTAGTGGAGTCTGGACGGATCTCATGATGACTTGTTTCGACATGTGATTAAAAAAAGTCCGCGTAAAATCAATTTTACGTTGACGCATCTGTTGGAGTCAGCGCTTAGGTCGTTGAAAGCGTAACTTTTCAAAATACTGATCAATTCGGAGAAGAATGCTACTGCGTCTAAACACAGATGGAAAAATACCTGTAATTATATTTAAAAAGCTTTGGCCCGTTTGTTCTGATCGGACAAATGCAGATTTCGAGTGCAAAAGTTGTTATTCAGTTCAAGGAAATTCAACTATGGCAGTACTTTTGCTATGGTGTTGTAGCCCTGCGTTCTAGCTAATCAAAGATGATCTACCACGGTACATACTGCCATAACGATGAAGAATGGTTTGTCTCGTGTTTAAATATTGAGGTAGCACCATCATCTGTTCTAGGCTCTGTCTTTCCTTACAACGCGCACTTAGCACTTTGTAGCACCAACAAAACGGCATCGCACCGTTTCCAAACTACAAATCGCCCCAATTTAATCACCTTCAAAAAAGTCAACTTTTTTGCTCTGAGGTTTGACGTTGGAAATCTCGTGGTTCTTAAAAACTTTTTTGTTAATTCCACCAAAAAACCACCATCAACCCAACCCAAAACCAACCCAGGCTATTTCAATCGGCGCTGGGCAGCGGGCCGGGCGGCCGCGGCTCCGGCGGCGGCCAGTTCACCGACGAGCCCGGCACCGAGGGGGAGAGGCCGGACGGGGCGCAGAACACTGGCTACGTGCCCGCGCCGCAGAACCTGGTCTCTGCTACTAATCCGGTGTTGAAGGTTGGGTTTGGGGGGGTTAATTTTGGGCTGTTTGTATTGCATGGTGAAAACGTGTTTTCAGCAATTATTAGTTCACGACTAGAAAAAAAGCATTTGAAAGTCGATGTCATAAATCAGAGATATTTTTAAGTTTTTTTTCCTGTCGGTATTTTTTGTTGAAAATGCACGTAAAAATGCAGAAACACAATTCAAAATGTCAATTTCACGTGGATCGTGAGTTTACGAATGCGGGAGAGTTTACGAATGCGTCTGCGGTTGACAGCTTGCAAAGTCGCAAAACAAGACGACGTATAAAAATTCACCAAAGAAATCGAAAATGCAATAATTTAGTGGAAAACAAATCGAAAATTCGAAAAGTATTCGAAAAATTGCAAATTGTAAAAACAGTTTTTTGGGAAAAAAATCGAAAAGTCATTTCAGAAAAAGTACTTTTTCCATAGTGTTTGCCACACTTGAAAACAAGTCGAAAACGCATATCGCAGCTAGCCGAGCGGGCGGCGTGCTGCCGCTGCTCCAAGCGCTGGCAGGTGGCCATCATGGCCAACATTGGTTTCATCATCGCCTTCGGCATCAGGACCAACTTCGGAGCGGCCCGATCCGAACTCGTGCACAACTACACAGACAGCGAGGGCATAAAGCATGTGCGTCGGCTGGAATTGCTTTTTGTGTGCGATTTATCACGTTTTGTGACTGATCTTTCCAATTGCCACAGAAATTTCATTAAAAATATTACCAATGAGAGTACCTAATTATGACTGGGTACATTGAATTTTTACATTCACGCACACACTTGACTGCACACAAATGTGTTTTTTTCCTACCATACGTGCCCTATTTTCGTAGTAGACAATGGATAAATTTTTGCGACCCAGGAACGCATCAAACATTGGACGCCCGATCAATTGGGCATGATGGAGGGTTCGTTCTTCTATGGATACCTGCTTACTCAGCTGCCTGGCGGCTTTCTGGCGGCCAAATTTGCACCTAACAAGTCAGTTGAGTCGGAGTGAAAGGTGCACAGCAAATTTTCCAATAGAGGAGACAGACGCCGCTTTTAGAACACATCAATCGAGCTATCGAACTCTTAAATTTAAAACAATCGCAAGATTCGCAAATTTTGACGAGCGTTTTTTATTTTGAAAATTTCAGAACGATTTCAAACAAAATTTGAAAATCAAAGCCTCATTTTAAACAAACGCTTCAACGTTCAACGTTTTACCACATTTCCTCTGCGCTTTTGCCGCCGTTAAAGAAAATAGGCAGTTCTCCAAAAACCTAACCCCTGAAAACACAGACTATTCGGTCTAGCGCTTGGCGGGGCGTGCCTGTTGAACACGTTGATGCCGTCCGCGCTGAACACGGGCGCCATGGCCGTGGTGGCGGTCGGCGCCAGCCAGGGCCTCGTGCAAGGTACGGAAAAAATAAAGGCACCTTTCACATTCTATTTATAAATAATGAGATCGATTGATTTGATTTGAGAAGATACGATTGCGAAACTTGCGATCGCAGGCGCGAGCTACCCGGCGATGCACGGCGTGTGGCGCTACTGGGCGCCGCCGTTGGAACGGTCCAAACTGGCCACGACCGCCTTCACGGGCAGCTACGCGGGCGCGGTGGTCGGCCTGCCGCTCAGCGCCAGTCTCGTCTACCATCTCGGCTGGCGCGCACCCTTCTATTTCTATGGTCGGTTGCGTGTTGCGTTGCGAGTGCGTCAGCTCAATGTACCGTATATTATTAGCTCAATGTACCGGAGTTATTTTTCATCAGAGTTTTTAGGGGGATTCAAGGGAGAGTTCTTTTTCATCACGCAGCCAGCGGGGGGGGGGGGGGTGTATACAAGGGGAGTCGTATTCAAGGATAACAAAACGCTTTCTCACAGTTAATAGCGTCTCTCTATTGCTTTTTGTCATTTATCAATATCATAACCTACTATGTAAATGTGTAATTTTGGTCACAACTTGGACTCTTATAAATGTGTAAAAAATAATGCACGTGTTCAGGCGTGGCCGGCGTGCTGTGGGGCATCATTTGGTATTGTCTTACGTTCGAGAAGCCAGCCTATCACCCCACCATAACGGAGGAGGAAAAGAAATATATCGAGGCGGCAATAGGACCAACTTCGGCGGCGCAAGTCGGGGTGAGTCCAGTTTATACGTAAATATGGTTTAAACGGGATCACGATCCCGATCCTGAAACCCCAATCCCAACCCCGATTCAGAAATCTGAAAATCCCAATTCCGATCCCGCAAATTAGAAAAATAAATCCTGATCCCGATCCTGAAAAGTCGACCCCGTTTGAACCCTAGTTTACAGTGCATCAGTTAACTAATTTTGCAACTGGCTGTCGCAAATTTAGAAATTTAGTCATATAAAAATAAAATAAAATGGAAAAAAGTGGTCATATAATAAATATAAACCGAGAAGTTTATAAAACGAAAGTAAATTACAATCCAAATCAACCGCTCGCCGCAGCTGGGCAACATCCCGTGGAAGGCGATCCTGACGTCGAAGCCAGTGTGGGCGATCATCGTTGCCAACTTTGCCAGAAGTTGGACGTTCTACCTGCTGCTCAACCACCAGCTCGCCTACATGAGGGACGTGCTAGGCATGCCCATCAACGAGGTAGGTGTTGATTACCCGTAGAATATGAGGATACAAATTGAGTATACTCTGCAGACTGCGTGCTATGCATTTTTCTGAAGGAAACACTCAATTATGATGTCATTGTCACTAAAATCAATATTGTTCCAAAAGAAAACTAAGTTTCAGGAAAATAAAATTCGTCGGTTGTACGCGACTCCGCCTTTTTCTGCTTTGTATTTTTTTCTGTGGAAGTGGGTGCATGAGTATCCTGCTCGCGCTTTATCGACTAAGACATAAAAGTAGTTTTGACGCATTCTTAGCGGTCCGTCGAGTATAACTTTGGTAAAATTGTGGTTGAGTAGTGATTGGACTACCGCAATTGGCAAAGCGAACCACAAGTGAAAAAAAACTTCAAAAAACGTTGTCGCAGAGCGGCATGTGGGCGGCGCTGCCGCACGCAGTCATGGCTGTGATAGTGCTGATAGGCGGCCACATCGCCGATTACCTGAGGTCGAACAAAATTATGACCACTACGAATGTTAGGAAGTTGATGAATTGTGGAGGTTGGTTTTCTGGTTTATTTACTTGAGATGTATTTGAGGCAAATGGCCAAAATTGTCGGTACTATTGACCGGGGCACCGATTCCCACCAGAGTCCAGACGTATTTCAATCAGCTACCACCTACAAAAGTTTTTTATATTAATTGTTGACACCGTCATGGCGCTTTCTTGACCCGTGGCGCCAAACACCAATGGCGCCACAGCAGAATGGCGCCAAGTACTTTTTGATTTGGCGCCAGCGCCAGGCTTTGAAACCGATAAAGGTAGAATAAAAGGCAAAACAAATCATAAATAGGAGGCCAGTAAACCTGTCTCTATAGTTTTTGTAAATATTTACATAATATACACAAATGCATCAAAATGCAGGATTCGGCGGCGAGGCGTTCTTCCTATTTCTGGTCGCTTACGTCCAAGAAGCCAGACTGGCAGTCACGCTATTGGTTCTAGCCGTTGGAAGTAGCGGCTTTGCTATTTCTGGTCGGTGATGTCACGAGTTACCCGAGAGTAACGATCGCAGAGAAAACTTTGATAAATTCGAAGAATTAAAAATTTTATTCAATTATTAAAAAACCCTGAAAATTGAATTTTACCGCAAACATCGATAATTCAAAATTCACAACTACCTACTTTCTAATTTTTGGGTCATTTTAGGTCGAAAATGCATAAATACCAACATATATAATGCAGAGCCATTAGAAATAATTAGGTGATTTCACACGGCATAATCACGCGGGCGCAGGTTTCAACGTGAACCACTTGGACATCGCGCCGCGCTACGCCGCCTTGCTGATGGGCATGTCGAACGGCATGGGCACCTTCAGCGGCATGATCTGCCCCCTGGTCACCGAGAATTTAAAGGCGCACGTGAGTATGCAACATATTCGACTATTGATTCTACCCGACCTTGGTCGACATTCACGGCATTCTACGTTCACTTTTGTAAAAAGAACGAAATCAATGAAAATTCATGACACAACAACTGGTTTGATGACTTTTTGTACGGGCATTCTCGCGCGTAAACAGCATTGCTCCAGCAGGAAAACATAAACGCCGAAGAAAGTGGCTGTTATCAGGCGACCTCATATGACCAACTTTCTCACATTCTGAAACGTTTAAAGAAACATTTTGTATCCAACCAATGTACAACGTTATCCAACCGCACCAATAGGCTCCCTCCCTATGTCACAGCCAAAAGTCACGCCCAAGCCAAAAACGCGTTCAAAACGCAGGGCAAATCCGGCTGGAAGACGGTGTTCATCATAGCGTCGCTGATTCACTTCTGCGGCGTGGTGTTCTACGGCATATTCGCGTCGGGCGAGCAGCAGCCGTGGGCGGAGCCGGCAGACGAGAACGAGCCCATGGCCGGCGTGGACGACTTCGCAGGCAAGGCTGGTCGGTTCCGAGTGGATTGCCCACATATTTATATAAATTGGGCACCAGGCAGGGGTCTCGAATGGGGGGAGGGGGTTGGGGGGGGGGGGGGGGTTACCGTGTTAGTGAAAAAAACGTCTGACGAAATAATAACTCCTCTGGAGTCTGGGGGCTTATTTAAAAATGTAAGGTAACTTGATTCAAAATATTTGTCAATATACCTACTACTGTATACCACAAAAAAGCTCAAGTCTGAGCGCAGTTCGAACCGGCTACGGAGCGACGAACGACGTGAGCATCACGCCGCTGCCCACAAAGGAACAGTTACTAGGCAGACAGCCACAAGGTGAGTCCAGGGGGCGTTGGGACAACATTCACTAGTTGACATCGCGAATTCGTGTGAACTGAATGTCAACTAAATAACACCAAAATGTTTTAAAAGCATGACACTTAACAGAAACAATGAAAATTAAGTGTCACTACCTATATAAAATTAACTGTAGTCTATCACATAGGAAAGTTGAAATCACATGTTATTAAACAAAATTTAGTTGGATTTAGTTGACACGAATTTTGATGTCAACTAGTGTGTGTGGGCCAATTCCTGTGGCAATTTAACATTTAGCTGGGGTTAGAAGAACTAGTAGGCATGTTTAGAGATTTTTTAAGCGAGGTATAGAAGGCCGGTTTTCAATAGAAAAGCGTCTCCAATGGCAAGGCAGGTAAAAACATCATGAACAAAAAAAAGGTGTCCTCCTGTTAGAAGAAATACGGTATACGGGGTATACTGTTCAACACAGACTTCACTCTTTAAAACATTCATAGGTAAATGGTAGTGTTAAGTTATCGAAGTTTGTTTAGTGCTCTTTTTTCGGGTTGAATAACTCTCTGAATGAACGGTTTGAATGTTATTTGGACTCAAACGACACCAAGGACGTATCCAGGGGGGGGGGCGGGGGGGGCTGCAGCCCCCCCCCTTCCCGGGGTGAGACCTAAAAAGTTCCGGAAAATGCAACTTTTCATGTATATTTTTCGATGCTTCTCAAAAATTTTGCGCGCAAGCGCGCAATGTTCTCCCCATGCATTGTATTTTCAGCAGATCGGTCCCTGTAAACCAAGATCCTCGGAAATGATCATATTTTTGCGACTTTCGCTGAATATGTATGCATATTTACATACATAATAAAGCGGTTCCTGTCGCTGGCGCCAACGCCAATAACGCCATGGCGTGGCGCCTTTGTATGGCGCTAGCGCCAAAACGCCTTTCCGTCCGTATTAGGGAAAAAATTTAGGGGGGGGGGGGCTGAGCCCCGTTCGCTGGCCTCCGTAAACAAGCAGCCCCCCCCCGCTCAAAAATCCTGGATACGTCCCTGAACGACACCATGAATAACTTACATCAACGTGTCCGACCTTTACCATGGTGGATATATTCAAAGGAATATTATACGAACATTAGAATTGATGGAAAATGCCCCGCACCGTATCGCAGGAGGCAAGAACTGGTGCAATGGTTATGAAGACGATCATGAACAGGGCCAAACGGACACTTATCAGAATTACTGACTGCATTCGTCCACCAGGGACCAGTCCCGCACCTGTCAAGTGACATGTCAAATATCAGACAACATTTGTCAAGTCCCGCGTTAAATATAAATCGCAGGTACACTGCAAATAAAAAAATTCATAGGTAATTCTAACCATACATCATATTTACACTTGACATATTTGTCTGACATTTCACACTTGAACTATTTTATATACTCCACGGATCGCATGCTCTGCATTTTTCTAAGGGAAACACTCCATCATTGCGTCATCAACTATAAAATAAATACAATTGTTCCAAGAAAGAAATAAAATTTCTAAATAGGTAGGTAAATAAAAAAAAAGGAAAAACTTTCCTCGCTTGTACGCGACTCCGCCTTCTTATCTTTAAATATATATTTTTGAAAGTGCATGTATATGTTGGTTGTACTCGACTCTGGCTTCTTATTTTTAAAATATTTTTTTTTGTAAGTGCGTACATAAGCATTTATCATGCTCGCGCGTTATCAACTGAGACATAAGTAACTTTGGATAAATAATTCGCGGTCCGCCGAGTATACTACCTATGTCAAACTTATATAGGTATGCAAAACTGACCCCGGGTGCCATTTCCAGACCCTGTAAAATGTCAAATGTCATGGCAAACTTCGTTTACCGGTAATTATACACAAACTTCGACACTTTGCTTGACATCTGACATTTTACAGGGCATTTTAACAGGGTCTGCGAGTGCCCCGGGGCTGATTCCGCATGTACACATATGACAGGATAATTTATACCTAAGTGGTGAGTCAAGTAACTGACAAGTAAGCTAATCAGTACCTTTATTTAAAATTTACTTGTCAATTGACATAACTCTTATATCTTAACTTTACTACTTTATTATTACTCGTTTATACCTGCGGAATTGGCATCAGATGCAATGATTTATATTTGGCTTTGTACTTATTTTTCAATAAATATTTACAACAAAGATGTACCCAGACAAGAGGGGGGGGGGGGGAGTGCGCATGTTCTCACTGCACAATATCTCTATTGATATGTATTTATGTTGCATGAGTAAATATGATCAGGTACACCACCACAAATGCAGTCAACGTGGTACTAGTGTTGGAATGGCGCCACGGCGCTGGCGCCATTTGAGGGCGCCAAGGGGCGCCGTCCCATGGAGCCATTGGCGGTTGGCGCCCTTTCCCCGTGGCGCCCGGCGCTCAGTTTTTGAATGGCGCCATGGCGCCCTTCTTCCGTGGCGCCTGGAGCCCATATTTGGAATGGCGCCAATGGCGCTTGGCGCCCTTTTTCTGGCGCTTTTCCATCACTACGTTGTACCATATATTGATGTGTACATAAATAAATAAGTAGGTATATAGTAGTAGATATTGAAGCCAACGCCAATGCCATTCCCGCCATGGCGTGGCGCCTATGAATGGCTGGCACCAGTGTGACCAATGGCACCGGACTCCATTCCACAGTTACAGAGGCCAAATTTTTGGGGTGACCCCCCATTCGCCGGGCTCAGTATACAATCTGCGCCCCCCACTTGATAATCCTGGGTACGTCTAGGGTTGGAAAAAAAACGTTTTTTTTTAACTCGATGTTTGTTTGTTTTAAAAAACTTTTCTTTTTTTTTTTAAACGTTTTTTTTTAAAAGCTCCCAGATATGACCTAGTGTCAACATATATAGGTATATCAGACACTGGCAATACTCTGTGATGTTAAATATGACCATATAATGGCTGTGGAGCCATGGGATAGCATTATAAGTGGTGATTTGTGTCAAAAATATCCATTTTTCGTCGACATATCGTTCGTATATCGCCTTATAGTCGAATGTTCGTGACTTCAGGTAAAGTTTGGCACGGAATGGTGATCAAACAAGGTTATAAAAGGAGGTTGTTACTTTGGGAGTGAAGTTACACACTGTGGAGGTACATGGAAGCACATTACCTCAATATTATATATTACAGCAACATATGTCGGCTTATTCACCCATGGTAGCACATAGAAATGGATGTTTTGATACTAAAAATGCAACAAAACCAATGAAAACAACCACCAATGTCAATTTGTGTGTGAAATTGCGCGCTTGCGCGCAAAAATTTTGCAAAATACCTAGTGCTTAGTACTAAAAATTTCGGCTGATGTTTTTTTTTTAAAAAAAAACATTTCGGACGTCATGTTTTTTTTAATAAAAAAACGTTTAAAAAAAAAAAAAACGTTTAAAAAAAAACATCGGCCAACCCTAGGTACGTCCCTGTCTGTGATTATGATTATATGTATTCTATTCATCTATTGAGTTATATTTTATACAATGAGCGTTTGCTAATAGTCAAATAATAATATCATGATAACAAAACGCTTGTAAGGTTAGTAACAAAACAGAAAGTTTGTGCAAAATAACCAGTCAGAGAAAAACGAAAAGAATAGAAATATTGATAGTAGATGACATGACAAGAGAAGATTTCGATTAAAATACTGTAATGGCCGCGTAGTTGCGGTCATTGAACTTTGCTTGGTTGGGGGTTGTTAATTGAGCGGCGGCCCTAATTACACTCTTTGAAAGTGCACGGGCAGGTGCCAAATGAATTCCAGGGCCCAATTTCAATACTGGCGCTTTATTGTAGCGAAATCAGTACATAAATATAGTAGAAATTGGGGGGAAAATTCAATCATAAATATGTCAGAAAATTAGAGAAAATATTGACCGCTTAAACGCGAAAACATTGACTGCCAGCCGATTGAAAATATCGGCTGGACATGCATAAGATATGGATAAAAATGTCACAAACGGAACGCGCCAAACGGTCTACTACATGGCGCCTAGTACATAACACATACCAGCATACATAGGCAACACAAAACGGAACACCTAAAAACCGCAGAGTACATAGTGAATACGTAAATACCTAGGGCACATAAAAACAATAGAGCGGCGTGTGGGGGGATATCTACTTGGCTGGCGAACACTTACATTGCATTCAAAAATCTACCATAAGAAAATGAATGTAAATATATAGAAAATAGATGCCTAAAAGTGGTGGCATAACAATACAACAATATTTTTAGGTAAGTATTACATTGAATTTTTATACATTGAAATTTCAGGTGATCAGCACATATTTACGGTTCGTTGTTACGTTTACGTTTACACGGGAATTTTGAAAGTATTTTACATTTCTAGCATGAATACTCAAAATTTACGTTTACATTTACGTTTTCCAAAAATGCCAGTGTTTTAACCACTGTTGTTTATGACCAATTTATAGAAACGTTCAAGACATACAATGCGAAATAAGACAAATCTTCACATCCAAAAATGTAAAAAAGTGCAGTTGCAATCTGGAAGCCGACCTGGGGGCACTATCTAAGCCTGTCAAATGCCCTATACTATGTCGACTGTCATGCACAGTGCAACGCGCAAACTTAATTTGCCATTTAACATGGTATTTTACATGACATTTTAAAAAATTTCATCAGTTTACCGGGCATTTTGCAGACTTTGGAAGTGGCACCAGAATCAGACTAAAACAGATGCAAATCTGTGACTTGGGCTCGCGAGCGTCTCTGCCGTGTCAGTCCACGTGTTCGAGTCCTCATTATATTTGGTTATCAGATTGAGCACTCCTCCAGCATATCCACCGACAAAGTAGAAAACATCATTGATAGTTGGCATAGCTCCACAACACCTAGGAGATGAGACGGTGCCAGCTGGCGACCATTGAATGTTATCAAACCTGCGCAGCAATTTCTTAAATGAACATTCCTGGATGGAGCATTACCTGAACAGTGAAGCGCACTTTTCACAGGTGGATGGGTACGACCAGGGGGCAGTCGCAGACCATGCAAAATGCCCTGTAAAATGTCAAATGTCATGCAAAGTGTCAAAAGTCATGGAAAATGCCCTGCAACTCGGTTGCCATTTTGTAGGGCATTTTCCATGACTTTTGACACTTTGTATGATATTTGACATTTACAGGGCATTTTACAGGGTCTGGGACTGGCACCAGGGGCTTGTGTTGGAGCTCTGTCCACTGCAGCAGAACAACTTGTCGTGGTATACACCACATGTTGTGGCATGGGTATCAAAGCCAAGAGGTGGTTCACTTTTCCAGGATTCCAAGTTTACATCAATCGAATACACGTCTGGAATGAGGTGAACCACATACAAATACTCTCCCCTCGTTAGATATTCACAACAAAATAGAACTTGCCTCTCACATCATGATATAGGGCTTCATCACGACCTGATATAGCAAAAATACGGTTGTGGAAGTTTACCATAAGAATGTGAACCCTTCCAACACCCAGTATATCGGGAGCATTTTCTATAACCCCAGTATCCAACCAGTACCTGCACCAATGATGGGAAAGTTTTCTTTGAGAAACAATTTGAGTTTTTCAAACTGTTTTTTAACAACTATGAATATCAGATATCGACTATTTGTTCGTATGGAATATCAAATATCGGTATAGAAAATTCTGAAAAATATCGCATATCGATATCAAATATCGAATATCGATACCGAATATCGATATCGAATACCGATATCGAATATCGATATCGAATATCGATATCGAATATCGATATCGAATATCGATATCGAATATCGATATCGAATATCGATATCGAATATCGATATCGAATATCGATATCGAATATCGATATCGAATATCGATATCGAATATCGATATCGAATATCGATATCGAATATCGATATCAAATATCGATATCGAATATCGATATCGAATATCGATATCGAATATCGATATCGAATATCGATATCGAATATCGATATCAAATATCGATATCGAATATCGATATCGAATATCGATATCGAATATCGATATCGAATATCGATATCGAATATCGATATCGAATATCGATATCGAATATCGATATCGAATATCGATATCGAATATCGATATCGAATATCGATATCGAATATCGATATCGAATATCGATATCGAATATCGATATCGAATATCGATATCGAATATCGATATCGAATATCGAATTTCGAATATCGATATCAAATATCGATATTGAATATCGATATCAAAAAGTCATATCACCCCAGCCCTACTCCATTCAGAAATCACTTCTGTCTCAATGCTTGAGCCTTGAGTCATTGTTTGAAAACTTATATTGCTTAAATACACTACTCCACACTAATGATGGCAAACCCCCCCCCCAACAAAAAAAAGTATTTAAATTTTTATGTGTTTTTTCTAAAATGAATTTTCAAATTTTTCTCCAAAATAATTTTCGAATTTCGAATTTAATTTTTGCATTTTCAAATTTTTTTCAATATTCATTTTGGAGCTTTAAATTCTGTATTTAGATAGTTTTAATGCTTCCATCGCGTTTTAACTTTATTTTCACTGTTATTTGGCATTTTAAATAGCCAAAGCCGTTTTTTTGACCGTTTTTTTCAATTGTGATCAAAGTTTTTGATGAGCGGCGTGTATTTCAGAGTGAGTAGAGTGCCATGGTTGCAAATAGAGTTCACAAATTTTCAATATAGTTCAGATTACTTGGTTTATTCCTAAATTTAGGGTGGCAGAATTTACCATACCGTATCGTACTGTACCGCATTTTTGGAACATTTACCGTACCGTACCGTTTACCGCACTTTTAGAAATTTACCATACCGTGTACCGCATTTTCTAAAATTTACCGTACCGTACCGCGTACCGCACTCATTTACCGCAGAAAATGCGGTAAATTTCACTCAGTTTGACCTTAAAAATGCCCCTTAAAATTGACTTTAAAATGTGGTGTTCTGCAATTTTTTGGCGCGCAAGCGCGCACATTTGACAACATTGTTTCCACTGATTTGAAGTATTCTATTGATTCTAACTCTTGTATTTACATAAGTATAATGTGTGTGTTTTCAATCAAGCCATGTGCTTCAAATCGCACTGTAGGCGTTTTACATCACCCTCAATGTTCTGAGCTTATTTGTTGTAGGTACATATGTTTGATGTAGGGTAGTTTACAAAAGGTAATCAGCAGAAAAATGATTTTTAAATGAAATAACAACTTTGATGTTGAATTAAAATCTGTTGCTTTCCCATGGCTACACAGCAGGGGTCTCCAATGCGGGGTTGAAGTGTGTCCCCAAATTGAATTCATGGCTTATTGCCTATTTTCAGCTTTTTTATGTTATATATGCACTTATTTTTTCACCCACTTTTAGCAATTTTAACCATTTCTTCCTTCTAAACCTTGAAAAAGCCTATATATTGAGCCACTGCATTGTGGTTAATGTAGTTCTATGTCATCACACTGTTATTGTGTTCTAAAGTCCATTAACAAATTGCATAATTCAATTTAGTGTCAATTCATAAAGTAAAAATTGTCTGTAGTCCGGCACTGGTACATTTCTGACAAGCGAAAATTTACCGTACCGTACCATACTGTACCGTGAACCGCACTTTTCAGATTTACCGTACTGTACCGTTTACTGCACAATTGGAGATTTACCGTACCGTACCGTTTACCGCAAAAGAGAAAATTTACCTTACCGTACGGTTTACCGCAAGGCCGTACCATCTGCCACCCAGAGTTGGAAAAACGTATTTACGTTTACCGGAAATACCCGGTTATTCGGTTATTTATATTTACGTTTACGTTTACGTTTTCCAAAAATACCATTACGTTTTGTTACGTTTTCCTGACCAAAATACCCGGGTACTAGGGAAAACGTAAAAATTATGATATTTAGCAGTTTCTTAGTGGCCGCGCCCCCATACGGATCTGCGTATTTCCATGAATTCTCTACAGATTTTGATCGTCAAGCACTTAAAATCATCAGAATAATGTGGTGATCACTTTAGTGCAGCGATTAGGATGATTACAAACAATAACTCAAACATTTTATAAACTCCGACACATAGTCACCATTTGTCAACCGACAATAGTCAATGCCGCACAGAGAATATAGGTAACTGTATTTTGTAATAAACTGACAACAAATCATGAACAAAATAGTGAAAGAAATCTCATATTTATGATTCAAAATTTAACACAATTGCAGGTACCCTCTTCAGATAGGTGTGGCAGATTTCACAGTATATTTGATGGAGTGTTTTTCCAAAATAGACTAAAAACAGTTTTAAAAGTTTCAATGCACTGAAATTACTGTCTGTTCCCCTTACATAGGTGGCTGTAGAGTGATCATTTAGCCATGGGCTTGTGAAATTTGCTAGAATAATTTGTTGATATTTAATAATAATAATAATAGTTGTCTCACTCATGTTGTTGATTATGGTGAGTAGTGTTGGAAAAAGCGCCAGACTTTTAGCGCCAAAAGCGCCATGGCGCTTTTCAGGACCACTGCGCCAAGCGCCGATGGCGGCAGAGCGTTGTAGCGCCAAGCGCCAATAGCGCCACAGCATAATGGCGCCAAGCGCCAAAAGCGCCATGGCGCTTTTTGCTTTGGCGTTAGCGCCAGGCGCCAGCGCCATGGCGCTTTTCCATCACTAATGGTGAGCATGTAGTGCTAAAAACATGAAGATATCACGGAAATCAGCGATTGACCCATCCAAAGGTGAAAATAATGGTATTTTCCAAAGCACAGTGGCAAATACGACACAGTTAACATTTTTACGTTTATGCTTTTTTTTTACGTATTCCTTGGTATTTTAAAAATACCTTACGTTTTAGTATTTATACTTTTGATTTGGAAAAGGTATTTACGTTTACGTTTACGTTTTCTAAAAATACCAGTATTTGTACAACTCTGCTGCCACCCTACCTAAATGGATGTGTCTGCCTCTGCTGACGCTGACACCATATTGGCATTTTTTGACATATTTTCAATACTTTTTGGCTTTTTCAGACACACCGCATTTTAATCTTCCATTGATTTCACACATTTAACTTAAGAATGCGTGTTGTGGCCTTGAATTCCCTTAAAAATTCAAAATTATTTTCAAAATTTCGAATTTTTGAATTTAGGAATTTTTTGAAAAATAAATCGATTTTTAAGTGTTTTTTCCAGGGATGAAATAAAAATTCGAAAATTATGAAAAAATTCGAAAATTTGAAAATATTTTCGAATTTTCGAATTTTTTTTGCCATCGTTACTCCACACACGAGAATTCTAGTGGCGAAATTTAAAAACCTTCCTATGCTTTCATCTCTACTAATTTTCTGGCACATGCACTAGTGATTTTGAAGGTGAAAATGGGCGAAGGGGTGACTTTGAGCAATGTCATTTCTTAAAAGCAATATGCAAAATGCAATTTTCAAACAGAAACATACACAAAACAGGTGGAAGAAGGAGCCCCACCAGAGAGTCCACCACAGAAGAGCATTCTGCCCCCTGGAATTTGTAAACTTCCTTGTAGATGGAACCCCTGATAAGAGATAGGGATATCTGCAAGCCTTGATACATTATAGTTTGTTGGGTCAATCTTGTTCACAACACCAGAGTACGCTGAAAAAAGTGTATTTATTCATGTGAAAATAGAGAAAGCAGTACAAGTGATATTGAGATAGTCAAGCTAACCACATAACGTTACAAAAATTTAATCTAGAGTTGAGAAAAAACATTTTTAACGACAACATTTTTATAAATAAAATGAGTCCTTTCAAAAGCAATGATGTAGACAGGGGGCGGGGGGACAGGCACAAAGTATGCCAGGAATGGCACATTTCTATAGCGATTTTGTAGATATTTTTGGAGGCAATTCCATGGGGGAGTATGCGAGTAAATAATGTAAGTTATTATATAGTACACATTGTGCCTACACACACTAGTTTTCACCGTGACTTCGTGTGAAAACTGAAAATTTTTCAAATGCAAATTAATGAACACGGTTGAATGATTTTATTTAATTTTAATTAGAATTTAAATTAATGAAAGTTATAATTGAAATTTTTTAAAACTAAAACACATACAGCATACAAAAAGAGTAGGCTGGATGTCGCCATGTCGCCATTTCAGTTTTCACATCGGTCACGGTGAAAACTAGTGTGTGTAGGGCCATTGGCGCCAATGCCAACGCCATCATGCCATGGCGCAGCTCCTACAAATGGCGTCAGCGCCATAACACCATTCCGCCATTATAGCGGCCAAATTTGAGGGGCGGGTCTTTTTCATTTTCTGATTTCATTTGCAAGTGCAAAAAAAATTTCATTTCTGTTTTTCATTAATCTTTTGACACTCCATTCAGAAATATTATAAAGCCCCAAGGTAACATGCTCAGTATTATAATACATCTAGGGTGTCAACTTTCCATTTTCCGTTTTCCGTTTCCGCTTTCCGCAGGCAAATTTTTTTCCGTTTCCATTTTCCGGCTGCAAAATTATTTTTCCATTTCCGTTTTTCCGGCTCATTTTCCGTTTTCCGGCTAAAATTTTAGTTTTTCCGCTTTTTTTCCATTTTCGGGCTCAATTGTCTGTTTTTCCAACTTTTTTTCCATTTTCTGACTTAATTCTCTGTTTTCTCTTTCAGCCAAACTGGTAAACATGCATGCAGGTTCTCAATTGTGTGAATTGTTTCTATTTCTAGCAAGATTTCTGCAAATTTTTTCATTTCTGGATAAATTTCTGCAATTTTTTTTCCGTTTCCGGCAAAATTTCAGCAATTTTTTTTCCGTTTCCGGCAAAAAGTGTAGATTTTTTTCCGTTTCCGTTTTCCGCCAAAAAGTTTTTGTTGACACCCTAAATACATCAACCAGCAGTTTCAGCACAACATTTTACATAAAAACACGCAAACCTAAGTAAATTCTCCAAATCCAAAAAGAAAAATGACAAAAACGGGCTCATTCGATGTGGCTGATGTGGACGCGTTCGATTTATGGATAAAGTCGAGGAGCGACAATATCACAAACATGATAACTTTAGAGTGAACATCTATGAACTGTCTATCCATGCCTGGACCGCGAGCAGACACACCTGAGAATAAGTATACAAAGCCCTTGTGGTACGCGGCCACATTATCTGCAGCTGCAGCTGGATCACTTGTGTAGTATGGCAGCTGTGTGTGTTGTGCCACAGCATGTGCACTGGCACCCGGGATCCATTCCTGCCACCTTTCATCATCACCATCATACCTTGGAAAAAAGGTCCACAGCGCTGCGATGATATTGAATCTATTGTATATACTCGAATAAGTCCCCTAAGTAAATAACTAACTAAGGTTTAGTTATTTTTTATCAGACTATTTTTTGAATGAGGAGTTATTTAAGAGGGGGGGAGGGTATTAGAGGGGAGGAGTTCTTTGTCAGAATATTAAGTAAAATACATTATAAAAATATTGTATGAATGGGGTTAAATTGGTTCCATCATGCTGTAAGTCAGGATTAGTGATGGAATGGCGCCATCGTGCTGGCGCCCTTTTCTCTGGCGCTTGGCGCCATAATCTCGAATAGCACTATGGCGCAATTTTTCGATGCCGTCAATTTGGCACCAGACACCATTGTTTTGGATGGCGCCAAAACGCCACAATGTTTAGAATATCCATTTTCAAGTGCCTTATTTGCTGAAGGCAGACAAGGCAGTTGAATATGGAAAAATGTTACCGTTATACCGCTATTGTGGTGCCGTTCGCGTTGGGCGCGGGGGGAGGATATTTCAAGGGGGTTTATAGATTCATGTTCATTTTGAGGGGGTATTTCGAGGAAATACGGTATGTCATTTATACCTGAATGCAAAAACAGGCCCGTTTAATATATGTACACCAAGTTTATTTAAAAACACCGCACACATTGACTCCATGGTAAACACACCAGTAAATTTCATGCATACATATTCCTTTTCATCCCAGTACAGCCATTGTCCACTGCCATCACAAGTGACCGTAAGCTGCCTCTGTCTACTGGTTGGGAAGTAGTTTCCATTCAGACATGTGATTGTAGCCACTGCCCCAGATTTTAACAAACCATGGTCATTAGAGATATGTAATGTTACCCAGAAATACTTACCGTATTTCCTCGAAATACCCCCCTCGTTTGACCCCCCTCTCGAGACCACTATGAAACAATCACCCCCCCCCCCCCCTCGAAATACCCCCCAGATTGAGTGTAAAGAGAACGAACATGACAAATACTGCAGTTTGTGTTCTGCGTAGTGCAGAACACACGTTAAAACAGTGTCGTAATCACGTTAGAACAGTGTATACCGTATTTCCTCGAAATACCCCCGGGGGGGGGTTATTTTCTCAGAGTGAGAATTTTGAGGGGGGGGGGGGGTTAAACGAGGGGGGGGTATTTCGAGGGGGGGGGTTATTATTTCGCCAGAAATTTTTTGAAATCCCAGTACTAAAATGTCGTCTGAAACGTACGCAGACGTCGAAAAATGCAACAAAAATCGCCATTTATAAGACTCTAAAGACATTTATAAGTGTGTAGACGTACAAACACTGTTCTCACATAAAAGAGTCATCATTTTTAACGTGTCTTCTGCATTGCCCGGATGACAAACCGCAGCCTTTGTCATTTACGTTCTCTATACACTAAATTTGGGGGGGGGGTATTTCGAGGGGGGGGGGGTTATAAGTTCATAGTGTGCATTTTGCGGGGGGGGGGGGGGTATTTCGAGGGGGGGGGGGGGTATTTCGAGGGGGGTATTTCGAGGAAATAAGGTATACCATCTACGTACTACTATTAGTCTACAGCAGGGTTGGTTTTAGTAAAATTCTTTTTACTAAAATTGTATTTTATTTTTATTAAAATTGTATTTTATTTTTATTTTATTCTTCAATTTTCCATTTTATTTTTATTTTATTCTTCAATTTTTCATTTTATTTTTATTTTATTTTTATTTTTTATTTTAGTTTGTGACCAGGATTGATTTAAGTAAAATTCTTTTTACTAAAATTGTATTTTATTTTTATTAAAATTGTATTTTATTTTTATTTTATTCTTCAATTTTACATTTTATTGTTATTTTATTCTTTAATTTTCTATTTTATTTTTATTTTATTTTTATTTTTTTCTGAGATTTTTCCAACCCTGGTCTACAGGAGTGTATACTAGTGATGGAATGGCGCCATGGCGCTGGCGCCCTTTAATGGCGCCAGCGCCATGGCGCCATTGGCGCTTGGCGCCCTTTCCTCTGACGCCATCTGGCGCCCGGCGCCATTATTTCAAATGGCGCCATGGCGCCCTTGGCGCTTGGCGCCATTTTCGCTGGCGCCAATTTGGCACCCGGCGCCATTGTTTTGGATGGCGCCAAAAATGGCGCCAAAATGGCGCCAGAATTCGGCGAATAAATGCGACCAAATATGACATTTTTTGACATTTTACCGTAGATCGTACACAAAGCAGTCAATTTACCAATTAGCAGCACAACCGTATTTCCTCGAAATAGCCCCCTCGAAATACCCCCAGGTTTTTTTGAGCTGAGTAAAAATAACCTCCCTCGAAATACCTCCGTCTGGAATAAGTTACATCATGTACACAATGTACATTATGTATTACTCGATGCCAATGTGCATCACAGCCATACATAAGACTAGTTTGTGTAGCCATCTACGTTGATACATCTAAATAATTATATGCTGTTTTGTCACTTTTATTACCAGTTTTGGGGGTGTAAAAGCCCATCTTTACTACAATCTGTCTCGAAAATTTCTGGGGAAATAATACAACCACCCCTTGAACAAAACCCACCCCCCTCGAAAAGCCCCCCCTCGAACTGTGACACTCTGCACACAATGAACATTGCACTCTATGAAAAATACACCCTCATGGGTATTTCGAGGAAATACGGTATAGCTGCGATGTAAATTGGCAGCCATAAAAAAATCATGTTCATTGCAAACATGATGTACCGTATTACAGATGGGGGGGGGTGTCGAGTGGGGTTTATTTTTCCCCAGCTCGCTCAGAGCTTGGGGTATTTCGAAGGGGCATTTGGAGGAAATACGGTAACATATTGCTCTTCTAAAAAAGCTTCTGTTATGACATTTGTGCTAAAATAGTGACTTTCATCGTTGGCGCAGAGTTGTTAAAATACCGGTATTTTTGGAAAGTGTAAGTGTAAGTGTAAATACACTTTCCAAATTTTGAGTATGGATACCAAAAGTGTAAGGTATTTTAAAAATACCTAGGAAAGTGTAAAAAAAGTGTAAGTGTAAAAAATTTTTTTAGAAAGAGCTCTCACTGTGGAGCATTAGAAAACATCGCTATTCTCATCTTTCAATTTATTTATCATTTTCATGCATTATTTCACATTTTCAGCCTTTTATGAAACATTTCAGACTGTAACATATACTGTAGTGGTATTGAGTTCCCTAATAATGGCACTTTTTCAGTGTCGATATTTTACTGATTAAGCAATGCGATACACACTGTTTAAATGCAAGAATGGACATGCAGCAAATGTCAATGCAAAAGTTGACTTTGTGTCCAGCTGGTGAATTTCCATTGATCTTGTCCTTTTTACAAAAGTATGATGAAACTGTAGAATACCATGAGTACTGATCAAAGGTTGTAGATCAAATGCTAGTTTGTACATTTGTCATATCTTCTACATTCAATGCATTTTTTGTATATGACCCTATTTTTTGCTTTCTCAAAAGCATAAAACAGGGCCATCTGAAAGAAAAAAATACACTTTCTGTACCCGGGTATTTTGCCCAGGAAAGTGTAAAAAAAGTGTATGGGTATTTTATGAAAGTGTAAGTGTAAGTGTAAATATAAATACCCATTTACCCGGGTATTTTGGGTAAGTGTAAATACACTTTCTCAACTCTGCGTTGGCGCCATTTTGGCGCCCGGCGTTATTTTTCCTGGCGCCCTTTGGCGCCCGGCGCCATTGGCGCTTGGCGCCATTTTCTCTGGCGCCCGGCGCCATTATTTTGAATGGCGCCATGGCGCCATTGGCGCCTGGCGCCATTTTTCCTGGCGCTTTTCCATTACTAGTCTATACATGTCAGTTATTGATGCATTTTTCTACCCCGGTGTACATCACAAACGACGATTTTGTACTAGGATTTGAAAAAATTTCTGCCGAAATAATAACCCCTCCCCTCGAAATACCCCCCCTCGTTTAACCCTCCCCCCTCTCGGGACCACTATGAAACAATCACCCCCCCGAGGAGTATTTCGAGGAAATACGGTAAACATTTTTGTCTCTTGTGCATGTGCTGTCAGATGCACAATATATTTATACCGTATTTGCTTAAAAAATTGCCCTTGAATAACCCCCTTGTTAAATGGGCGAAGATAGAATAAGTCCGCCCCCCCCCCCCGAATAATCCAAGCCTTTAGGCACATAATAAATTTGCTGTGTCCAATTTGAACAAAAAAGGCCTATTATTTTGTTAACAGTGCATATTTCGTGAAGTGAGTTGATAGAAACATGATAGAAAGTTTAGACAAAATAATAATCCCCCCTTGATTAGTTTTCTCTGTCGGGAGAATTAAATCTGGTTCCAGGGGCTGAGAATTTGACACTTTATTGTCAACATATGGAAATTTATGGAAAGTATGAGAGGGCCAAATTGGACACGCACCATGGGCCTGGAATTCGGCCTGAAACTTAAACTGTGATTAGCATTCAAAAAATAACCCGTGATTTATATTTTCAAAAATCACAATAAATATAAATAACCCATGATTTATATATATTTATATTTTTTTCAAATTCTGAGTGATATATTTATATATTTTTTTTAAATTCGAAAAAAAATCACTGAGAAAATCACTCATACTAGATACATTGTGGTTTAATGATTGCACTTTATGACTAGAACATGTAATCTGTGCAAAACACTTTTGTGAGTGATTTTCTCCAGAAAATCGTTCTATGTTCATGTAGAGCATTTTTGAGTTAAGATATTGTGCCTACACTTTCACCATGACTCTTTAAAAACTGATATGGCCAAAAATGATGAGATTTTACGGTTTTCCACTATTGAATGGTCAGTTTTCATATGGCATGAATTTTTGTCAGGTGGTGTTGGCAAGTCACTAGTTTGGCCTTGTGTTTACCTAATGTGAAACACCGCAAAAAAATGGTTGTGAGGATGTGCGGTGAAGCATCATGAAGTGTCTTCCTGCCAACACTTCCTGACGATTCACCAAGAATGCTGGAGCTTCCACACACATCACAAAAATCTGTATGAAGACACTTCACGCTTCTTAATATGGCACTCCCAGACAAATGTATGCATAGGGGAAGCATGTTGAAGCGCTTGCTTCGTGAAGTGTCTTCCACACGTTTGGATGCGTGTAGAGGGTGAAGCTACGTGAAGTGGGTGGAAGACACTTCACTGAGATTTTCATGATGTTGGTGGAAGCAGGTGAAATTGTGTGGAAGCGTGCTGCTTCACATGCATCCAGCCTGCTTCCACACACTTCGCAGATCCATCTTTGCTGTGAAAACTCAAATGATGACAAATGGTGATATCACCATCACTTAGTTTTTGTGTGTGACAAAGATGTCAATTGTTTTAGTAATTGCTGAGCACCTATTTAGCCAAATGTCCACTGGACAACCAGGCGCTCAAGGTTGAGTGCAAATGTTTGCATTGCAAAATGTTTTTTTAACTTGTCATTGAGGTTGTAGGTTGAATTTTTCTGTTCTGATATTTGCTTGATGTTTTCACTTGTAAAATATTGTATAAATATTGTGGAATGATGATAAATGACTGTGGGATTTAGTACAGTACATTTTTTGCTTGCAAATTGTAAACAAAGCCCAGAATATCGCTTGAAAAAGAAATAAAGGGCAAGTGATTTTTTGTAATTTTTTTTTGAGCTTAGAGTTGTTTTTTCAGTAATTTAATTATATTTTCTGGAGACCTAGAGTGATTTATATATATTTATATTTTTTCTAAATTTTGAGTGATATATTTATATATATTTTCCAAAAAATCAGTGATTTTTTGAATGCTAACTGTGATTTACTAAAAATCGCATTTTATGGACTTGTCGACTTTTTAGAATTAGATGTCCCAAATATATACTGCTGTCTACACTTCCATAAGTACCAGTATTCTAATCAACTCTATTGCCTGTGTACTGGATTTGCACATTTGACGCAGGAGGCAGTTGTTCACACTCAGCTGCAAGTAAATATGAAATACGGTATTTCTTCTAAAAGAAGGATGGGTCTCCAATAAAGGTACATATTTCTGAATATATTTAAGCCATGAAATAAATAGAAGGGCAGTCTCCGTGAGAATTTTGCAGTTTCCCACTGGCTGAGTTGGTTGCAACATTTGCAATTTGCAATTACAAAGAAAAGCAACTCCAACATTCTACAGCTCACAGGTGGCTTCAGAATTGGAAGTCAGTTTTGAGCACAGTTGGAATCCTGCCATAGAAGTTGCACTGACAGATGACCTGTATAGAGCAAAAATAAATATTGAGCATGCATTGGACAAAAATATACAGATGTTTATGGGGATGGAAAAAACGTTTTTCAACAACCTGCTTTCTACAGTTTATAAAAAGAAAGGGTTTTTTACCAGGGTTTTTCTAAAAAGCTCCCATATATGCTTGAGTCAACATATACAGGTATATCAGACAAGTGGCAGTACTTTGTGATGTTACATACAGCCATGCAATGGCTATAGAGCTATGGGATAGCATCATAAGTGGTGATTTCAGTCAAAAATATCTATTTTATGTCAACTTTTGTTGAATGTTCCTGACTTCAAGTGAAGTTGGGCATGAAATAGTGCTAAAAAAGTATAAGAGAAGGCCAACACATTGCCAGAGATGTTCCACACTGTAGAAGTATTTATGTGGGAGCATATTGGCCGGACATTATGTATACAACACTAACACATCATGGCTTATTATAATACAATAGTATGAACAAATGGTAGCTTTTACACTAAAATGACTCAAAACCAATGAAAACAACCACAAAAGGTAAACTCGGCAGACATGAAACGAGTCAGCTTTCCTTCTTTTATGTACGAGTAAGATATGTCTCAAATTCAAATTTGAACGGACAGATTCCGTCCGATTCACAGTTTATTTAAACCGATTGAACTTTCAAATGTGAAAAATAAATGGATAAAGCACGGATATAAAAATACAGATTCGGAAAGCTAGATATCTAGCTCAAACAGTTCTAACGAATTCCTAAAAAGGACGAATGTGATAGATATCCGGTATGTTAACTTGGCACATGTCAGGTTACGTATTTTATGTACAAAAGGTGAAAGACACAGGATTTACGTTTGCGTTACTCATTACATCTGTGGAATACAATTAAGCGACTGGAAATGATCGCAAATGTGTCAACTAGTGTACTTGTGATCATTTCCGGTCGATTTATTGCATTCCGCAGCGATAATCAGTGACGTGAACATGAAACCTGCGTTTTTTGCTCTCATTTGCCGAAACGCAGAGCGACTTGGACGTGGGCCAAATTCACATGTGACCCTATCGTTGGTTTATACCGCACTTGTACAAAAATTCCTTAGACCATTGACTTCCATAATGTCCGCCGAGTTTAGTGTATATGAAAGATTGTGCACAAACAAAATACCTTGTGCCAAGTACTAAAATTTTTGGCTGAGTGCAAAAATAGTTTTGATGTCTGGCTTTTTAAAAATGCTGTTGTAAAAAAACCTTTGAAAAAAACCTGGCCATCCCTATATGCTTACCAACCTGGGAGAATTGTGAAGGATGCACTCTGCAGTCAAGGCATTAAATGTGTATGCCAAACAACCGGTCATTGTGTGACACTTCAACATGCACTGGCTTCCACCATCAACAGTTTGAACAGTGTCACCAAAACTTGTACCCAGCTGATCTCGATCACACGAGTACCAAGATTGAAATGAACGAACTGAAACAAATCAGCTAAAATTTATTTAGCACAATGTAAATACTTGACTCCTCACTGACCAGGCTCTGCTTGCCAAAGTCCTGGCAGAGCTTCACTTATGTCGGCAGTGATGAGTTGGCCAGTATCCAAGTCCAGCACTGCACTCGAGTGATCTTCATGGGACAGAGTTGAGCCAGCACCGGGCCACAAAACTAATGAACCCTGCACATGAAAGACAGTAAGATGGCATCTGATTCATCTGTGTAAATACTGGAAACACTGACAGTGCTGTTTGCAGTAAAATTTCCAAGTGATGCTGAATGCCACTCCCAAAGACCATGGTTCTTTGATAAATGAATCCTCAGCCTCACCCCAATTTTAATTCTTGCATCCTATAAAGCATATTGAAAATCATGTGAAAAAAAGAAACTGGGTTTTACAAACCTAGGTACCTGTTTCATGTGATTTGCAACAGAAATACGTAAATGATCGTCATAAGGAGCAGCCAGTCTATAGTCCAACGCGCATTCAGGTGTAAGGCCGTGATCTCCATCCACTGATTGCAACCAATTAACCCATCCAACATGATCAGTGGATGTCATGAAACATGTTCCAGCAGAGTAGAACATCAGCAGAGAACTTTCCCCATCACAAGGGCATATTGGGGAGCCACTAGTGGTGGTGACCATAAATAAGATTACATTCAAGCAGATAACAAAACAATAAAGACTATCCATCCTGAAGACAAATAGAATACACTGCTTGACTGATTGATTTGTAGATTTGCATGAAAGTCAAATCTAATTAATAAGGCTTCATTTAGCATTCTTTCACATTATCTGGATTTGGTGGGATTGGGGTGGGACGTAGGGACCAGGACTGGAAAATCCTGACATCATAGGCGGCGTAAGTGCTTGTGCACTTTGTGAATGTCACAAGCGGAATTTTTGGTGTCACAAGCAGAAATTTCACTGTCACATTGTGACATTCAAAAGCGTGTATTGTAAAAACGAGATTGAAAGCTCAAAATTAGCTAAAAATCGCTAAAATTTGCTCCATTTTGCCAATATTCTCCTACTGATTATATACCTATTTTTAGCCAATTTTATTTATATTTATAGCTATTTCCTAATTTTTGGCTGGCTGCCAACTTCACATAAGGGCTATGAAAAAAGGTGTCACAAGGTGAAAATTTGGCTAATGTGAATGTCACAAGCGCAAATTTGGACCTTGCGCCGCCTATGGCTGACATTTTGTCAGTCAGAACCAGGACCCATGTTTAATAAGGAAGGCATACCAAAAAGCAAGTGCTTAATTGAGTACCAATAACCTCTAAACTACATTAAAACTAAGGATGGACAAAAAATGTCTTTTTTAATGAGTTTTTTAAGACATTTTTTAAAGACATTTTTTTTAAAGACGGTCTTTTTAAAAAGCTCCCAATTAGTGTTATGAGACAACATATACAGGTATATCAGACAAGTACCAGTACTTTGTGATGTTAAATATAGCCATAAAATGGCTGTGGAGCCATGGGGTAGCATCATAAGTGGTGATTTCTGTCAAAAATATCAATTTTTATGTAAACTCATTATGTGTATCACCTTTTGTCGAATGTTTGCGAATGTTCAAGTGAAGTTTGGCATGGAATATTGCTTAAATAAGGTTGTAAGAGAAGGCTAATACAGTGTGAGTGATGTTTCACACTGTAGATATATGTGGGAGCTAGGGATGGCCAAGGTTTTTTTTATTTAAAAAAACGTTGCATTTAAAAAAAACCACGACCATCGAAACCGTTTTTTTTTTAACTTGACCACATTTTTTTGTACTAAACACTAGGTATTTTGCAATTTTTTGCGTGCAAGTGCGCAATTTTACATGCACATTACTTTTTGTGGTTGCTTTGATTGGTTTTCAGCATCTTTAGTGTAAAAGCTTCCATTTCTTCATGCCATAATAAGCTGTGATATGTGAGTGTAGTATATAAGATACAGTCAATGTGCCTCCATATACTTGTACAGTGTGGAAAATCACTTCTTATGAATTAGCATTCTATTGTAACCTAATTTAAACACTATTCCAAGGCCAACTTCACTTGAAGTCACAAATGTTCGACAAAAGCCGATATATGTAATAAGTTTACATAAAACGGATATTTTTGACAGAAATAACCACTTATAATGATATCCCATGGCTCCACAGCCATTATATGGCTAAATATAACACCACAAAGTACTGTCACCTGTCTGATATACCTGTATATGTTGACTCATAACCATATCTGGGAGCTTTTGAAAAAACAACGGGGTATTAAAAAAAACCTGTCGTTGAAAAAAACCTTTTTCGGCCATCCCTAGTGGGAGCACATTGCCTGGATATTATATACTACACTAACATATCACAGCTTATAATCGTGCAATAGCATGAACAAATGGAAGATTTTTCACCAAAAATGCTTCAAAGACCAATGAAAACAACCACCAATGGTAATGTGAATGTGAAATTGCACGCTTGTGTGCAAAAATTGCAAAATACATAGTGCATAAGTACTAAAAGTTTGGCTGATGTTTTTTAAAAAAAGACGGTTTTGATGCCGGTCTTTAAAAAAAGACATTTAAAAAAGACATCGGACATCTCTAATCACAACACAACACAACGAGTTTCTAAAATACAAAATACCACTTCTGAAACAGTGCACTCCAAAGCCAGCTATCACCCCACACCCACGCAGGGTTGAAAAGACGACCCGAATGCATATAAGGCCTCTACTTCTAAAAGTCGACAAGTCCACAAAATGTGATTTTGAGTAAATCGCATTTTAAGTTTCCGATCCAATTCCAGGCCCATGGTGCGTGTCAACTTTGGCTCTCTCATGCTCTCCATTAAGTTCCATATGTTGACAATAAAGTGTCGAATTTTCAGCCCCTGCTCTCAGCCTCTATGTGACAAATTGGGTGTCCATAAATTTCCAATCGGTCAGAGCAAAACTGTTTTTGGGAGGGAATTGGACTTGTCGACTTCTTGCACTAACAAACATTTTTGTTCCCGGGGAAGCCGAGGCTGCCTTATGGGCAATTTATGCACTTGTCGACTTCTAAAAGTAGCGTTCCATCGTGAACATATCACATTTCTTGCTATTTTTTCCCATAAAAAAGGTGGAGGAATGGACTTGTCGACTTCTTGCACTAAACTAGGTGGACTTGTCGACTTCTTGCCCGAAATTTTTGCATTTTCCCCCAAAAATGTCAAATTTGGCACTTCGCCATATGGGCATGTGAGGTCAAAAATTTTATGGAAAATGATAAAAAATGTGTGGAAGTAGCCCCAGATGACGTTTCCGGGCCTAGCTCGAAATTTTCATATTTTGGACTTGTCGACTTTTAGATGTAGACGCCTCATATATAAACAGGGGACACGCCAGGTCCGCCACCCAAATTCTGAGTCGGTGCCGGACACCATATCTCCAGTTGTAATGGGGGGATTTATTCGAAATTTTGAGGGCATATACTCGAAACCCACCCACTATTATATACCGGCGGGGAAGGTCGGCGACCCACCTGTCCGCCACCCCTTGTTTTTTTTAAAAACAGGCTGCCAAACTAAAACTGTTGGGGGGAATAGATCGAAATTTTGAGCGAGTGTACGCGACACCCCCCACTACTTTTCACGGAAGGTTGAGCCGCCTGGCGACCCCCCTGAGAGTGGACCACTGGAAAATAAAATGATATTTTTGAGAATTCACTGTCCAGGTTTGGCACTGGACATCAAAAATAAAAATTACATTCGAATGTCCCTTGGAGGACAATGTATACACAGTAAAAAGTGTGTATTCAAAAAGCAAATTTTAAAATGAAAATTTGATCTGGTTCGAAAGTGTATTTGACACCCATACACAAGTTCCAGATTAAATTTAGATTTAAGTCAAATCTTTAATACACACTTTTAAAGCTGGTTTACGATGCCTTCTAGGAGATGATTTAAGGTAAAAATTTGCATAAACAACATTGCCCCAAAAATCAACCATGGAGGAGATTTGATGGGGGTCAACACAAAAGCTGTCCCACAAGGCGAATTTTGTTACTGGAATGATGTCATCGATGACATCATTACAGTGACCCCATCAAATCTCCTCCATGGTTGATTTTTGGGGCAATGTTGTTTACGCGAATTTTTACCTTAAATCATCTCCTAGAAGGCATCGTAAACCAGCTTTAAAAGTGTGTATAAAAGATTTGACTTAAATTGAAATTTAATCTGGAACTTGTGTATGGGTGTCAAATACACTTTCGTACCAGATCAAATTTTCATTTTAAAATTTTCTTTTTGAATACACACTTTTTACAGTGGTATACATTGTCCTCCAAGGGACATTCTAATGCAATTTTTATTTTTTCTGTCCAGTGCCAAACCTGGACAGCGAATTCTCAAAAATATCATTTTATTTTCCAGTGGTCCACTCTCAGGGGGGTCGCCAGGGGGCTCAACCTTCCGTGAAAAGTAGTGGGGGGTGTCGTGTACACTCCCTTAAAATTTCGATCAATTCCCCCCAACAGTTTTAGTTTGGCAACCCGTTTTATCAAAAAAAACAAGGGGTGGCGGACCTCGCGTGGACAGCGATCTTTTCAAAAAATCTATTCATATATACGGCCAGTGACATAAAATGTGGCAGTGACGCAGTGATTGTCACCGCCTGGTTTTTGGATGTCACCACCACAAAATCAGATGTCTTCGCGGTGACAATCACCGCCACAATTAATCAATTGAATTATTTGATTCAGGGCACGTTCTTGGCACGCTCGATTGTAAATAAATAAAAGTGTAAAAGAATGTAGCATCCCACGGCGCGATTCGCGCTCATTAGCATTTGGCGTGCATAAAAAATATTCACTGGCTGGCGGCTTTTTGCACGCAGCAGATGCAGAACAAATTCAAAAAATTCGAATCGCTTTGTGTGCCCAAAAACATGGAAAAGTGAGCATTACATGGGAAAGCATTTTCACTACGTTCTTTTGATTTCGTTTTCTACCTTGTTTACCTATTTATGTAGCAGTATTTATTTTTGAGACTGAAATCTTATGCTTCGGTTTGCTAGATTTTTCAACAACCGTCATTGATGTTGCCTTTAGTTTAGAACCTTTTTCTATCATATTTCATTTGTTGATAAATATATTTTTTTGCATACATTGTGGGTTTTGTAGATTTTGACTAATGCGGGGGTTTATATAGATTGTAAATCGCTTTGAGCAATTTTTCCCCCTAACTTTCTTCTATATTTACCTTGGAAAAGCCTATACCGTATTTCCTCGAAATACCCCCCCCCCCTAGTGATGGAATGGCGCCATGGCGCTGGCGCCATTTGAGGGCGCCAAAGGGCGCCGCGCCATGGCGCCATTGGCGCCCTTTTTCTGTGGCGCCCTTGGCGCCTAGCGCCCACATTCTGAAAGGCGACATGGCGCCCTTTTTCTGTGGCGCCCTTGGCGCCTGGCGCCCTGCATTAAAAAGGCGCAAAAAAGGCGCCAGCAGGGTTTCAAGGTGAGTGCTGTATAAGTGTAAAAAGATGGAAAACGCATCCGTGGATGATCTAAATTCGCCAGAAAAATGGACGAAGTGGTGTGAATGGGTGAAAATCTTTTGTGCAACGGTTCATCAGATGTGTCTGACAGATCAGCAGAAGTCAATAATGATGGACCGTTGAACTTGCAAAATCATAAATCAACAGATTCAAATCGATGCAATTCCGCTTTTGTCTATTTCAAGGAAACATTGATTGAAAAACTATTTTAAGTGAATGGATTGTTGTAAAATGACAATATCCATTGTGTTTGAATTCGGCATGTGGATTTTGCTTAAATTTTTTGTTGCTAGTGTTGTTTTTGTTCATTACATCCTGGAGTACGCGAATTAAGTGGTGAATGCGTGTACTAGGGTGCTGTAGAAACACTTTTAGCACACGCAGGGTGTAGTATGCACTTATTTATCCTGGCGCCATTGGCGCCTGGCGCCCTATTTTTCAAATGGCGCCCTTGGCGCTTGTCGTCCTCTTTCCGTGGCGCCCTTGGCGCCTGGCGCCCACTTTCCGAATAGCCCCATGGCGCCCTTTTTCTGTGGCGCCCTTGGCGCTTGGCGCCCACTTTCTGTATGGCGCCATGGCGCCCTTTTTTCTGGGGCTTTTCCTTCACTACCCCCCCCCCCCTTCGTTTGACCCCCCCCCCCTCTCGAGACCACTATGAAACAATCACCCCCCCCCTCGAAATACCCCCCCAAATTGAGTGTAAAGAGAACGTACATGACAAATACTGCAGTTTGTGTTCTGCGTAGTGCAGAACACACGTTAAAACAATGTCGGAATCACGTTATAACAGTGTTTATACCATCTGCGTACTAATATTAGTCTACAGGAGTCTTTACATGTCAGTTATTGATGCATTTTTTTACCCCAGCGCACATCACAAACAACGATTTTGTACTAGGATTTCAAAAAAGTTCTTGTGAAATAATAACCCCCCCCTCGTTTAACCCCCCCCCCCCTCTCGGGAGCACTATGAAACAATCACCGGGGGGTATTTCGAGGAAATACGGTATATTGAACCTCCACAATATAAATATTTGGGGTGGGGGTTCGCGGGGCTTCAATACCGTATTACCTCAAAATACCCCCAGGGGGTTTATTTTTTCAAAGTGAGAATTTCGAAGGGGGTTGAATGAGGGGGGAGTATTTTGAGGGGGGGGTTATTATCTAGCCAGAAATTTCTCAAGCTCCCAGTACTAATTTGTTGTTTGTAACATACGCAGGCGTAGAAAAATGCATAAGGTGATTTTGAAGGTGAAAGACTATTTAAAAAAGTGATGAAAATTGGCTATTTTGAGTGAAAATTGGGGAAAAATTTCTCAAAAATCGCTCCAGTTATAGGTAGATTAGTGGATTAGTGATGGAATGGCGCCATGGCGCTGGCGCCCTTTATTGGCGCCAAAAAGCGCCAGCGCCATGGCGCCGTTTTCTGTGGCGCCATCTGGCGCCTGGCGCCATTATTTAGAATGGCGCCATGGCGCCCTTGGCGCTTGGCGCTATTTTCGCTGGCGCCAATTTGGCGCCCGGCGCCATTGTTTTCGATGGCGCCAGAATCGGCGCCAAGCTTCTGGGATGAGGTGATATTTTTTCATATTCAATTGCTTTATCTGCCAAATTCAGGTGCTATCGACCACATTTACCTTTGTGATTGTTCTTTATCTGTCAAAATCAGGTGTTATTTTTAATAACACCTTTGTGATTTTTTGCTAGCATTGTAATTTTGTTCATTGTTTTATACAACATAAACTGCAAATCTTCAAAAATGCCCAAGATGCATTTTCTTGAAATACCCACAGGGGTTTATTATTTTACCAGCAAATTTTGAGGAGGGTTAATTCAAGGAGACTTTTTCATGGGGGCTTTTTCAAAGGGTAGGTTTATTAATTCACAAGAAATTCTGTGAAATTCCACATACTCAGAAAACTCCAACAATAACAGAGATAGGTGTCTATAGTTTATAAGGGTGGAGGTTATTATTTTCTCAACTCACTCAGACCTCGGTATTTGTATAGGTTAATTCGAGCAAATACAGTACCTAGTTGAATTGGCTACTGTATAATTAGTTTATATGTAAGAGCATTTTAACGATGGGAAAACACCACCCCACAAATTTTTAGACAACCAAATGCAATAACAATTCACGTAACATAAACTACAAGGTATTCTGTGAACTAATACTTCGAATAAATCCCCTCAGGTATTTTGGAGACTTTTGGTAGTCTACAAGGCCTGCATGGCAATGCGCAGCTGTTCACTGAGCTGTGCTACGCCCCAATAGAGCACTGCACGACAAAATCGACACCGCTACACTGGCAGACAGAGTTTCCCATGTTTTTGCAGTTGTAGTGCTCTGCACAGTTTTCTCGTTTCCCTACATCCAATTAACTTTTGTATTAAAGTGTTCTAATTTAACTAAAGATTATCTAAGTCAATTTTAACCCAAATGTAAACTACATTCCACGTGGCACAAGGTGAGAGGGGAATTTCACATTTTCACTCTAAAAATGCTGTGGCGCGGTGTGTGGACGCCTTTGAAGTTGTCGGCACAGTGTTGTGACTTTCTGGGCGGCCAAATGCACATTCCACCTAGGGTGTCAAAAAATTTTTTTTACGGAAAATGGAAAACGGAAAGGTAAAATTTTTTCACTTTACGGAAAACAGAAAACGGAAAGGTAAAAAAAAAATTTCTGCCGGAAAACGGAAAACGGAAAGGTAAAACAATTTCACTCAGCGGAAAACGGAAAACGGAAAGGTAAAAACAAATTGTCGGCCGGAAAACGGAAAACGGAAAAATGAAATGCCGGAAAACAGAAAACGGAAAGCAAAATTTTCACGGAAACGGAAAAAAATAAAGTGAAATTAGCACGGTAATAGACAAATTTGCAGAAGGAAAACCTGCATGCAGGTTTGCCTGTTTGGCTTTGATTGTGGTAGCTGTACATTCTGCAACTATGGATCATGCCTGTAACTTCACTTGTAGTTCAAGCTTAACTGAACCAACAAAAAATCATCAAACAGTAGCCATAGTGGCCATAGGAACGGAAACACTACGACAATTTCACAGTCTAGAAGCAGTGGGAATCACTGATGACCCCTATGCATTTGATGACGACGTTGCAGAGGAGATGATAATAAATAGCATAAAATTCAACGACAACAACAAACGATACTATATTGACTGGCCGTATAAAGAGAGTATCAGTGACCTGCCCACGGGAAAAGCAGAAGCCTTGGCACAGTTTAAATCACTGATAAGAAGATTCAACAAAGATCCAAACTTATTTGAACAATACTGGAAAGTTTTGGACGACCAACTAGAAAAGGGAATAATTGAGATCTGTGACGACAAAACAGACAACAAGGGGATTCATTACCTGCCACACCAGCCAGTAATCATGCCGGGCAAATCGACATCATGCAGAATCGTGTACGACAGGTCGGCAAGTAAGCCAAGTTTCAACAAGTGACTTTTTAGAGGACCAATTACTACACCATAAGCACTGGGCCTACTCCTGAGGTTCAGGGCAGGCAATCTAGCATTACTTGCCGATATTGAAAAGGCATTTTTGCAAATAGGATAGCATGACCAAGCTAGAGACTACACATGATTTTTCTGGCTGAAAGATGCCTCAAAACCAATAACTGAAAATAACTTAATAGTACTTCGTTTCAAACGCGTACTGTTTGGACTTGTCTGCAGCCCAGCAATTTTGGGAGCAGTCATAAAATACCATTTAAATGTGACAATAAACAACATGAATGAATATGAAGAAAATGAAGGGGAACGAAACCAGTTGGCGATGATAATAAACAACATTTACGTTGATAACTTCATCATGAGTGTCACGAATGAAGTTGAAGCTTTAGAACTATATTACAAAGTCAACGCTTTCTTTAACCAATGTTCTATGAACATGAGGGAATGGCTGTCAAACTCCAGATCAGTCATGAATGAAATAGCAGAAAACGACAGGAGTCCAAAGGTGAATAAAATTGTCGCAGTAATGGGCATGAAATAAAATCACCGAACAGACATGCTGGCAATATCAACACCAAAATTGCAAATTGACAGCATCACAACACCAACCAGACGAAACTTGAATAAATTATTGGCTTCAGCATATGACCCAATTGGGTTCACAGCACCTGTTTCACTGACCCTGAAATCCCAGTTGTCAATGCTGCTCCAAGAGACAAATATAACACAATGGGATGAGCCAATTGAAGATAGATACAGATTGGAAAAACAATGGAAAAATGCCAGAAAACTGAAAATTGAGCCAGAAAATGGAAAAATGGCCTGGTAAAACGGAAACGGAAAGGTAAAAATTTTTCAGCCGGAAAATGGAAAAATGGGCTGGAAAAACGGAAACGGAAAGGTAAAAAATTTTAGCTGCCGGAAAATGGAAAACAGAAAGGTAAAAAATTTTCGGCTGCCGGAAAATGGAAAGGTAAAATTTTTTCGGCTGCCGGAAAATGGAAAACGGAAAGGTAAAAAATTTTCCTGCGGAAACGGAAAATGGAAACGGAAATTTGACACCCTAATTGATACTAACTGTCTTCCCTTAGTTTGCCAATTAACAATCGCTCTAATTACTGTGCTGCTTGTGCTATTTGTAAGCGCTGTGCGTGCTGCGGGAAACAGGACAGCGTGATTCCCGAGTGGTTCACTGCACGTTCTTCAAAAAAACCTGTCTTCGGACATATTCCCTTAAAATTTACAAACGGCATCATTTACTGGACCCCCGGGCCCAGTGCAGTGCACACCAGAGCAGGCTGGCCGCGAGTTTTCCGCGCGTGAAAAACACCGCGCTCGTTTGAGCGCGCGGAAACGATTTTGGTTCCGCGCGTAGAGTATATTCCTATGCGCGCGCATTAGGTTTACAGGAAAAACTAGCACAGAGCTACGCGTCAACGCGCGCGTTTATACAGAGGTCAAATGATGCAGCGCGCGGAAAACGTGTTTTTTTTTCACGGTAGCAAACACTCTGCGCGCTCGCCAAAACGGTTCCGCGCAAAGATAAAAATATTTATGTGCTCGTGTGCTCGCAGTTTGCTTCTGGTGAAAGCCGGAGCTGGGCAATTATGTAATTTTTGCTCCGGCAGTTTGCATTAATTAAAGTGTTATGGTGGCCAATTAATGCACGCCAATTAAAGTGTTATTAATGCAGGTCAATTAAAGTGTTATGGCATCATGCGTTTTGGCACCGCAATTATCTAATTAATTGCCAGCTGCCACAAGAATAACTTAATTGTTGTCACTATTACATGATTATGGGGGGGGAGGGTGGTAATTATCTCATTATTGTGTACACAAGTACTTGTAATTGCATGTGAATTGCTCAGAAACGCAAGCTGTTAATCCACTAACATATTTACACTTTAATGATGCAATTGCCCCCCCCCACATGCTAGTTGACATCACAAATTCATGTCAACTGAATCAGTTAGAATGTCAACAAAATGCTCTATCACATATACTGTAAATTTTAAAAATTTTTATTGTATATCCAAAACCCATCTGAATAACGAATTAAAAATTAAACAGTTTTTCCATCACAATATTTGGTTTTTACTATGGAATAATTAATTACAAAATTTATCACAACTTTTAATCCATCAAATTTTGGTAGGATTCTGTGCAAAGTATGCGCTCCACCCGGTATAGGCGATTTTATTCAACAGGCTATTTGCAACAGAACATAATCCATTTGACACTGCGGTCCTGCCTGTTTGAATTACAGGGTGGCCCTGTGACTGTATGAATTTTCATAGACTTCCGATTTCGTATACCAAAAAGTGGATACCTATGTTGACAAAATTGTTGCAATAAGTCTTTATATTTCTCAGATGTAGTCTTCAAAAGTAGTTTCATGGATGAATTTTTCACCACACAAAAATAGTATTGTGATTATGAGTAAACACACAGTATTTATTTTGAAGAAAAATGCATTTTTGGGCCACCAAGTGCACAGAACAATGACACATTGATTTATCCCATTTTTGAAAATGTGAAAATGTATGTTTTAAGTGGGCCAACTGGTAATGGTAGGATGGCTTTGGGGTGGCTATCAAAAATGTCTCTCTTAGATGCCAAACATTGTACAAGATGACCCACTTATCTTTCAAATTCATGTTTTTTTTTGTAAAAATTTGTTGTTTTTTTGATAGACCCAGTAAAATGCGAGAGGTCACTTTTATGTTTAACAGAGAAAAATATTTTACTCACGTTTACTCAGAAGTAAAAGTAAATCATTTTCACATAACAATTTATGTACTCAGGGGTAGGTAAAAAATACTTTACGTTTACATAAAATTTGAAAAAAGCTCAGTACTTTTAACAACTCTGTTTACATTGAAGCATAGGAGCATGCAAAATTGCTCTTACCAGGCTGCACACTGCCTAAGCAATATTTATTTTCCTTAAATTGAGTGTTGTTGGTTCAACGATGCAACACTGCAATTCAAATATTTGGCCACCATGTATGCAGAAGCGGGCCCCTCAAAGTCAAGGCTTAGTTTTAAATAACAAGGGCGAAGGGAGATAACATAAAAAATCTATATTTGTTTATTTATACAGGGTGGCCCACGTCACGTGCACGGTTTCAATTGGAACCCAACATCAATTTTAAATGAAAACTGCTCAAATTTGGTATGGAGGTAGATAAATGATAAATTCTTTTATTCAGATGGGAAATGGTAGATTTCATTTTAAGGTGTATTGTCGCTGGAGTATTTCTAAGTTATATACTAAGTATATAAATATTGATGGTATAAACCTTGTTCTAACGTGACTCGGTCATTGTTTTAACATGTGTTCTGCATTCCACAGAACAAAAAATGAAGGTTTTGATATTTATGTTCTTTTTACACTCAATTTGGGGGGGGGGGGGGTTCGACGGGGGTCTACTAGGAAATTCGTAGTGGTAATTTTGAGTGGGGTGCTTTGAAAACGTACCCAGTTCTACATATTCTATGAAAAAAAGTGCTCGCTTTTGCAATTTACTCGGAAAAATTTTGTACTCGCATTTACGCGTACTTATGAGTAAAAAAAGTATTTTACGTTTTCTATACTTTATGATGAGTAAAACAAAAATACTTTACGTTTACATATACTTTTAAAAAAGTTCAGTAATTCTAACAACTCTGATTTTCTGTGCGCGCGGAAAAATATCCGTTTCCGCGCGTTTGATGCAGTTGACCAAAACCCGGTGTTTTTTTCTGTGCGCGGAAATTCTTTTTTTCCACACGCAGCCAATTGTATTAATGATTTATGCGAGCGCACAGACACGTTAAGGTCGCGTGCTACGCGCTCGCAACAAATTTTTCTCGCGCAGTTGCCTTTCCGAATGTGCGTGTGTGCTCGTCAGGTGACCTCTGTAGTAGCCATAAACAAAAATTTACGCGCTTGTGTGCTCGTTTGGCAACTTTTTACGTGCTTGTGCGCGGAAACCTACGCGCGGAACCCTCGCGGCCAGCCTGCACCAGAGACAAGCTAGTGGTAAAGTGGAGTGATAGGGAAAGGCAGTGCTACGAAAAACTCTGGATTTGTATGGACAAAAAACAACTGAATACACGGATTCATGACATATACACACTTCTGCATCTCTGTTATCGTTGAATTTGTCTTCCTGAATGTCTGAGATGTTTAAAAGATAATATAATGTCATGAAATTTTTGACTCTCCTAAAATCCGTTGAATTCACCTCCTTAAAGATTGCTGACAAAAAAGTTCCTGTGGGTATTTCCAGGAAATATGGTATACCGTATATTACATTCATGATAAGATGAGTTGTTGTGGCTTTTCACCATCATAAAAATTATATAAGACTTTGCTCTTCAAAAAATACTTCTGTGATGATATACAAGCTAAAATAATGGATTTTATTCTTGGCGCCTGGCGCCATTGTTTCTGGCGCCCTTTGGCGCCTGGCGCCATTTTTTCAGATGGCGCCATGGCGCCATTGGCGCTTGGCGCTATTTTCTCTAACGCCCTATGCCGCACGGCGCCAATTTTTTGAATGGCGCCATTTTTCCTGGCGCTTTTCCATCACTTAGGTAGATCGCTAGATGATTTGGGGGGGGGGGGGTAGGGATAGTAGACAAAACATTTGCCTCCGGGATAGATAGATGGCTGAATGGCCTCCAGGATTGATAAATAGCTGGCGGATAGCCCCCCCCCCCCAACTAGGGTTCGAACGATATGACTTTTCGATATCGATATTCGATATTTTTTTCTGAAACTCGATGTTCGATATCGAGACGATATGGAACTTCGATATCGATATTCGATATTCGATATTGAAAAATGGTCGATATTCGATATTTCGATATTCGATATTTCGATATTCGATATTGCGATTTGCTTTTGGTATAGCAAAGCATATTTCAAGTGGCATATTGTATTTTCATGTGGTTGCACACATGGGTTATTATCTCTTTACTGAAATGTGAATGGTACAAGTGATTTTAACAAGGTTTACATCACTCAAAAGAAGAACACGGCAGAGAAACATAATGAATCAAAGTGTATCAGACAAATAAAACATTGGTAGATATTAGAGTTTATACTTATAACCTAATTGCTTAAGGGCATGTTGCAAAAAATAGCATATCATCATTTTCTAGCTTCAATTTTAGCACTTCAACAAAAATGACATTATAAATACTGTACTTTTACTCATCAAATACAATACTATAAGCAACTCAGATCAATCATAAATATCTCAAAATGAAAATGAAAACTTAATTTAGGGACACAATAGAGGTTCGATATATCGAAAAAATGGTCGATATTTGATATCGATATTTTATATTTTTTCAAAATTTTCGATATCGATATTCGATATTCGATATTTTTTCAAAATTTTCGATATCGATATTCGATATGAAAAAATGGTCGATATCCGATATTCGATACGATATATCGTTTGAACCCTACCCCCAACCCCCTACTAGAGCTCTGGCATACTATTTATCTAAATTAACCCCTGGATGGGTTCAAATTAATAACGTGTACGCGTATTTTTCGAGTTAATGTACGTACATTTTAACAACTGTGGTTTCCAAATGATATTACATCGAAATTTCATTGGAAAATCGAAAACGCCGGAAACGGTGGACCATGCATGTTGAGTTTTGAACATTTTTGAGAGGTAAATTTTTACTGGATCCACTTTTACTCAATCAATTTCACGTAAAAGTTTATGTTTGTGTAAACTCAAGCTTATATACCTCGCTGAACCCCCACTGATCGTCTACGACCATCCAATGCGAGACGATCCGCAAACGGAAAAAACTTTCCCGACAGACCAATATAATCTCAGAAAATCTCTCAGGAATAAAATATAATTTAATCTCTCTCAGAAAACCTGGTAAACAATGTAAATAAATATAAATATCAGAATTTGAGAGATTTTATGATTTTTTGAAAAATCTCAGAAATTCTCTCAAAAAAATTAAATCTCTCTGGAAAAAACGTGGAAAAAATATATATAAACGTGGAAAATCTTATATTTTCTGAGATTTTTCAATATCTCGCAGAGATTTTTTCAATGTTAATCACAATTCAATTCATTTACCAAGTGCTTATGCAAGCTCACACTGTGCACTGGAAGCTTGGGGAAAGTTTTATCTCAGCTAAAGTATCTTTACAAGTCAGTTTAAAAAATGACTTGATGATAGCTAAGTCTGAAAATGTCATAAAGTGCCCACACATAGGTTTCAAAATCGGCAAAAAACACCATTGTGTGGGCACAAAATGACACCATTTGATTTAAGGCAGTTTCTGAAATATTCATTAAAAAAAAGAATCCTTTTGCAGAGTGAGTTTGCGTAGGCACTAAAGACACTACCTAGACTAAAAACTGTTTGCTCTGTTAAACCATAATGCCTCCTTCGTTCCTTGTCAAGATTTGGATCCGTCCCATGAACATTATGACCCATCCCAATTTCTAATGGGTTTTCAATTCTCGCCATAGCGACGAAAAAAATGATTAATTCGAGAAGTGGCGAGCTAATGCATGTATTCCCATCTTATAATGCTGCTAATGCAAGTCTAAGATGTAACAAATGGCGTCTGTATAAAGTTACTAATTGCGACCCACACAGTAGTTGACACTTGTGTGTCAACTGGTCTGTGTCAACTCAGATTTCGGCTTCACGTGTCGAAAAGCGATCTTCCAATGCACTTGCATTAGTCAACATAGCGCATGCCCATGGGTCATTTAGCCAGCTAGGTCATTCAAATGTACAGCTAAAGTCTATAGGCACCAAACTCAGGTATTTCGCATGTGCATTTATAATGTACAGTAAGGGTGCATACCGTATTTCCTCGAAATACCCCCCCCCCAGATTGAGTTTAAAGAGAACCTAAATCACAAATACTGCAGTTTGTGTTCTGCGTAGTGCAGAACACACGTTAAAACAATGTCGTAATCACGTTAGAACAGTGTTTATACATCTATGTACTACTATTAGTCTACAGGAGTCTATAAATACATGTCAGTTATTGATGCATTTTTCTACCCCGTACATCACAAACGACGATTTTGTACTAGGATTTGAAAAAATTTCTAGCGAGATAATAACACCCCCCCCCCCCTCGAAATACCCCCTCCCCCCTCGTTTAACCCCCCCCCCCTCTCGGGACCACTATGAAACAATCACCCCCGGGGGGTATTTCGAGGAAATACGGTATACCAAGATGGAATAAGGGTATAAATAGAATAATTTTCTCATTCTGACATTCATGAAAGTGATCTGTCAGAGAATTGGGCATGGAAAAGTTTCTGTCCATTCATTTTAGTTGAAGGATGTATTTGCCAAGATTAGCAGCCTCTGCAAACTTGAAACCTAGGTAACAATTACAAAATGGCAAAAAGTTATTTGCCTGATACCTGAAAAGATTCTGAATCTTTCTGACTAGCATTGAAAAAAATGGGTACTTTTGAGAAAATGTAATTAAATATAATCTAAGAAGATTTCTCAAACCACCTTCAGCACCATCTTCATCGTTGTTCGCCATGTTTCACCAGTTTTTTTGAGGATTTTTTGTCAAAAATATATACAGATTTTTTCACATTTTATTACATGTTTATACTTGGTGGACCGCAAAGTATGTACCCAAAATTACTTATTTCTTAGTCGATGATGCGCGAGTAGGTTACGTACACTCCAGGAAATGTCTTTAGCCTCCTGATCGGGAAAAAAAATTCAATGACACCCCTGCAACGTGCGACCTGTGTCAGGCAGGGTTGGCAAAATCTCAGAAAAAAATAAAAATAAAAAATAAAATTAAAGAATAAAATAAAAATAAAATGTAAAATTGAAGAATAAAATAAAAATAAAATACAATTTTAATAAAAATAAAATACAATTTTAGTAAAAAGAATTTTACTTAAATCAATCCTGGCCACGAACTAAAATAAAAAAAAATAAAATAAAAAAAAAATAAAAAATTGAAGAATAAAAAAAATTAAATGGAAAATTGAAGAATAAAATAAAAATAAAATACAATTTTAATAAAAATAAAATACAATTTAAGTAAAAATAATTTTACTAAAACCAACCCTGGTGTCAGGGTATAGATGAGATGAATTATTGTAGATAAAGGTGCCGTTATGCCACATGTCAATTTTTATCTTTCTGTGTGTGTTTCTCCTCATTTGACAGCCATCCAAAGTCCAAACTTCCAGTGGAAAAAAGTCTTTAGCCTTATTCTGAAAATGTTCAAACAAGGAAAAAACATGTTAAAATTATGAAAAAAACTGCGATGCGATGTGAAATACAATGCACTGCTCAAATATCGATCACTCTGCGAATTTACATTCAAAATGGTACACGCAGTGGACTTGATACTCTGTAGTCACACTGATTTCTCATCATGTTCACAATCATCTGCCTTCGGTCAGCAGACAATTGAGGCCTCTACTTCTAAAAGTCGACAAGTCCACAAAATGTGATTTTGAGTAAATTGCATTTTAAGTTTCGGACCCAATTCCAGGCCCGTGGTGCGTGTCCATTTGGCTCTCTCATGCTTTCCATTAAGTTCCATATGTTGACAAGCAAGTGACAAATTTTCAGCCCCTGCTCTCACCCTTTATGTGAAAAATTTCCATAAATTCCATAATTTCCATAAGTCCATAAATTTCCAGTCGGCCAGAGCAAAACTGTTTTTGGGAGGGAATTGGACTTGTCGACTTCTTGCACTAGAGAACATTTTTGTTCCCGGGGAGGCCGAGGCTGCCTTATGGGCAATTGATGCACTTGTCGACTTTTAGAAGTAGCTGTCCATAGTGGACATATCACATTTCTTGCTATTTTGTCCCATAAAAAAGCAAGCAGTGGGATGACTTGCTGACTTCTTGCACTAAACTAGGTGGACTTGTCGACTTCTCGCACGAAATTTTTGCATTTTTCCCAAAAAATGTCAAATTTGGCACTTTGCCATATGGGCATGTGAAGTCAAAAAATTTATGGAAAATGATAAAAAATGTGTGGAAGTAGGCCCCGATGACGTTTCCAGGCCTAACTCGAAATTTTCATATTTTTGACTTGTCGACTTTTAGAAGTAGACGCCTGAATTATCGACTCGGCATGGTGTGTATTTTTGACTTAATGAACAAAACGAAATGTTGGCACCGTGTCAGCTCAGCTCACAGCCACGCGCATTTAGCGAAATGTAAAAAAGCAACAAAAAATCGCGGTAGGTGCTACATACGCAAATATTGACTAGGTATGTACGCAGGAGGGAGAACAAATTTCTACTGTTGGTGTCCACATAATGACCCACCCTATATATGAGTTCCACCCCTTAGTGACCCATATTTAATGTTTGGTACGCCATTGAACCAGAAAAATCAAAGGGCTAGGGATCATTTTTCCTGGATTATATGCACTTTCATTTAAAAAAAAATCTTTTTAAAAAGAGGCGGAGTCACGATCACGTTACGTGACTCACGCATAGTCAACGAATGTTCTTTTCCGAAATGTTTTGTCTTTTTTGCTGGAACAATTATTATTTTGAAAATTTTGATGTCATGATTTCATTCAGCATGCGGTCCACCCAGAATATGTAAATACATACCGTATTTCCTCGAAATACCCCCAGGGGATTATTTTTTGGAGTGAAAATTTTGAGGGGGTATTTCGAGCGGGGGCTTATTCGAGGGGGGTTTATTATTTCGCCAGAAATTTTCGAGATTGATAGTAGTAAGAATGCTCTAGTTCATACCCCAAACTGGTAATAAATGCTGCGAACGAGGTTATACTTGGACGCAGTGACATAAAATGTGGCGGTGACGCAGTGATTGTCACCGCCTGCTTTTCGGATGTCACCGCGACAAAATGAGGTGTCATCACGGTGACAATCACCGCCACATTTACTGAGGGACGGTTCACTCATTGCATTGCATTTTTTACTCATCGCATAAATAGAATTTTCGTAAATATTTTGAATCATAGATGTGTAGCGTGCGCCGCCGAATTAGCATTCGCTGGCTGGCCATTATTCTGTACCCAGAAAAAATTCAAATCGCTTGGTGTACATATTTAAATATTTACATGGAAAAGATTGCAGAGAATGTGAAAGCATTTTCATTTCGCTTTTGGGATTTTGTTTTCCACTCCAGTTGAATAGCAGTATACCGTACTTCCTCGAAATACCCCCCCCCCAAATTTAGTGTACCGTATTACCTCGAATTAACCCCCCCGTCGAAATACCCCCCCCTAAATTTCGGCTGAGGAAATAATAAACCCCCCCTCGAAATACCCCCCCTAAGATTGAGTGTAACGTAAACGTACATGACAAATACCGCAGTTTGTGATCTGTACAATGCAGAACACACGTTAAAACTGATGATTAAGTGACGTTAGGGAAGGGTTTTTGTGTATATACAGTTATATATGCGTATAAACACATATACATCAATGTAATTGTTCGATTTTTCTACGTCAGCGTATGGGGAATTTCCGGAAATTTCTGGCGAAATAATAGACCCCCCCTCGAATAAACCCCCCCCTCGAATTATCCCCCCCTCAAATTTTGCTGGCGAAATAATAAACCCCCTGGGGGTATTTCGAGGTAATACGGTATATGGAACGTACATAACAAAAGGTGCGGTTTGTGATCTGGGCAATGCAGAACACACGTTAAAAACGATTACTCTGTTATGTGAGAACAGTGTTTATACGTCTACACACTTATACAAGTCTTTAGAGTCTTCTAAATGGCGATTTTTGTTGCATTTTTCGACGTCTGCGTACGTTTCAGACGATAATTTAGTACTGGGATTTCAACAAATTTCTGGCGAAATAATAAACCCGACTCGATAGCGCCACCATGCTGGTTTTCAGTTCCGATGGCGTCATGGCTAGGGTGTCAACGAAAACTTTTTGGCGGAAAACGGAAACGGAAAATTTTTTGCACTTGCCGGAAAACGGAAAAGAAAAGGGAAAAAATTTTGCACTTGCTGGAAAACGGAAAACGGAAAAAGGAAAGGCCGGAAAACGGAAACGGAAAAATGTAATGAAATTATGCCGGAAACGGAAAAAAATTTGCTGAAATTTTGCGAGAAACGGAAAAAAAATGCAGAAATTTATCCAGAAAAAAAAAACTTTGCAGAAATCTTGATAGAAATAGAAAAAATTCACAAAATTCAGAACCTGAATGCATATTTACCAGTTTGCCTGAAACAGAAAACAGAAAATTGAGCTGAAAAATGAAATTTTTTTGGAAAAGCAGACAATTGAGCCGGAAAACGGAAAAAAAGGCGGAAAAACTGAAAATTGAGACGGAAAACGGAAAATAAACCGGAAAAACGGAAAAAAATTTAGCAGCCGAAAAACGGAAACGGAAAAAAATTTGCCTGCGGAAACAGAAAACGGAAAGTTGACACCCTAGTCACGGCGCGCTTAGTAGGTAAACCGTGAGTAGAATTACACCGGCAGTGCCCTATTCCGCATGTAAACCCATCCCGCATGTTGGCCCAGAACACATGTTGAAAATATGTTTTATTACCTGTCATGTTGAAAATAGGTAATGAAACACGACCTAGTCATTTTGAAGGTGAAAATCTATAAGAAGTATGAAAATTAGGGAATTTTGGTGAAAATTAGGGTAAAATTGCTCAAAAGCGCTCCAGATAGCTAGATAGCTAGGCAATTTGCGGGTGGGGGGGGTGTTCAGGGGAATGTAGCCAAAAAAATTTGCGCCAGGGAAAGATAGATATCTGGGCAGTTTGGGGTGCTGTTACCCACCCCCCTTTCTTACCTCTGCAGGCATGATGTCTATAATGGGTCTACATGCGGAATGGGCTTTGATGCGGAATGGCCCCTAGCCGCATACACCTACCTATACAGGTATAACAATACCAGCAAAATTTTTGCGTACGTAAATATTTTCCAGGATTTTCCAGAGATATTAAATCATATATTCTATTGTGCTTCTATTAAATGAAAATACAAAAATGCGCCCCCCCCCCCCTGCGCCGTCACACAACGTGCGTTCAAACATTTTTTAATAGAGTTTTTCTAATCACTTAAAAAATCACTTGCCAACCCTACGTAGCATGTCAGTGTAGCCCTAATATGGGTCATGCCTATTACGCACGTAAACCCATCACGCATGTAGAGCCATTATAGACACATTATACCCGCAGGGTAAGACAGAGGGGCGGGTAACACCACCCCAAACCGCCCAGCTATCTATCTATCCCTGGGGCAATTTTTTGGCTACTTTCCCAGAATACCACCCCCCCCCCGCAAATTGCCTAGCTCTCTAGCTATCTGGAGCGCTTTTGAGCAATTTTACTCTAATATTCACCCAAAATCGCTAATATTCAAACTTTTTATAGATTTTCACCTTCAAAATCACTGGGTCATGCGTTTTATTGCCTATTCATGCCGGGTATAATTAAATGTGTTTCTGGTCAACGTTCGGGATGGGTTTACATGCGGAATAGTGCAGGCCCGTATAATATCAGGATCGATCCGCTCCGCCATTTTAGAGACTTCATGTATGTTTATCGCCACGGGCAATTAAAGTAATGAATAATGATTGAGGAAAAATAGGGCATGAATGTGTCGAAATGAGTAAGATTGGTGCCACACACGCTGGATGTCAACTGACCTCGTGTCAATTAAATTTTTGTGAATTATGTGATTTCAACTTTCCTATCTGATAGAGCATAGATAATTTTTTCATAATGACACTCAATTTTCATTGATTCTGTCAAGTGTGCTGCTTTTGAAATTCTTTTTGTGTTATTTACCGTATTTCCTCGAATTACCCCCCGGGGGTTTATTTTTCCAGAGTGAAAATTTTGAGAGAAAAACGTGAAAAATGCAACAATAACCACCATTTATAAGTTTTTACAGCATTTTATAAGGATGTAGATGGTATAAACGATGTTCTAACGTAACACACTAAGTGTTTTGAACGTCTGTTATGCATTTCCCGGACCACAAATTCATAGTGCCCATTTTGAGGGGGGTATTTCGAGGGGGTATTTCGAGGAAATACGGTAGTTGAGATTAAGTTGACACAAATTTGCGATGTCAACTAGCGTGTGTGGGCCCAATATGACTTCACATAAAGCATTGCTGTGCGTACAGAGAAACAGCAATAGAAGGAATCACAACATGAAATGGTAAGAACAACCAATTGCTATCGGCACTACCTACATAATTTGAATACCCCTAGTCCTTGTTTAGTACCCCTTCCAGTTACCCGGAGAAAATGACTGAGGATTTACGTCATGTAAAAAAATTTATGGGTGCAAGTACCTAAGTTCACACACTAGTTTTCTACCAAAAAAATGTTTATAAAAAATGGAAAACTAGATTATAAAAAAATGGAAAACACTGAATTCAGCTTTGAACACATCAAGTTTACCAGAATGAGGTGTCTGTCGACTACTGTTGCGCAGATAAAAAAACGACTCATTTCGGTAAATTAGAACGCGTTCAAATTTGATGTAGAATTTTGCAATTTTCAAAATTTCGGTAGAAAACCAGTTTGTGTAGGAGAGACCTCATAAATGATCAAAGTTAACGGGCGAATAAACACAGATTGTGTCGTAGTATGTAAGTATGTTTAACGAATAACAGTATTGCACCTAAAAAAATTCTACCAGCAACCTCAATTAACCTAAAAAGAAGGCTCGCAAAAAGGGCACGACGGGCCACCTTCCAGTGGGGTGACAAATAGGTGTCTCCAATGGGACACCCTAATCGGTCAACTACTGGTTAGCTTACTCCCCCCAATAGGTTAGATACCGTATTGGCTTGTTTTGAACCCCGGGGGCTGTTATTTTTTCATAAGGCTCTTACAGTGGGACTCAATTCGAGCATGGTAGTAAATTCGAGCATGGTATTGTATTATTTCATAATACATTTAGTGCAATTTCGATTCCATTATAGATATCGAAACACATATTTCAGTAGACGTATCGATAACAACTGTGACAACTATGATGTAAATGCAACAGCTGCAGAAATTACTACAACGATTAAACAACAGAAGCGCTTGTGCCGCTCGCACGCAGTCACGTTTTAAACATTGCGTTCTGCCCATCACATTTGCTTCCATTTACTTAGGTGTGGGGGGCACTCAATTCAAGCATGGTACTGTATTGTTTCATAACGTGGTTACCCTGGCACTCATTCGAGCACTCAATTCAAGCGTGCTACTCAAAACAAGCCAATACGGTATATATCTATATGACGCAAATATTGAGCGATTTTTCCCCCCGACTTTCATTCAAAATCATGTTTTATATGCCTCTTTTGGCTATTTTTAAACATATTTCAGATATTTTTTGCTTTTTCTGGTATTCACTGTCGTTACCATATTTTTAAAAATGTCCAGTTACCAGCACAACCATACCGTTTGCCACATCACCTTTTAGTGTTCAACAGTCCAGTGTGAAAAAAAATCTGAATATGAGAACTTAAATAATCACACGACGTGTCGAATAGAATTGAGCACTGCGGCGAAAACTAAAGCTTATACAAACTGAAACCGGTGTGACGGGGATAAAAAATGACTAAAACGCAAATCAACCTACTGAAAATCAAAAACAAGACCGGAATATTGTCAACTTTAACTCAACTTACCAAAAATCACTTCTTCTCAGCCATTTGGTCCACAGTCTTTTTGATAATGCCAACGGCTTCGCTCATCTGTTCGTCGGTAATAACTAGCGGCGGTGCCAATCTTATCTTATCTCCGTGCGTGTTTTTCGTCACTAAGCCGTTTTCCTTTAGCCGCAAAACCATATCCCACGCGTCGAACTCTGCGCCACGTGCACAAAGGTATACAATTTAAATAATAGTATCTATACTCCAGTTACTTTACACCCTGCACGCGTGGTTCCCGTTGGAAGCGTGCCAACGATTTTTTTTTGCATGCGATTTTCATAAAAATTTTAATAAGTCATCTCTGTTATAACGCTATGCGTTAACTTATTCACAACAATGATTCTTTTCATCTTTTATACAAAAATCGCATGCTTGGCATCATTGGCACGCTTCCAACGTGAGACATAAATGAGTGCGAGGGCAGAGTATCATGTTCGCCGAGTATACTAGGGATGACACGTGTTTTTTTTTACCGTTTAAAAAAAAACGTTTTTTTAAACAAACAGGCATCGAAACCGTTTTTTTTATAAAAAAACGGCAGCCAAAAATTTTAGTACTAAGCACTAGGCATTTAGCAATTTTTTTGCGCGCAAGCGCGCAATTTCACATACCATTGGTGGTTGTTTTCATTGGTTTTGAGGCATTTTTAGTGTAAAAGCTTCCATTTGTTCATACTATTGTGTCAAAACAAATGTTACTGTAGTATATAATATCCAGCCAATGTGCCCACATATTTACTTCTACATTGTGAAAAATCACTGTCAATGTATTAGCCTTTTCTCATAAGCTTTTTTAAGCACTATTCCATGCAAAACTTGACTTTAAGTCACGAAATATGTGACAAAAAGCGATATACGTAAAAAGTCGACAAAAATGGGTATTTTTGACAGAAATTACCATTTATAATGCTATCCCATGGCTCCACAGCTATTATATGGCTATATTGAACATCACAGAGCAGGGACGTAGCCAGGATTTTTGAGCGGGGGGCGGATTGTATACGGAGCCCGGCGAACGGGGGGGCGGCGCCCCCCCCCTAAAATTTTACCCCTGTAGAAGGGGAATGGCGCCATGGCGCTGGCGCCATTCGTAGGCGCCACGCCATGGCGCTACTGGCGTTGGCATTGGCGCCAAAACAGCAGTATACGTCGTTATTTTACAGGCATAAAGAGCGACATGGACATGAATTCAGTCCATTTTCACTGGCTTTGAAGCCGCGGAGATCGGCCAGCCGAAAATATATGTTGTGAATGGAAAATGCGCGCTTGCGCGCAAAATGGTTTCAAACTGTCGACAAAATCGTCTTCTGAAATGGCCATTTCTGGCACATTTTTTGGTCCGGCCCGGGAAGGGGGGGCGGCCGCCCCCCCCCCCCTGGCTACGTCCTTGTCACAGAGTACTGATATACCTGTATGTGTAGACTAGGGATGGAAAAAAAGCGCTTTTTTTTAACGGCCCCGCTTTTTTTTAAAAAAAAGCGCTTTTTTTTAAAAAAACGCGCTTTTTTCGCTTTTTTTCAAAAAATGTCGAGACGTTCCCTAAAAACCTCCCAATTGGGCCTCCACACGCTAGTTGACATCGCATTTTTCGCATGTAAAATGTCAACTCAGAGTCAACTGAAATTTTTCTCAGTTGACTCTAGTTGACAACGTACGCACTAGTGATAATGTCAACTAGTAAATTTGGGCAGTACAGATATTTGTGTCACTGGCCGAGTCAACTAAAGCATACGCGTATGTTTTTTTGCGTACGCGTATGTTTTTTTGGCATACGCGAACGCAGAAAAACGTACGCGTATGCTTTTTTGCGTACTTATACAAATGTTTGCGTACGCGTACACAATTTATGCCTTTTGAATTGCCAAAAGTGGTAAAGTGAAAAAGTTAATTATGAATGTGATATTATTAGTGTTTTTTATGTCAAATGTGATATGTTGTGATATTTATGATTGTTATTTACTGTTGTTTTTACGTTTTTGAATGAAATTTTCCAAATTAGTTTTTTTATTACATATTTATTGAAGACACATACTAAAGTGAAATCATCATCGATCTGGATCAAGTAAACGAACTTTTTTACGAAATTTTACATTTTGAAAAATTGAAATCAACGAAATTAAGTAACAGAAATTGCTGAAAACTTTAAAAAGCAACAATTTTAGAATTGGAAACAACAAAGTAAAGCGTGTACTACTCGGGTTTATTGACAAGTTTTGAATATTTTGACAAGTTTTGAATTGTTTAAAGAAAAACGAACAACTAAGAAAAAAACAGATTTAGAAAAGAGAAAGAAAGATTCTTATCAAGTTGTAAAATTTTGAGAGAAATTGCAAACAGAATCTGTTGAACAAAATTTTTTCTGCTTTTTACTCAGAAATATTTAGATAGTACATTTTAAAAATTAAATTCTGAAAATTTATAAATGTTGTTGTTGTGCTTTTGTGTTTGCCAATTTTTCTCTAGAAATCACGCTATCATGGAAATCATGGTCTATCTATTTACTAGCGACTAAAAAGAAGAATTCTAATTTTAAGAATAGAAAAAATACTGTATTACCTGTAATTACCCGTATACCCCCAGTGTAGTGTAAAGATAACATGATGATGCATGACTGAGTGACGTTAGCGCAGGGGGTATAAATATATACTATGTCATTGATTGATTGATTTCTCTATTTAATTAATTGATTTTCCTCATATTTCTCAGTATGTAGAATTTCACAAAATTTCTGCCGAAACCCCCCCTCTAATTAACCTGAACATATGCTGGCAAAATAATGAAGCCCCTGCGGGTATTTTTAGGTGATACAGTATCTTGAAATGATAATCTTGAAAAACATGAAAAATCTATTTCGTGAAAAACGAAGACAAAAACATCATCACTCGGAAAAAAAGAAGGCAAAAACTCTTGGAAAAATATCAAACATTTCAATTCTGACTGCCACCGGTGCCCGCGTTGCCCTGAAATTCAAGTTTCAGTTAGGAAACGGTTTTGCTATGAAATGTCAACTGATATATTCTGTACTCAAAGCTTCAAAGACATATTTAACTCAATCATTACAGTAAATGTAATTATTTCACTCAGAGTTTTTAATTCACATAAAAAGTGAACCACGCACATCTTTATTTCAGAATTATTTCTCACATAATTAAATATTCATAAATTCCACTATTTCGATCACAGTAAAATGTCAATTCAACCAACTTCATCGATGTGTAGAGGGCCACTACCAATAGATTCGTTCGAACCATACGAGTAGGTGTACGGCACCAGTGACGATGGCATCACCTACAAAGATGAATTCACGACATTAGTTGACTTTGGTAAACCTCTTATATACGTCAATTACGAAAATTTACGCGGAATTGACATTTTCACTTCCATGCATATTTCATTTCATTGTCAAATGATACGTTTTGAAAAGAATTTGCTACACTTTATTCACTTTCAACACATCTTGAATTGACTTTTTCACTTCAAATTTTTTCCTAACTCATTTCTCATTCGACTTCTCGGCCAACATTGTGGATAACCAACTTTTTCATTGGACGGTGCGGGCTGCTGGGAATTGGTCTCCGGCGTGCCGTCTGCGACTTGCTGCAGCGCGCTGTCCGGGACCGCGGCTGTACTCTCGGTGGCGGCCTGCGTCATTATTCATTTGTGTTCTGTCAATAAATAGCAAGACATAGTGTATGTAGTTGACAAAAGTAATTCATGGAAAATTCATATTTTATATACACTATTCGTTGTCATTTTGAAAATACTTCACCAAACTTCCTTCAACACATTCATAATTGACATTTTCAGTTAAAAACAATTCCGTACTCACTTTTTCATTCAAGCGCTGGGAAGCGCTCTCCGGAACTGGGCGCGGCGTGCCCTCCACGGCTTGCTGTGGCGCGCTGTCCGGGACGTTCTGCGGGGCCGTACTCTCGGTGGCGACCTGTATTCATTGTCATTTCAAAAATACCTAGCAAAACTTTCTTCAACAGATTGACAATTGACATTTTCAGGTAAAAACAATTCCGTACTCACTTTTTCATTCAAGCGCTGGGAAGCGCTCTCCGGAACTGTGCGCGGCGTGCCCTCCACGGCTTGCTGTAGCGCGCTCTCCGGGACCGGTGCTGTACTCTCGCTGGCGGCCTGCGTCATTATTCATTTGTGTTCTGTCAATAAATAGCTTTAGTTGACAAAAGTACTTGATTGAAAATTCATATTCAAAATTTTATATACACTTTGTTGTCATTTTGAAAATACTTGCTTCAACAGATTCAGAATTGACATTTTCAAGAAAAAAAAAATCCGTACTCACTTTTTCATTGAAGCGCTGCGAAGCGCTCTCCGGAACTGTGTGCGGCTTGCCCTCCGTGGCTTGCTGTAGCGCGCTGTCCGGGACCATGGCTGTACTCTCGCTGGCGACCTGCGTCATATTTTTTATTTGTGTTCTGTCAAGAAATAGCTACACATACTATATGTAGTTGACAAAATAACTTTATTGAAAATTCATTTTTTTACTATATTTATTGTCATTTTGAAAATACCAAGCCAAACTTTCTCAACAGATTCAGAATTGACATTTTCAGCTAACAAGTATTCCGTACTCACATTTTCATTCAAGCGCTGGGAAGCGCTCTCCGGAACTGGGTGCAGCATGCCGTTCGCGACTTGCTGCGGCGTGCCGTCTGCGACTTGCTGCAGCGCGCTGTCCGGGACCGGGGCTGTACTCTCGGTGGCGGGCTGCGTCATTATTCATTTGTGTTCTGTCAAGAAATAGCAACACATACTATATGTAGTTGACAAAAGTACTGTATTGAAAATTCATATTTTGCCAAATTTAATTGTTTGAGTTGACATAATTATTGTCACACTAATTGTCATTTTAAATTTTGACATAAATGAGCAAAAAATGCACTTCATGATACATTTAAACCGTTAAAGAATTCACCTGAACCGCGATATTGCGATTTTCCCACCCGCTGCTCAGGTCCTGCGATTCCTGACTTTCAACTGATTTCTGCGTAATTGAAACAACATGTGTTTACTAAATGTCAACTGTTGTCATTTCATCATAAAGACTGTCACAAAAGTAGTGCCAACCGGATTCTCATCAACTACCTCGTGAACCTGCTGCAGCACGGCTGGATTGCCAGGGTGCAGCTGCGGCTGCGGCTGCTGTTGCTGCTGTGCGGGGCCAAAATTGCAATCCTGTAATGTAGTTGACAATAATAAGTATTGTTAAAGTCAAGTGTTACTTAGGAAACAATGTACAACATTAGCTAACCACAACAGTTGCCTGCACTGAGTGTGCTGCGAACATGCGCGGCTGCTGACTCGCCTGTCCACTTTCACCCGGCACGCCTTGCAGCAGTTTCTGCAAATGTTGACATGGATGTGTCAATTAATGTAAAAGAAAACAAAGTAAGGTAAAGAAATGTTAAACCGGGTCAATTTCTGACAAATACATTGCTATGCTGTCATTTTCCGCCGAGTCGCCGAGCAACGATGCAGCTTCACTTGGCATCGATTTCTGATGTATTATATTAAAAAATACTCGTTAGGCCTTATAGGTTACAGTTAATGTCAACTAACATTGACAGGCGTCACCAGCTGAGTGTCATCCGGCTGGTGCAGCAGACTTATGTAGTCGGCCGCAGGCAAAGGCGGCGGCACATTCTTTCTGGCGGCTGCACTGCTGCTGCTGCTGCTGCTGGCTTGCAAATTATCCCCGATGATGACCACCTGTAATGCAACTTCAAGTTGACATTGAAGTCTATTGAAAATGTCAAGTACATTGAATGATCCTATCATATAACCTTTTCAAGTTCCTCTTCCAGCGAAGCGCAAAATTCCCTCATCTGTTTGTTACTCATGGCGTTCAATTTTGGCATGACGACTTGCAGAATGCCATGAAATCGCGGGCTTTGAATGCACTGGCAGAGGCAGGGCAAGCTGTCCGTGAGTGAGCCTCCGTTTGTCTGAGCAGTTGACACAATTAATTCTCATTTATTCTAATTATTTATCAGTAGAAAAATTAAGGTTGTACCTCAATTTCGACGTCATCCAGCCAATTCTCCAACTTGTCACAAAATCGGCGCATTTCAGTATTCGTCATACTGTTCAGTTGATTTTGGTACTGCATCAGGATTCCGTGCAGTCGTGGGTTCGTCATGTGCAGCTGGTGTGTGCACTTTGCTTGCTGCACTTGCGCACTTTGAACCCACTTCTGCGGCGTCTGCGTCGTGCCCTCTTTGATTTCCTCCTTCTGTGGCGTCATGTTCTTCTTTGTGATCAATTTGCCGATGCTCATCATGACGTCCAGGATGGCATTTGTACCTTGCCGTCGGTTGAATTCGGTCAGCGCCTTTTTGTAGTGCGCAACTGCAAACAGTATCAGTTAGGAAAATGCATGATTTGATCATGTCAATTGACATGTAAGAGATACATTTTACATAGAGCATTGCACACCAATTAGAAAATCTACAAGTACATAAATGTCAATTGACATGTAACAGATACATTTTACATAGAGCATTGCACACCAATTAGAAAATCTACAAGTACATAAATGTCAATTGACATGTAACAGATACATTTTACATAGAGCATTGCACACCAATTAGAAAATCTACAAGTACATAAATGTCAATTGACATGTAACAGATACATGAAAACCAGTTAGAAAATGTAAAACAAACATTTGCCATCAACTGTATTCAACTTAGTCAAAGCTAAATTGCCCTCATTCACAACTTTGGAGGCCAAATCGTTCGCTTGTTCTTCTCCAAAACCCATGTGCACTTTGAGGTGCTCGATCAATTCACCCTTCGCGCGCTCTCTTTTCTTCTCCACCTCCATCTGCTGTGTGACGATGGAAACATCGCGGCGACGAATCTGAGAAATGACAAAATACATAAACAGTTGACTTTGGTGTGTTAACAGAAATGTTATGCCTATGTGTACTCACTTTCGGCATTTTTTTCGGGGGAACGCCTTTGTCGTCATTGCCCTGGCTGCGGTAGCGAGCCGCAAGTTCGTCGACCACTGTAATTAGTTTGTAATTGACTTTTTGAACCCGTAATTGATCAAAACATAATAGACATTTACAAAACTAAGAAAATGTCAACTGACCAGCCTCATCACAGTACCACTGCATGTCTGCGATCTTGTCGTGGCCCAGCGTGCACATTTTGGTGAAGTACGCCAGGCCAAGGTCCTTTTTGTCGACCCCGCTGAAGATGCCGTATTTATTTCGGCACAGACGGAGGACATCCTGAAAATTGATAAACATAGAAAGTGTTATGAATTGAAAATGTCAACTGGTATAATTTTACCACACATACTTAAAGTTTATAAACATAGAAAAATGTTTCAATTGAAAATGTCAACTGCTTTAATCATTCAAATCATACTTAATATTCCCTGTAAAACACACGCGAACATCAACCCCCCCCCCCCAAACACAAAAGTAAACACCCTTGATTCAATGAATTAACCTTGTATTTTCTCATTCGGCTCTTCCACAGAGTTTGCAGAATCTTCACTCTGCAATGTGAATTGTCTGCGGTTATCGGTTCATTGGCTATTGCATGTTCAGGTTTCGGGAACATGATGTTGTCTCGGTATCCCGGATACGGCGGGTCGAAGTACGCGAATCGGGCGAATTCTTCCCACTCCAAGTCCACAGCCGATTTGTCAGATCGCTGAAACAATGACCGTTTTTACAATGACATATATTACTTTAAAAAATGTCAACTGAATAAGTCATGCTAACGTTGACAGTTGCCATATTTGCCAGCTTGTTCCGCTCAACTTCGGCAGTCGACCAGCAGCTGCAATGGTCAGTTGCAATTTCAGTAACAGTAAAAATGTCAATTACAGTATTCACTGTCTTTATGTAAACTAACAGCGGGTGTTTGACGAACTCGTCGAAAAACGACTCCCAGAACTCTTTTTCATTTTCCTCCCGTATCAGCGTGACTTTTCTTCCGCCAACTGATGCCCGGACGCCTTTCAACTCTCGCTTGTATTTCTTTTCTTTCTCTTCCCCCTTCTTTTTCGCTGGACTCTTCTTCTTTTTCGGTAACCCCTTAGCGGCAATTGCCATCGACAGCTTGTCCTTGTTCTGTGGTGTCAGTGTCGGATCCTGAAAGGCACTTTTCAACTGTGATTGTGTTCCAAATGTAAATAGAAATTGGAGTGACAAGATTGTGTCAACTTACCGAATTGACACTTTTTTCATCCCCTGAACTGTCATCAGTTGACTCGCTGATCTCTAAAAATTTGCGCTTCTTGCCGCCAGTGGCACGCCGCATGCCGCTGTCGCCAGAAGCCGAGGCACCCACTCTGCCAGCCAAATTTAGCTGAAACGATTATACGTATTAGTTGGTAACTGTTAATGTCAACTCAGATATTTACAGACAAAACTAACGATCTCATCGTCGTCGTCATTTTCCCTCTGTCCCTTTTTCGCACGCTGAATATAGTCTTCATCGTCACTCAGCATGACATAGATGTCTTCCGTCACCGTCGACTTTCTGCGCTTTCTGCCGCCAGTGGTCACCGACACCTGCGTCTGAATTGACAGAATTGGAAAATGTGACAAGTCAAGTTAAATCAGTGTTAACAACAAAATTACAGTATCAATGACAGTGTCCCAGCTGGTGAATGCTCTATCCAGCTCTTCTTTGTGTTTCAATTTTTGCCACTCCTTTTCAGACATACCGATCGGCTTTGCTCTCTGAAAGTTTAGTAGTATGAGCGAATTGGGAGAGCTTTCATAAGAAAATTGTTTGGCATTGATACTGTAATTGATTCGTTTACATAATAAGAAATGTCAAGTGACCTGAGGACCGGTTGAGCACTGTGGTTCACCGCTCGGCTCTTCTGCGGTATTTTCCTGCTCCATTCGCTTGCGCCACCTTTCATCCCATTGGTCTTCGTCACTTTCCCTTGTGCTTGCGGCCTATAAGCAGTTTCTGGTAATGTTACTTATAGACATGTACTTGTAATAATAAATGTCAACTCACCCATTCATCTCTAGCTCTTTGTTTAACTCGCTCTTCCGCGGCAACGGTCGCGGCCTGTAAAAAAATGTTTTTGTTGTAAACAAGGGTTAGGCACATCTCAAAAGTCAGAATAAAATGTTCGCAAAGAGCACAGCGTAGGACAGTGCACCACTGGCAGACATCAAGAATCTACTGGAACAACATGAGCCGCAGCAACAGGCACAGCCGGGCACACAGCCACATGGGACACCCCATGCATTTCGGGCGCAGTCTGGTGGCAATCACAAGCCATGTAAAGTGTGAATTCGGTGAATAATGTCAAGTCATTTGAGTTGACATTTTTCAGTCTACTTAACGCTTTACATGTATTGTGACTGCCCCCCTGGCGGCAATGGATATGCGCCGCTTGGCATCTTCATCTACAGGACCTGTACCGCAAATGCAGTCTACGCAACACAGTGGTGCATCAGCTGCATCAGGTGCATCGCCAATGAGTGTGGATCAGAGCAATGCAGATGAGTCTTTGGCATCAACCATGACTCCATTTCATGCAGTAAGATATTTTAAACAGTTGACATTTTTAAATGAGATGTATCCCGATGCCTTATCGTTAAAAAATTTGTGAATGTTGTGGTCCCTATCCCTATCAGTATCCCGAACAGTCAATCCCGTTTGAAGTGTAGTTTTCAGTTGACTTTACAAGTACTTCCAAAATGTCAAATTTTCAACACAGGCTGAAGAGCTCCTAAACTTCAGCCGCACTGCAAAGCCTATGATTCAAAACGCGACCACGAATCTGGTGCATGCCAAGAATGCACTGACGCAACTGGAATCAAAAATTCACATGGCAGCCTGTGCCAGTGAAGTTCTAGTTGCCCACAACCGCAACACTGAAAGGCAGCTGACGGCCGTGCGGCGCATGTTGAATGAAATTGCCACCCCCGAGGAGTTGCGCCGCCGCAACATCAATGATTACATGGATAACCAGTAGCAAAAACCTACAGGTGCACTGCCCTGACACCCCCCCCCCCACTTGTGATAATTCTACTTACTACAAAACTACATGTGACACCAGATGAAACTGATGATGTGTGTAAATGTCAACTGAGTTGCGACTTGAATGAATGTGTGACTGTATGATGAGGTTGAAAGAAAGGATAAAAATGAAAGAAATCAAGAATAAAAGTTCAACATACGTCTTTTTTTTGCGGATTTTCTACAGCAGCTGCACTTGACATCAACGTGGCAGCAATCGAGTCAATGTTCTGCGATATTATTGAAATGTTAAAACATTGTTGAAATAATTGGCCCACACACTCTACTTTATATTGACAGAAAATGTCAACTGGTTACAATCAAAACTTGTGTTTGATCGTCCTTTGTCGGCTTGTGAGCAAAGTTTAAATCGGGATTGGAACCAGTTGACATTTGGTGTCAATGTAAACTAGAGTGTGTGAGGCCACTGTATGCACAACATTTAACACTACAGCTAAACTATCTACACACACCACCAAATATAGGTTAATTAATTAATTGAAATAATTAATGCAAACACCTTGTTTGGGCCCAACGGTTAATAGAAAGAAAAATGCAACGAAATATAGAAATATTAATGTAAACAGCGCAACTTACAATCTCACTGAGTGCACCTGTTGCAGTTTATCAATTATCTGTCATTGTATTTGAACAAATAGTCAGCACACATAAAGTATGTGAACTCACTGAAACAGCTGCCGGCGCCGAAAGTGCGCTCGGTGTTACGCCCACAGCTTCTTGAGCGAACCCCACCGGCAGCGACGTTGGCTGCAGCACCCAGCCCCCATTAGTGAGCCACTCAACGTGTACCTCCAAAGTCACATACTTGACATTCTACATTTCTAAAAAGTTGTAAACATGTACACATAACTCACTTTGTCATTGGGCGCCGGCTGCGGAACCGGTTGCGACACGCTGTCCATAGCCGCCGGTTGCGCCGCCAGTTGCGCAGACGGTTCCGCCGCCGGTTGCGCCGGGACCTGACAATTTGCAAAAATGCAATTGACATTTTTGATGACAGACATTTCCTAAATGCAACCTCAAGGCACACAACGTATAACTCACTTGCAAATTGGCCTGCTGCGCGGCCGGTTGCGCGGCCGGTTCCGCCGCCGGTTGCGCCGCCGGTTGCGCCGCCGGTTGCGCGGCCAGTTGCGCGGCGGACTGCACGGTCGGTTGCGCGGCCGGTTGCTGCGGTATTGACATTTTCAGTGACAGAGAAATCCTAACAGGAGCGTGTAGGCACACCACTTATAACTCACTTGCAAGAGAGCCTGCTGCGCGGCCGGTTGCGCGGCCGGTTCCGCCGCCGGTTGCGCCGCCGGTTGCGCGGCCGGTTCCGCCGCCGGTTGCGCGGCCAGTTGCGCGGCGGACTGCACGGTCGGTTGCGCGGCCGGTTGCTGCGGTATTGACATTTTCAGTGACAGAGAAATCCTAACAGGAGCGTGTAGGCACACCACTTATAACTCACTTGCAAGAGAGCCTGCTGCGCGGCCGGTTGCGCGGCCGGTTCCGCCGCCGGTTGCGCCGCCGGTTGCGCTGCCGGTTGCGCCGCCAGGTGCGCGGCCAGTTGCGCGGCGGACTGCACGGTCGGTTGCGCGGCCGGTTGCTGCGGTATTGACATTTTCAGTGACAGACATTTCCTAAATGCAACGAACCTCAAGACACACAACTTATAACTCACTTGCAAATTGGCCTGCTGCGCCGCCGGTTCCACCGGTCGAGCCGCCATTTGCGCGGCCCAATACACTTGGCCCGGTTGCACGGACGGTTGCGCCTGACAATTTGCAAAAGTGCAATTGACATTTTCAATCACAAACATATCCTAAACGCAACCTCAAGTCACACAACTTATAACTCACCTTCAAATGTGCCTGCTGCGCGGCCCGTTGCGCCTCCAGTTGCAGCGCCTTTGTTACAGGATCGACGGGGGGATGAGACCCGGCGTTACCCGACGCGGCCGCTAACTGTATCAGGGAAATGTATTTTTTGGCAGTTGACAAAATTCATGCAGACTAAATTCTAACTTACATCTGAGGCCATCTGGCTGCCAATCTTTACCCTCGGTGTGCGCTTTGCAGGATCAGTCTGATCAGCTGTGCTGGATGCCACTTTGCTGTCAGCCTTCTTGCTCTTCTTATCCACGTGCGCCTTTGAGGATCCCTTCTGTTTGCCGTGCCGTTTATCCTGCGTTAAAAAAAATCATTGCGTCAATTGACAAAAATAATAAACAGAAAATGCCAAGGTTTAAGATTATTAACCGGTTTAGTTGGCAGGCTGGGGCGTACTTGCTGTGTGTGACAGGCCAGCATGTAACTGTCGGAGAACATGTCCGTCTGGGACTGAAATGAAAAAAATGCAATCAAGTATAGTTGACTTTTTTATGTAACAAATAAAGGTAATGTACACACTGCGATCGGCGTGTCTTTTTTCTCCTTGCGCGGAATGGTCAACGAAGCGATCGACGGCTGTTTCGGAACCGGATCACTTGACTGTGCAACGTCGCCCTTTGTGTGTAAAGACAAAGCTTTTAGTAAGTGCAATGGGAACTAGTTGACATTTTCAATAACAGTAAAAAACTAACACTTTTCTTATGCGGTTTTTTCGGCATTTTCTTCTCTTTGTCTGTGGCCACGCTGTCCAGTTCCTGCAAAAGGTTATAAGTGAAATGTGAATGTGAAAAAAGTTTCAATGTGAATAAAAAAGTCAATGTTATTAAAGAGATTAGAGAAAATGTCAACTCATTCGGCCTACATGGTTGACATAGTGTTGACATGTACACCAAATGCCACAATGAGTTGACATTTTCAATAAGTGAATGTTACTAACCTCATCATCCGGGCCAGATTTTTGCTTGTCGCGCCAAGCTTTAGACCTCACGCGCGCCTTTTCTTTCCTTTGCATTTCCTTCATCTCTGCGAATTCTTTTTTAGCCTGTGCCAGTTCCTCCATCTCTTTTTTTACTTTCAACTTGTCCTTTTCAAGGCGTTTCTTCTCTTCCATGAGCTCTTTCTTCTCTTGCGCTTCTTTTTCCTTTTTCTCCGCCATTTCCTTGTTCAGTTTCGCAATTTCCTGCAAAAAAGAAAATTTTATGAGTGTTGTGCCGATTCAATACTTCTGCGGTGAGCTACGAGTGCCGTTTGGACGTAAGCCAATTATTATACGAACAGTGACAAATTGTTTGCCGTTGAATGTATCAGAACCTATGGCCCCCACACGCTAGTTGACATCGACACCAAATGTCAACTGGTTCCGTTCACAATTCAAATGTTGGGTGTTGAACGTTGTTAGTCGGCTCGTCAGCAAGATTTTAATCGGGATCAGCACCAGTTGACATTTGGTGTCGATGTCAACTAGCCGAAACAAAAGATAAAAGAAAAGAACACTGTAGATAGAGTTGTAACTGACCGGCGAAAGTACGTCGGTGAAAGCGTTCTGTGCCCGCTCATGTGCAGCCAAAACCACAACCGTCTCTTTCTTCTTGGAACTTGACGCAGTGTCCTTAACTGGCGCACGTTCAGTCTTCGTTGATTTGCTCACGGGTTCCGCGCGAGCAGTCGCTTTCGGCCCCACCGGCGGTGTTTTCCCTCTCGGTCGGCCGCGCGGCTTACTGCTTTCCGCCACAGATTCCGTCTTCTTTTTTCCCATTTTCGAATCAGCGCAAAAGTCTATCCAGCGATCCAGCCAGATTTACCGCAAATTTTCCTTTTTGATGAAATTGGCACATATCCAATTTACCACAAGAATATGTATACAAAATAAGTATCCTTACAATACACATATTTACTACTTACGGTGGTCACTTTTTTTTGCACAATTCGCAGTTCACGATTACGGTGACTGAAAAATTGGAACTCAAACTTTTAATAAAGTTACATCTGCAAAATTTCGAAATGGCCGCCCCCCACGCGGAAACGCTGGCAGAGCTGGAGAGACTCGTTGCGTCGATAGATAATGTTGATCAGGTGCCACTTCCGCAAAGTGATAAGTAATAAGTGAAATGGCAAAGGCGAAGTAAAAAAGCAAAGTTGGAAAGGCTATTTCCACTTTTACTTCGCGTTTGCTATTTCACTGATCACTTATCATTTTGCGGAAGTGGCCCCAGTTGACGGATGAACAGAAACAAGCCCTGTCGCTTCAAGTACTGGCCTTAACGCAAATTTTTTTGGACACAATAGAGGAGGAAGAAGATGACTCGGAAACGGATGAGGATGGCAAAAAAAGTTACATGACCCCTTTTTTGGAAGACCGAATACAATCCAGAGGCAGATACTGGCAGGCGGTGATGATCGCGAAAAATAATGATCCCAGGCGTTTCTTCCAATTGTGCCGGGTAAGTTACAGTTGACATTTTTTAGTCAATTGATATTATCAACTTTATATAAAGTTGACTTGTTGTTGTAATAACAATTTGGTATACTCGTAATTCCTTCCAATTTTTCATGTGAAATGTGAAATTTTCAGTTGACATTTTGGTCTTTTTGTTACTTCATATTACCGTATTACCGTATGAACAGTTGACATTTTTCATTCAAAAGTAATGTCATGGTACTTAGAAAATTATGATATGAAAAGAAAAATGTATGCAGGTATTTCAGTTGACATTTCTTTATCATTTTTCAGCTTTGGCCGAGTGAGTTTGAAGAACTGCATGAACGTGTGACTGCTGTGGATCCCGATACTGGCGCACCATACATGCGCACGCGCGACGCACAACGACATTTGGCGGTAGTGACCACGCAAATGCGCCTATTTTACTATCTGTTCACTTGCGCCCACGGACTGGAACTGGAGCATTGCGCTGCAACGGCACAGGTCAATACGATTTTTCACAACTATAACTGCTATTTATTGACAATTAAACATTATTTATTTTGTCAATTACAGATTTCTTCAAGTACATTGCGCGTTGTTATCGATGAAGTCTCTGATGCGATTACCAAAGCGATGAAAAGTTACATGCCGCCGATGGGAAAGGATATTGGCATGATGCAAAACTACGCCCTCAATTTCTGGCGTTTGTGGCAAATGCCCAATGTTGTTGGCAGTCTCGATGGCAAACACATAAAGATTCGAAAGCCGGCAGGCAAGTGGGGACATTTTTAAGTATAGAATATAAGTTGACATTTTCAATTTATAAATATAACTTGTATAAGCAACATAAATGGCACCATGTAACAGAAAATGTCAACTTATCTGTGTTTACAGTTGCAGTTGACATTTTCATTTGCAATGTTCATTGAGTTGACTTTTTAGCTGTTTCAAAATTTTCAATAAAAGTGAAAATCGTGATCGAAAATGTCAACTGAGCTGAAAGTGTACGCTGCATACGCTAGTGTACGTTTTTTTCCAATTCAGTTGACATTAGTGTCATGTGTACGATGTCAAGTACCCAAAATCGTATGCAAACGTCAAAAAACGTACGCAAAAGTGCGTATTTCCGTCAGTTGACTCTGGGCTCGCCGACTTTCCAAAAGTAACTTTATTTATCCAATTTACATTGTATTTATACGAAATTTTAGGTACACATAGAGAAAAATAATGCGCATCTTTCATAGAAGAACTTTTTGCAAAGGAACAGTTCAAAAAAGTGTGAGAATTTTTTTTCTTGAAAATTTCAAAGTCAGTTGACATCGCGTTTTTGGGGTACCATGGGTGCATACGCATACTTGACATCAGTTACGTAGACATTTTGTCAACTTCAAATTTTTTTCTGCACTTCATGCGTTCAGTAAATATACATTTCAGGTAATAATTGTACCATTTGATCATGCACAGGCAGCGGCACGAGATATTTCAACTACAAGGGATTTTATTCTGTGATTCTGTTCATTTCTGCGAGTGCTGATTTGCGCGTGCAGTATGTGGACGTTGGGGCGCCTGGCAGTCAGTCCGATTCGGGTGTGCTGCTCACGTCGGATTTCGGACAAGACCTGATGTTAGTTTCTGCAACTGTCTAGCTTCAGTTGACATTTGAAAACGTACTTTACTTAAATGTTATTGCAGAAATGGCAGAATGGTCATGCCGAAAAAGTGCCTACTACCTGGCACCGACCCAGCCGATAACACAAACTACATCCCAAGCTGTTTCATCGGTGACCAGGTGTCAGTCCCACGCCATGTAAAGTGTAAAGTAAAGTATGAAATGTTAAGTGAAATGGAAAATCAAACAAATCAATCAAATAAAAGGAAAAGGTCAATATTTTTCTGTATTTTGCATAAGAATTTACAGTTTCGTTTACATTCAACTTGACATTTTACATTTTACTTTACACTTTACATGGCTTGGGACTGCCCCCCATGCATTCGCAATGTCAAAATGGTGTCTCGTGCCATATGTGATTCAAAACAACCCGGCAAACAGGCACTTTAACACCAGGTGACTTATAACAATTACCTGTAATTTATGAATAAATTAATATTATATTGTTTTACAGACTTTCGCGCGCTAGGAGAACGGTCGAGTGCACTTTTGGAATGCTCGCGGCTCGCTGGAGGATTCTGCTTGGCACCATCACCATGGAGCCATCCCGCATCAGCCGAATGGTGATGGCGCTGTGCTCGTTGCATAACTGGCTGCAAGTGACGCGCGGAGCGACGATTGCAGACCACTTCAACGCGCGGGGGGAGGAAATCGAACCGCTGCACGGCGTACCTGATCATCCAAGACTTCGCGACCGAACTGTGAGACTGCTAATTGTCTTTGTTTTCCTAATTTGCATATACTTAAAAATGTGGTTATTAATAATGTCAACTGCTCCCTGCAGCTAAATTGGCGCGGTGCTATCGACCAACTTATCCAAATTCAGCCGGTTGATCAGCGATCGTCAGAAGCCATTCGTGAGGCGCGAGCGATCCGTGAAAAAATTAAAGAGTGGATGAAGGAAGGTGAAGGCAGACTGCCGTGGTTGAACTGGCAAGATGCCTGAGTTGACGATACACATTCAAAACTTATGTCAAATGATACATTTCTAGGTGAAATGTATCAGTTGACGCATTCTCGTACGTTGTCAGCGTCAACTCAGGCATTTTTTTTTCCTAGTTGGATATTTAGGTGTTAAAAATCGAAAACGGTTCCGTTTTTTGAAATTTCTTCTTTTACTTGCTTCAATAATTTTAGTATATCAGATTTCACATGCAGTGCGGACATAACTTGCCAGGAAATTTTTTTAAAATTATTGAAGTTTGAAACTTTGAAAAATTCATATCTTTCTTTTACGTCATGTGATTCTTTCAAAAAAAATACTGCTGTGTTCGCGTTTCTTTCGCCTTTCATTTGGTTATGTTGGCATTATGATGTGATTACGTGTTGCGCGATCAAAAATAAATTTCTGTTTGAAGAAAAAGATTTTTTATTCTTTCAAAAAAATTTATTACGAATGATAATTAGTACAGAAAAATTCACAGACATTTATAGTACATGAAACAACTATCTAATTAACAAGCATTCACACATGTAAACAATAAAAAATTATTGAATATGGAACATGAAAATAATTTTTCATTTGGTTATGCTTCACACAATATATGATAATTAGGTGTCAAAAAATCAGATTAATTATGGTTTATCACATAACACTCTTTAAATCACACAAACTGCATCGTAGAAAGCAGGGTCAACTCGTTTCTGAGAATGGATTTTTCCAGTTGACTTTTTCAATGAAATACATGAGCTAAATGCCAAAAATATGGGTTAACGCGTATGCTCTTTTAAAAAAGGCAAGTGGTGAGTGATAATGTCAACTGAAACACTAGTTGACTCTGAGTTGACTCTGAAATGCGATGTCAACTAGCGTGTGGAGGCCCAATATGGTTCTGTATCAATATATACAGGTATATCAGACAAGTGGCAGTACTTGTGATGATATATAGCCATATAATGGCTGTGTAGTCATTGGATAACATGATCAGTGGTGATTTCTGCCAAAAAATTACTTTTTATGTTGACTCATCATGTATATCTCGGTTTGTGAACGTTTCATGACTTCGAGTGAAGTTAGGCATGAAATAGTGCTTATATACCAGGCTAGAAGAGAAGGCTAATACATTGAGACTAATGTTCCCCACTGTTGAAGTATTTGGGAGCACATAAGCTGATTATTCTATACTACACTAACATATCACAACTTGTTATTACATGATAACATGCAGGGATAGAAGCAATGACACTAAAAATGCCACAAAACCAATGAAAACAGCCACCAGTGGTAATTTGCATGTGAAATTTTGCGCTTGCACACAAAAAAATAGCAAAATACCTAGTGCATAAGTACAAAATTTTTTGCCAGCGCTTTTTTTTTTTAAAAAGCGCTGGGACCCTAGCGCTTTTTTTTAAAAAAAGCGGCGTTTTTTTAAAAAAAAGCGCTTAAAAAAAAGCGCTTGCCATCCCTAGTGTAGACCCATAACTAGGGATGGAAAAAGCGCCTTTTTAACGGCCCCGCTTATTTTTTTAAAAAAAGCGCTTTTTTTAAAAAAACGCATATTTTTCGCTTTTTTTCAAAAAATGTCAAGACGTTATCTAAAAAGCTCCCAAATATGGTCCTGAGTCAATATATACAGGTATATCAAACAAGTGGCAGTACTTGTGATGATATATAGCCGTAGAATGGCTGTGTAATGATCTGATACCATTTTAAGTGCTGATTTCTGCCAAAAAAATCCAATTTTTTGTTGACTTGTGATGTATATCGCCGTTTTTGAATGTTCCTTGACTGCAAGTGATGTAAGGCATGGAATAGTGCTTAAATTTGGCTAAAACGAAGGCTAATACAAAACAGTGATGTTTCACACTGTAGAAAAGTGGAAGCACATTGGCTGGATATTATTTACTACACTGACATATCTCCTCAACTTATTATTACTAGAAGCAATGCCACTAAAATGCTACAAAACCAATTAAAACAACCACCAATGGCAATTTGCATGTGAAATTATGCACTTGCGCACAAAAAATTTCAACATACCTAGTGCATGAGTACAAAAAATTTTGCCAGCGTTTTTTTTTTAAAGCGGCGTTTTTTTAAAAAAAAGCGCTTAAAAAAGCGCTTGCCATCCCTACCCATAACCATATCTGGGAGCTTTAAAAAAAACCGTTTTATTTTTTTAAACGTTTTTTTTTAAACCGTTTTTTCTTAAAAACAGGGTCGTTAAAAAACAGTTTTGTACCATCCCTAGTATCTACATAGGGTTCGAAACCAACTTTCCGAAACCTACGAGACCGAGACCGACACCGAAAACAACATCTTAATTTTCCGAGAACGAAACCGACACCGAGAGTAGGGTGTTGCGACGTTGTTGACCTAAACAACATTGTCTTAATCCATATTCGAAATCTCTTATGCATTGCCAATTGTAGACAATGGCTGAGTTTCAAATTTCCGGTAGATGTGCTGTGTGGAAGCTTGCCAAATGTCTGGATTCCGAACAGGTAAAGCGCACATTGTGCGAAGGGTGTCATAAAATCGCGAAAAAGACCGTCCTAGAAAATTATTTCAATCAAAAGTGTCAATGGTCCTGACAGACTCGTCTTGGTATCGGTATCGGTACCGACAGAAAAAAATTCCGGAGATCTAAAATACGCTAATGCTAACGTTTATCGATTGTGATGCCAACCATCAGTCCCTTTCCTCTGACGTTCGTGATAACTTTGTCGTTCATGTTCGACAGCTCTTTCATGAATACGGCGCCCAACTTGGCAGCGCGCTCGGACAGCTTTTCCTCCTCAAGCACCTGCATAAAAGTGCATTGATCAACATAGAAACATAAAGAGTCGAAAATAGAAATATTCCCTTGTCAATTCAGATTTAAGTTGACGTGTCGCAGGACAATCTTCAAGTGTACATGCAGCAATGTCGAAATGATCTAAATATTGGCTTGTGTTGTGTATTTGAGCATCGCTCTGCGGTGCGGGCTCGGTGCGGCTAATATCTTTCATTGTGCCGCCGTGCAGCCGCACCACAGGGTGCATAGATGCGCTGAGAGTACATGCGCTGACGGCTTAGATGCGCTAAGAGTTTCCGCCGTGTGCGTAGGACCCTTGCGGTATCGCAACATCACACAAATCGCAGCAGCACGACTAGGGTTCGAACGATATGACTTTTCGATATCGATATTCGATATTCGATATTTTTTTCTGAAACTCGATATTCGATATCGATACGATACGGAACCTCGATATCGATATTCGATATTGAAAAATGGTCGATATTCGATATTTCGATATTCGATATTGCGATTTGCTTTTGGTATAGCAAAGCATATTTCAAGCGGCATATTGTATTTTCATGTGGTTGCACACATGGTTAATCATCTCTTTACTGAAATGTGAATGGTACAAGTGATTCTAACAAGGTTTACATCACTCAAAAGTAGAAAATGGAAGAGAAACATGATGAATCAAAGTGTATCAGACAAATAACAATTACAGCTCATACTTATAACCTAATTGCTTAAGGGCATGTTGCAAAAAATAGCATATCAGCATTTTCTAGCTTCAAATTTAGCACTCCGACAAGAATGACATCATAAATACTGTACTTTTACTCATCAAATACAATACTATAAGCGAATCAGATCAATCATACATATCTCAAAATGAAAATGATAACTTAATTAAGGGACACAATACAGGTTCGATATATCGAAAAAATGGTCGATATTCGATATTTTTTCAAAATTTTCGATATCGATATTCGATATTCGATATGAAAAACTGGTGGATATCCGATATTCGATACGATATATCGTTTGAACCCTAGGCACGACCAACCTTGAGCGCGGCCATGGCCACACTACAAGCGAGCGGGTTGCCGCCGTAGGTGGACCCGTGCTGACCGGGCTTGATGGTCAACATGACGGGGTCGTCTGCGAGCACGGCCGACACCGGGTACAGCCCGCCCGACAGCGCCTTGCCCAGTACCACCAGGTCGGGCCGGACGCCGTAGTGCTCCATGCACACGCGCCTGCGCGGCGCTGAGCATCAGTGCGATACACGCAATGCACCTATTTATAGACCCCTTATATGGCACTGGGGGATTATTTTAGAAAACGAAAGCTATGCACAAGTAAAAAGCCACCCGGTGCACAACTACGGGCACTTTACTTGGGCACCGGGCGTACTTGGGCACCGGGCGGATGTTTACTTGGGCACCGGTCAGGTGCAAGCGAAAGACTAGTTGAGTAGCGCTTGTATTTGTGACCTGAAAAAACTATCGAGTCCGGGTAACATTCCGGGTTGTGAACATGGATGCTAATTCACTAGCGATCACCTTCACAACTCGGAATGTTACCCTGACTCGATAGTTTTTTCGGGTCGTGCAGGGGTCTCGAATGGGGGGGGTTGGGGGGGGTTACCCCCCCCCCCAAACCGCCCAGCTATCTATCTATCCCGGAGGCCGCTCAGCTATCTATCTATCCCGGAGGCAAAATTTTGGGCTACTACCCCCTAAACCCCCCCCCCAAATCGCCCAGCTATCTACCTATCTGGAGCGATTTTTCAGAAACTATACCCTAATTTTCGCTCAAAATCGCTATTTTTCATACCTATATATAGATTTTCACCTCCAAAATCACTGGTTCATGCGTCTAACTGCCTATTTTCAGCTATTTTAAGTACTATATGCTCTTGTATACCCATTTTGAGCTATTTTACACCTACTTTTAGCGATTTTTCTCCCTTTTCTTCCTTCTATGCCCCGAAAAAGCCTATATATCGAACCACCACAACCCCCCCCCCAAACCCCCCCCAACCCCCCCCCAGAAAATTTTTCAGCTATCTATCCCTCCGGAGGAGCGATTTGCTATCTATCCAACCACTCGGAGGGTCAAAATTCAAGATACCCCTGGGGTCGTGAATACAAGCGCTAGTTGACTAGTGCTCGTATTTACGACCCGAAAAAATATCGAGTCCAAGTACGCAACCGCCACGGTGCACAAGTAATGCACAAGTGGTGCCCAAGTACTGCACAACTATGCACAAGTAAAAAGCCACCCGGTGCACAACTACGGGCACTTTACTTGGGCACCGGGCGTACTTGGGCACCGGGTTTACTTGGGCACCGACACACGGTCTCGCCCCGACCCCAAAACCCAACATACTCGGACGGCGTCAAAATCGGCCGACGGACAACAGTATGGGATGGCAAGAAATTCATGTGTACTGCCACCCTAAAACGCCTCCTTCAATTCACGCCGTTCCCTATTTTTTGCACGAGAAAACTGTCTCACGCTTCTAGCTGTTACTCCTTTCTATGGATACAAGTGTGCGAAAGTATTCGGAAACGTCGGATATTCGGACAACTCGACAGAAAAATCCGCTGACCCATGGAAACCCGATGCCCGACAAACTTGCCCGTCCGGCCGAGTCCGGTCTGCACCTCGTCGGCGATCAACAACGCGTTGTACTTGTCGCACAACTGCCGCACCCTGGCGAAGTAGTCGTCCGAGGGCACTATGACGCCCGCCTCGCCCTGGATGGGCTCGAGCATCACCGCGGCCGCCTTGTCGGCGCATGAGGCCAGTTTTTGCTGCGAAACACGGGGGTATTTTGGGGGGTGACCTGAACTTTTTACGAAAATGGAACGTAAATGGAAACCACAAATGAGAACAATTCATCTGATTATGTGCACATCGTGGAACAAATTGGGGGAATTCATAAAGTTGACAGCTACCAGAAATATTTTTTAAAGTAAAACTACGAAAGTGTTCATTGTTCAGTGTTGTGTGTAGAACTTGTTCACATTTGTAATTATGTATTATGTTTTTTAACTCGATGTTTTTTAAAAAAACAACGTTTTTTTAAATAAAAAACGTTTTTTTAAAGCTCCCAGATATGACCTAGTGTCAACATATATAGGTATATCAGACAGTGGCAATACTCTGTGATGTTATACATGACCATATAATGGCTGTGGAACCATGGGATAGCATTTTAAGTGGTGATTTGTGTCAAAAATATCCATTTTTTGTCGACATCTTCGCATATCGCCTTATAGTCGCATGTTCGTGACTTCAGGTGAAGTTTGGCATGGAATAGTGATCAAACAAGGTTATAAAAGGAAGTTGTTACTTTGGGAGTTACACACTGTGGAGGTGCATTGGAAGCACATTACCTCAATATTATATACTACAGCAACATATTACGGCTTATTAACCTATTGTAGCACATATAAAATGATGCTTTGATACTAAAAATGCCACAAAACCAATGAATACAACCACCAATGTCAATTTGTGTGTGAAATTGCGCGCTTGCGCGCAAAAATTTCGCAAAATACCTAGTGCTTAGTACCAAGGGCGTACGCAGGGGGGGGCGGGGGGGGCGGCCGCCCCCCCCGTTCCCGGGCCGGGCATAAAAATTTGCCAGGAATGGCACTTTTCTAAAGCGATTTTGTAGGCACTTTCAAAATTTTTTGCGCGCAAGCGCGCAAATCCCCATCCCATTGTTTGATGTGTATTTTCAGGAGCTTAAAAAGCATCATAAAAGTGTCTAACATGGTCTTAGTCCTATATATAGGTCTAAATCGGTACCTATAGCGTATACGTTGGCGCCAGCGCCAACGCCAATATTGCCATGGCGCTGGCGCCTACAAATGGCGCCAGCGCCAAGGCTCCATTCCTTTACAATAGGGCCAAATTTTAGGGGGGGGGCGCCGCCCCCCCCCCGTTCGCCGGGCTCCGTAAACAATCCGCCCCCCCCGCTCAAAAATCCTGCGTACGTCCCTGCTTAGTACTAAAAATTTCGGCCGATGTTTTTTAAAAAAAAAACATTTCGGACGTCATGTTTAAAAAAAACGTTTAAAAAAAACATCGGCCAACCCTATACTTTCTCTTGAAGAGTTATATGATGCTGTTTTTATTTACGATTTTAAGGTTCACGGGGAAGGGGGATGAAGAAGTGAAAATTTTGAAAAACGTGCTTCTTGAAAGTCTACATTATAGAAAGTAACGGGAATCGACAAACCCAGGTTTACTGTTAGAAAAGCGCCAGGGCGCTAGCGCAACAGCAAAAAGCCCTAACGCTGTTGGCCCCATTTTTGCCTGGTGCCAGGAACAAAACGCATGGCGCCGGCGCTTGGCGCGAGCGCCAAAGCAAAAAGCAATATGGCGCCAAGCGCCATTTTGCTCTGGCGCCATTGGCGCTTGGCGCCAAAGTCCTGAAGTTTATTCCATCACTACACAGGACACACCTCCAACTTGTCCACATTGTTGTAGGGAACAATATCAAACTTTGGCACAAAGGGTCCGTATCCACTGAAGCTTTCTGGGTCCGTGCTGGCGCTGATGGCGGCGATTGACCGGCCCCAAAAGTTGTCCTTGGCGAAGATCATCACTGCTTCATTTTCGCGCACACCTGCGTGTTAGTAGACCGGCTTTTTTCAACACTATTCCCTTTGCTGAAGTCAAAATTTTCCGATGAAAAGGACATAAATACATAACGCACGATGAGCAAAAAAAAAAGTATTTTCGCAGAAATCACCACTTTGATGCAGCGCTATGGCTCCGCAGCCATTATATGTCCACAATGGACACCACTAAAGATTCACATTCACTTCACACAAATGTGACCCTACTTGCTCTACGCCTTACTTTTCTGCTATTGCAAAAAGTTCTAGTTAAAGTTTTATTTTTAAAATCAAAGTAAAAAGACGGCTTGGAAAAAGCATCATTGAAGGAGCATGTTGAAAAAATCCACACTTATGAATCTAAAACGCAACAACATTGCAAAAAAACAACGAACCCTTCACATCATAGGCCCACCTCCTAGCCAACTTGACAGCGCTTTCACAAGCCTCCACGCCAGAGTTCATCATGAGCACGCGCTCGTAGCCGAACAGCTCGGTCATGAACTGCTCGCACTCGCCCAGCACGGAATTGTAGAAGGCACGCGATGTTAGAGCGCATACTTGCGCCTAAGAGGGATATTTATGAGTGTCGAGAAAATGACGGTCGTTGTTGGCGAAATGCCAGTCATTGTAGAGTGGTAATGACGAATAAATATAGCACACCAAAGAATATCATGGATAGAAGAGGTGCGGGAGGTCAATATAGCAGAAAATAGGAGAAAAATATCTGAAAACTGGTATGCCGCGACGTAAAATTTGATCACGGTAGCAACGTCACTGGCGCCATTGGCACAAAGTGCTGTAAAGTATGGATATACGGCGCCTTTCATACTTCCGAGGCGCAGCTGGTCAAAAATTGACAGTTTAGCAAAAAAATACGCGCATATGCCATCACCTCCCACTAGACAGCAGCACAGAAACACAATTCACCTGTTCAGTGAGAGCTTTGACAATCCTCGGATGCGAGTGGCCCTGGTTGACGGCAGAGTAGGCGGACAGAAAGTCGTAGTAGCGCTTGCCCTCGACGTCCCACACGAACGGGCCTGCCACATTTCAATACGTTCGCAGCCACATCAGGAAGGGAAAGTACATATTTACCGTATTTACTCGAATAATTTCCCAACTTCAACCCCTCCCCTTCCCCCACTGCACGAGAGAAAAAACAATAATTACACCACTTGAATACCCCCCCCCCAAATGATGAAAAAAGATAATGCACATTTGCTTTAAAAAACAATCGATGAAGTCAGACCAAGCGAAAGAGCTGTCTGGTTTGATTCATCGAATGCAAATGCAGAACATGTGCAAAGTAGGGATGAATAAAAACAGTTTTTTTCAACGACCCTGTTTTTTTGAAAAAAACAACGTTTTTTTATTAATAAAACAGGGGTTTTTCAAAAGCTCCCAGTTATGGTTATGGGTCAACATATACAGGTACATTAGACAACTGGCAGTACTTATATCCACAGAATGGCTGTGGAGCCATGGGATAGCATTATAAGTGGTGATGTCAAAAATATCTGTTTTATGTCGACTTCTTACGTATATCGCTTTTTGTCGAATGTTTGTGACCTCAAGTGAAGTTGGGCATGGAAAAGTGCTAAAATAAGGTTATAAGAGCTGGCAAATACATTGGCAGTGACGTATCACACTGTACAGCTATATGGGGGCACATTGGCTGGATATTATATGCTACCATAACATATCACGGCTTATTATGACACAATAGCATGAACAAATGGAAATTTTCACACTAAAAATGCCTCAAAACCAATGAAAACAACCACCAATGGTAAAATTGCGAAAATAATGAAATTGCGCGCTTGCGCGCAAAAAAATTGCAAAATACCTAGTGCTTAGTAGTAAAAATTTTGGCTGCCGTTTTAAAAAAAAACGGTTTCGATGCTTCTGTTTTTATTTATTTTTAAAAACGTTTTTTTAAACGGTTAAAAAACACCGGCCATCCCTACTGCAAAGATGCAATGGAAATTTACACTGCCAACGGAAAGAGGACATAAATATAGTGCATGTAAATAGTTCAATAGATACATGCTTAATAATTTTGATGAAAAAATTATTCCACCATATTAATAATCCCCCCACCCCACCAAAATTGCCTGACGAAAAAATAATTCCACCGGGAAATTGTTCGAGTAAATAGTGTATGAATGTACGCCATCTGATGACATCACGCATGAAAAACTTCAGCGCGACGGGTCCGAAAGGATCAAAGGAAACGTAGAATTCTTTGCGGCGAGTTGTAAACACATGCAGCCAATAGTTCGCTTCGGCGCACGCGCTCTGATAACGCCCATAAATCGAAATCGCAAAATCAAACCGCGGAAGAACGAAAGGAACTGGACAAACGACCACACAAAAAGACGCCTCACCAAGCGCCTTGTGAACAGCCACGGGCACGGGAGCATAATTCTTCGCACCATACTTATCCTCTCGAGACATAACTTCCTTGGTAGTTAGTGCTCGCCATGGCACCAATGAGTGTTTAACAACGACGGAAGTGAGACAGCGGTGCGACAGTGCCAAATTTACATTCAGTGCAGCCATGTCGACTGTCTAGCTGTAAAGGGTTATACGTATTTGAAGTGAAAAGGCGGCACGCCGTTTGATGTGAAGGCAGCTAATTAAAGTGCAATGCGGAGAGATGTTGACGCCAAGCAAAATTTCGACTCAAAAATGAACAAAGGGAATTAGAAACTTCATTTTTACTGCACTCAGTACAGATGTAAAGACAACTGCGTTACTGCGATCGCTTCATACTAGCAAACAACTATACAGAAACAAGACATAAAAATCGATATTCCCTCTCAATCAGAAGTTACAAAAATTAACGGAAATTTTCAGCATGTTCAGCTATGCTAAAAACCTTCTCTTTCTAGATTAAAGGGAGCCAACCCCCCAATATTGTCAAGTAAAGCAAGTGTCTATAATCGGTAATTTCAATCAAAGAGTCCCCCCGTACTTCACATGCGATTTATAGATTTTTTTGACACTTGTTTTGTCCCGTGACAAAGCAAATTATTGTACACAGATCAAGTGATCTAACTAAATACAACCTGAGAAATGGTAACCAGGCAGTCAGTCTATAACAATAAATACTGTAATAGCTTAACAAGCGTAGAGGTGGAATTTCCAAACGTTTCTTTCATCTTCCAGGGTCCACATCCAAATCACATGTAAAATGTCAAACAATTTGTCAAATGTCATGTTTAATGTACAATAAATAGTAGCCCAGTAAAACTTGCTCAGATACATTTTAGCGTGTCATTTGACGGATTTGTGTGACATTTTACGGGGTGCGGAATGTATCCCAAAAATTGTTTTTACGGAAATAGCGGTAACCCGAAGAAACCAAACGTCGTTAAAAATGTAGGAAAAGAAATCAGGAAATTTGGAAGTCCACCCCCAAGTAACAATAAATTCCAGGAAAAAACAATACGAAAACTTTCTTCACGCAGTTTTAGCTCTCTTCGCGCTGGGCGCTTTCTTGGCACGTTTAGTTGCCAACTTTTTCTTAGCTCCGCCCACTTTCTTGCGCCCTTTCTTCGGCTCGCCCGGTTCCACCTTTGTCTCAACCTGAAATTTTTATAGCAATTTATGACCCTTTGGCGCTAGTGCACCCCCGAAATATGGCGAACTTAAAAATGTGTTGATCACATTTGAGATTACCAGAATGAGAACTCCTGTAAACTACTGGTGACGGCGATCAAAAACCATTCTTCATCCATTTTTATACTAACCGAAAATCGTTTTTTTCCAACAGTTAAATGAATTTCATTCAAAAATATACTCCGCCGCGCCAACGACACCCCGATAAAAGTTTCAACCTTGACAACAACTTCTTGTTTGACATCGCCGTCGACAGCAGCCGCGCTCAAGCCCTTCTTCGCACGTTGCGATTTTCGAACTGGTTTCGTCTCGGCGATAACAATCCGCTTAACTTTACGCGCCACGCGTGGTTTGTCGACTTTGCCGGGCGTTTCCGCCAATTTTGCAGCGCCCGATACTTTTGCCTTTTGTCGCTTGAGTGAGTGCTTTTCGGAGCGCCTGTAAAAATATTTTTGGGGTGCATTCTGCATCTGTGATCATTCATGTAAATGAGAAGTGTGCACAAAATACAAGCACAAAATGTTGTAAATCATCTCACCTGAGCTGTTTGAATCGAATGCTCCTGGCCATGGCGCCGACGCGTTTCAAGGCCGGTTTTTCATCGCCAAACGTCTCATTCTTCACATGCACACGACGGCCACCTGCATGCAAAAAAAGCACATATGAACCCTCCTAAAACAAAACAAAAACAGCTGAAATCCATGTACACAACTAGTGATGGAAAAGGCGCCAGGACTTTAGCGCCAAGCGTCAACAGCGCCATTGCGCTTTTCCGGACCCCAGCGCCAAGCGCCAATGGCGCCAGAGGAAAATAGGCCAAGCGCCAGGAACACCATGGCGCTTGTTGTTTGGCGCTACCGCCAGAAATTTTGTTCCTGGCGCCATGCGCCACAGCAAAATAGCGCCAAGCGCCAAAAGCGCTTCTTGCTTTTGTTTTAGCGTTAGCGCTAGGCGCCAGCGCCATGGCGTATTTCTATCACTACACCCAACCTCTATAAGTCTGCACATTCCCGCTGGGCAGCACTTTGACACTGTCCAATCCGTCCACAGTGCTCAGCTCGCCCTCGGTCGACAGCGTGGCCTTGCCGTAATTTTTCTTGCGCGGCAGCGGCACCAGGTGGCTGGCGCCCATGTCCATGTAGATCGGCAGCGAGGGCACGCCGCGGCCAGCCGCCCCGCCCACGCCCAACTGCATTCGGCGCACGTTCATCAGACCTGTGGTGTTGGGCGACTGTGGTTGATTGATTGGGATACTGGTGCCAGTCCCAGACCCTGTAAAAGACCTTGTAAAGTGTAAGAGACCGGTTAAAATGCCATGTATCATGTAAAAGACATAGTAAAATGTCATGTGTCATGTAAAATACCCTGTAAAGTGTCAAATGTTATGTAAAAGATCCTGTAAAGTGTCATGTGTATCCAAGTCTTATTTAATCGTACCGTATTTCCTCGAAATACCCCCCCCCCTCGAAATACCCCCCCCTCGAAATACCCACCCTCAAAATGGACACTATGAACTTATAACCCCCCCCCCCCAAATTTAGTGTATAGAGAACGTAAATGACAAAGGCTGCGGTTTGTCATCCGGGCAATGCAGAACACACGTTAAAAACGATGACTGTGTTCTGTGAGAACAGTGTTTGTACGTCTACACACTTATAAATGTCTTTAGAGTCTTATTAATGGCGATTTTTGTTGCATTTTTCAACGTCTGCGTACGTTTCAGACGACATTTTAGTACTGGGATTTCAAAAAATTTCTGGCGAAATAATAAACCCCCCCCCTCGAAATACCCCCCTCAAAATTCTCACTCTGAAAAAATAAACCCCCCGGGGGTATTTCGAGGAAATACGGTATACAAATATTATGTTTTTGTATCCAAATCTTACTTTACAAAAACATACGATTTGGATACGATAAAATAAGATTTGGATACACATGACACTTTGCAGGGTTTTTTACATGACATTTAACACTTTACAGGGTCTTTTACATGACACATGACATTTTACATGGTATTTTACATGACAAATGACATTTTGCAAAATCTTTTACATTTTACAGGGTCTGGGACTGCCCCCTGGTGGCGTTGGCTGGTAAACAGACGTAGTGTGGCCACGCACACTAGTACACCACTGAAATTTGGGAAATTCATGACTCTGTTTTGAGCACATTTGAGTTTACCAGAATGAAAAGTTGTTGATTACTCACCAGAATAGCTTCACCATTCTGGCAAACTCAAATGTGTTCAAAACAGACTCAAGAGTTTCCCAAATTTCGATGGAGACTAGTGCGCGCAGCAAGATTTAGGGGCAACCTCATTACCTACCCTAAACCCCCTTCAGCCATGTAAACAATATAAATCGTATCGAATATACACACTGCAAAAAAGAGAAATTTTTTAAAAAACTTCCGAATATCGATATCAGAATATCGGAAAGTCCCATCGCCTATTGACCATTTTTATATCTCAAAGCGATATCACCCAAACCCCGAACTGTCAACCACCAATGTAACTAGGGTTGGAAAAAAATCGATTTTTTTTAACGACCCCGATTTTTTTTAAAAAAAATCGCATTTTTTTAATAAAAATCGCTGGGGTCAAAATTAGCCCCATTTCTGCCTAAAATCGCCTCTGGGGGTAATAAAAGCCATATAAATTGGTAGGGAGTGCACACTTATACTTTCTGTGCTAATATAAGTACAGTAGAGCTTCGGAAAAGCTTGAAAGTCAGTTATTTTTAAGTGTAAATGTAATTAAATTGTTATATTTGTGACGTGAATCACACTTCATCGACAGTTTGCAATTTTATTTGCAGAAATAGCATGTTCTTGCTCAGAACAAAATATAAATGATATTGGAAGTGAACATGGATGCATTTTGCATAAATGTTTGATGTGACAACACAAAGCATAACTATGAATACTTCCTAAAATAATTCACAGCCTACCTTACACACTTAAAAGCACACATAAATGGGTACTACACCCCCCAAATTGGTTGTCAAAGTCATGAAAAAAGCAACTTGTGGATTGTTTGCATGAAAGTGCGCGCTCGCGCGCAAAATTTTTGCATTTTACCTAGTGCTTGAGTACCAAAATTTTTTGCCAGCGATTTTTTTTTAAAAAAATCGGTACGGGTGCTGCGATTTTTTTTTTTTAAAATCGAAATTTTTTTTTAAAAAATCGCTTAAAAAAAATCGCTTGCCAACCCTAAATGTAACCCACCTCCGGGCACTGTCAACTGTTCAGTAGAAGAACTGCTATCAACGGATCCATCGCCGGCTCCCTTGGCGCGCAGCATGCCGAACTCGATCACGCTGCGCAGGTTGTCCACCAACTGCTCCGTCGAGTGGTCCATTCGACCCAGACGCATTACGCTGCGGATTGGATGAGTTGAGAATATAAGCGAGAGTGTGGAAGAGATGAACACCGGCTACCGGGAGATTGGTGGAATCGGCAGCGCCGATTTGCAGCCTATTGTGAAAATTTCAAGGGAATCTGTAATCCTGAACACAAATTGCATCAGGGCCGAATTTTTGTGAAATTTTTGTGAAAAAGTGACTTCCTGGACACAGACAGTTTTCTCAAACGTACATTATTCGGGAAGAAGGTACATAATTACCTTTTAATTTTTACTCCGAAACATTTTCTTTTCCAATAATGTAAAATAGCACGTTTTCCAATTAAAAAAAATGCTGGAAGATCCCCCCCCCCCTGCGAAAATATTTCTCAATTCAACCAATCAATTCGATTGTCCAGTGTTTATTTCCATATATTATTCTCGTACACTCACGAGCGCACTTAATTTGGGACGGCGGGCATGCGCCCACTTTGCTAACAGACCACTCGTTGTTGTATCTGGGAATGAGAAGGCAACTATTTTTCAGCTGCTTGTCGATTTCCGCGCTCAAGTCTTTGGCTTGCAAGTCCACGCGCGCCGGGTTTCTGTGAAATTGCGAATTATTTAGTTCAATGGGCACCATCATGAAAGAATTCTATCAAGAAAACAATACAGATACTTTAAGCTTGGGAAAAAGTGAACTCAGCGTTCCAGATCTCCCGATTTTGATCATTCAAGATTCCACTGACGAATCCCAATTCCGAGAACTCAGCAAAAAGCTCAGCTGAACCAAAAATGCTACAAATTGTACTCTTCGGTCACACTTAGGGTTGGAAAAAAACGTTTTTTTAACTCGATGTTTTTTTTATAAAAAAACGTTGTTTTTTTAAAAACGTTTTTTTTTTAAAAGCTCCCAGATATGACCTTGTGTCAACACAGGGGTCTCCTAGGGGGGGGGGGGCTGCCCCCCCCCAAATCGGCCAGCTATCTATCTATCCCGGAGGCCGCTCAGCTATCTATCTATCCCGAGGCAAAATTTTTGGCTACTACCCCAAAAGACCCCCCCCCCCCAAATCGCTCAGCTATCTATCTATCTGGAGTGGTTTTGGAGAAATTTTGCCCCAATCTTTAATCAAAATCACTAATGTTCGCACCTTTTTATAGTTTTTCACCTTCAAAATCGTGCTTTTTGGCTATATACATGGTTATATACCTATTTTTAGCCATTTTATACCTACTTTTGGCTACTTTTAACTGATTATTAGCGATTTTTTCCCCTTTATGCCTTCTTAACCTTGAAAAAGCCTATATATTGTGCCCCCGCCAGCCCCCCCAGAAAATGTTTCCAGCTATCTATCCCTCAGGAGGAGCGATTTGCTATCTATCCAGCCCCCGCGAGGGCCAAAATCCTGGAGACCCCTGTGTAGGGTTCAAACGATATATCGTATCGAATATCGAATATCGGATATCGACCATTTTTTAATATCGAATATCGATATCGAAAATTTTGAAAAAATATCGAATATCGAATATCGATATCGGAAATTTTGAAAAAATATCGAATATCGATCATTTTTTCGATATATCGAACATGTATTGTGTCCCCAAATTTACTTTTCATTTTCATTTTGAGATGTTTATGGTTGATCTGATGTGCTTATAGTATTGTATTTGATGAGTAAAAGTACAGTATTTATAATGTCATTGTTGTTGGAGTGCTTAATTTGAAGCCAGAAAACGCTGATATACTTTTTTTTGCAACATGCCCTTAAGCAATTAGGTTAGGATGAACTGTAATATCTACCAATTGTTATTTGTCTGATACACTTCGATTCATCACGTTTTTCTTCTATTTTCTACCATTGAGTGATGTAAAGCTTGTTAAAATCACTTGCACCATTCAAATTTCAGTAAAGAGATGATTTAACATGTGTGCAACCACATGAAAATGCAATATGCCACTTGAAATATGCCTTGCTATACCAAAAGCATATCGCAATATCGAATATCGAAAATATCGAATATCGAATATCGACCATTTTTCAATATCGAATATCGAATATCGATATCGAGGTTCCATATCGTATCGATATCGAATATCGAGTTTCAGAAAAAAATATCGAATATCGAATATCGATATCGAAATTCTGAAAAAATATCGAATATCGAATATCGATATCGAAAAGTGATATCGTTTGAACCCTACCCCTGTGTCAACATATAAAGGTATATCAGACAGTGGCAATACTCTGTGATGTTATATATGACCATATAATGGCTGTGGAGCCATGGGATAGCATTATAAGTGGTGATTTGAGTCAAAAATATCCATTTTTCATTGACATATCGTTCGTATATCGCCTTATAGTCGAATGTTCGTGACTTCAGGTAAAGTTTGGCACGGAATAGTGATCAAACAAGGTTAAAAAGGATATTGTTACTTTGGGAGTGAAGTTACACACTGTGGAGGTACATGGAAGCACATTACCTCAATATTATATAGTACAGCAACATATGACGGCTTAATAACCCATGGTAGCATATATAAATGGATACTTTGATACTAAAAATGCCACAAAACCAATGAAAACAACCACCAATATTTGTGTGTGAAATTGCGCGCTTGCGCGCAAAAAATTTGCAAAATACCTAGTGCGTAGTACTAAAAATTTCGGTCGATGTTTTTTTAAAAAAAAAACATTTCGGACGTCATGTTTTTTTTAATAAAAAAACGTTTTTTTAAATAAAAAAACGTTTTAAAAAAACATCGGCCAACCCTAGTCACACTCACTAACTTTTTGGCATCATAGAACACCTTGCCAGCCCACTTCACGAATGAAGGCAGCACCTTCTTGTCGCACAAAAACACATCATACGATTTCGCAAGTGACGTTTTCAACTGGTAACTGTTATACTCACGCTCTACGTGTGTCAACGATAGCACCTGAGTATGTGCAAAACATATGTGTTTATTTATCCGGGTTCCGATTAAAAATGAAGGAAAAATTGTAAATACCCTTTTGTTTTAAAATATATAACGGTTTAAAAAAAATAAATGGATGTTTGTCACTAAAAATACAACCAAACCAATGAAAACTACCGTTAATTTGTAAAAAAAATTTAATGCAGGTTGAATGAGTACCGGAAATTTCAGTTAACGTTTAAAAAAACGTTGTTCAAACAGTCAAAAATTTCCGCCATACCTAGTTTCGAGCATACAAAAAATGTCACAAATAATCGACCGACAGACCTCATTCACTCTGGTCACTCCCAATTCGCCCGTCAATCTCTCTTTCCACATTCGTGAACTTTTGTCGATTTCGTGCGATTTGCGCTGCTCCTTGGCGCGGACGTCGCCCACTATGAGACACACTGTCGCGTCGTCTTTGTACAGGCTGTGCGCCAGCGGGCTGGGAAGCACGGAATAGTTCTATTTTTTAGACGTGTAGAAATAGAGTTGTTCAAAATTTTGGGTTGGAAAATTAAGCTGCGACTCAATTGCAGATCTATATAACTGACGCACCCATAACAAATGATCAACACAGACTAAACACCGGTTGTTCAGAAAGCAATAATTGTTCAAGGATTTGTGACGGGTCTCATCGTGTGCGCAATGGGCGTATGTGCGTGATGGGTTCATGTGCGTAATAGGCCTGGCCCCTTAAGATGTACATAAATATATAGCAAAAGATGTAAATATATATTACATTTTTAATATAGATAAGGCTGTGTACATTGCACTGCAGATTGCACTGCTTATTTATTACTCACATATGACTGGCGCCGCCCTCCTTCGGTATCTTCTTGAAGCTTATTCCCAGGGTGAAATACGAATTTTCCGCGCTGGGAAATAGTGGCAACTTCCCACCATCGGTTTGTGGCTTGGCCAATTTCTTTTCCGACAAATCGCGCAGTGTATCGAACGCGGTGGCCGCCTGTAATGAAGCACTCATTCCAAACAAATAAATATTTACATTGATCCTGTAATTAAACGCATGAAGTGCTTAGATTTTTCGATGAGGGGGGTCCACATCAAGACAAGACTTCGTGACCGCCAAGCCGTAACCCAAGTCACCCCTCCACATATTGTGCAACCGATTTATAGACAGATGAAAACATGATCTAAAGGTCTATAGATTTGATCAGACGTAGTTTTGTCTACAGGATGCAATTCAATAAACGCAAACGGGGTATTTTGATAATTCGCATTCTCTTAGATTTCAATTTTTAGACTTACATTTAAAATTTTCGACCATTGAAGGTCATTAAATGTTTGGTCACTCATGGTCACCCCCCCCCCCCAGGCGAGTGACCCACAAACCTGGGTGAGCACGGAGCGCCAGTCGAACACGTCGGTGTCCTCGGTGGCGATCACGCTGCTCTCGCTCTCCGTGCGCTTGCGCCGCTTAGCCGCACTCTGCGCAAACCACTGATTGGGAGAATGGGGTAAAATGGCATGAATTAGCCTACAACTGGGGGCGGTCCTAGACCCTGTAAAGTGTCAAATGTCACGTAAAATTTCAATCAAAAGAAAGAAATACAATGATTTATCACTGAACTTTGTTGCATGACAATTGACCCTTTACATTTGTCACGACAATTGACCCTTTACATTTGTCATGACAATTGACCATTTACATTTGTCATGACAATTGACACTTTGCAGGACATTTTACATGACATCTGACACTTGACTTCACGCTTTACAGGGTCCCGGAATTACACCCAGACTCCAGTAGGTGAGGCACCAGTAGGTGAGGCACCTTTCATCGACAATCATTCTCTCGAACCACAATAACCCATAAAAAGAAGCAAAAATAGGTCGATTATCGAATACAGGACCTTTACCGGACCAAAACACGCGGTGAACAACGACTTACAGGCAGATCCGCAGAGACTTCACAGTTTTCGGGCACATTGTTTTCGCCGTTGGTACCGCTGCTAGTTGACGAGGCCATACTCTGAAATCGGCTGCATGGAAAACAAGCACTTTCGGAGGTACTGCAGATGAAATAAGGCATGATAAGTTCAGTGCCACTGTGTATTGTACTGGGACGTTTATTTATGCCGCACGGTACACAGGAAAATTTGTATCCACGTCCGGGCACAACGCCATGAAAGGAATTAATTGGGTCCGCATATAAATTGTGCGGAATGATTACAATTTTTTATAAATCTTCTGAGAAGGTGACCTCTTTTTTCCAAAAATCACGGTTCTTTATGATAGCATTTTAGAAAGCGTTCAAAATCAAAAACGTTCGGACGCGGAAACCAAAATTCTCAGTGTACCGTGTCACAATGTAATAAATCTGTTATTAAATACACCGCACGTGTGTATTAGCAAATTCATTTGATTGTTTCCCAACTGATCATACAAAAATCATAAATACTATTGATAACGTGAGCCACGTGCCGCACTACTTGCGGAGCGAAAGGGAAAAAAATCATGAATTAAGTTCACAAGTATTTAATACAAGTGGAATCACAGCGAGAACTTTACAACAGCAATGTTACAAATAATTGAAATAAAAAAACACCCGTAATGTTCAACGTCTTTCCGCAGATAATTACATTAAAAGTCATTCAAAAAGTGACAAGCAAAGATGACGATTCACAGGGAAAACATTCAAATGCTGAGCTATGAGTTGACAATATTGTTTATGTGCACGATAATGTACCAGTTGACCTTAACGTGTCTACGCGTACTAGTTGACAATCGAAACTTCCAAAACTGATAAATCTGTTTTGAACACTTTTGAGTTTATCAAATTTTCTTTTATATAAATCACACCTACTGACAAGAAAACTTAGGAAAGTTGGGAATCACAATCAATCACTTTTGATCTCCGTCAACAGTAGTTGACAGACTCTTCATTCTAGTGAACTCAATTTATTTCCAAACAGATTTATCAGCTTTGCACTTTTCGGTTGTCAACCAATGTGTGTAGGGTCATTGTTAAAAAAATATAAATACAATTTACGAAAATCGCTTTACGACAATTTACGAGTTCAGTCTGTAGAAACGTCAATATGGACCGGGATAGGAACTGTGCATGGGGAGAAGACACCCCTACTGTTCTTCCTGTAAATATACAATCCCCATGCAAGAATTATTACTAGACTGAATATAAACACACGCATCGTATACTCTCCTCAGGTCATTATAATACGTGAATACTGTTGCATGCAAACGCTACAAAATGGAGTTCCTGTTGAAATTGCAAACGAAAGCCGAAACGTTGAAAAATCCATCCAGAAGAAAGCGAAGTCCAATCCACGTTAAAGTCGGGAAAGGCAAAAGGCCATAATTATTACAAGAAAATATTTCGGAAAACCAATAGGCGCGCCACACACTGAAATGTTGAGTTGTGTTTTTGAACGTTTTTCGGATGCGAATTTGTATTAGAGAATTTTAAGAAATTCTCGGTTTTACGTTTTCGTTTGAAAAAGTACTTTATTCTTTGGTAAAAATTAAGAAAAATGGGTCCTCTTACGTATTCTTTGGTACAAATTGAGAAAAATGGCTGCTTTTATTTTGTCTTTGGTAAAAAATTAGAAAAATGGCTCCTTCTTTTTTTTCTTTGGTAAAAAATGAGAAAAATGGCTCCTTTTACGTTTTCTTGTGTTTTACGTTCTTTTACGTTTGTCCAAGTAAAATATTTTTACTTTACGTTTTACGTTTGCGTATACTTTGAAAAAGTACGGTACCTTTAGCAACTCAGGTCCCGTACGCAAAAAAACGCTCACATGCATAACTCAAAATGTCAGCGCGTGGATTTACTACAATACCAAATGACGGGAATAACTTCGCCCCAAAAAATATTCACAACCGGCGGTCCTTCACACATCCCCTGACCTCGGTTCAACAGAACGAATCCGTTAAAACTTCTCAAAACCACGTGAAGACCCGTCGGGAAGTCCACTTCACATTTCCGGACGCAACCAAAACTCATTTCTCCGCATTATCAGACAATACCCCGATTTTCACGGGCGGCGGCTGCTCAACGGCGCGCGGCTGCTGCAGCGCGGCGTCGAGAGACTCTGATGCTGCCGCGTCGGCGGCGAAACTGTGCTGTGACGGCCGTTTGCGGGTCGTCCGCGCCGCGTGGTCGCCGCCGCTGGCGCAGTCCTCCGGCTGTCCGTTTGTGGACTGTGATAAAGGGATTTACGGATTGGGCCGAAATAGCGGATGGGCCTAGGGTTGGGAACTGGAACCGAACCGAGGAAGCGAGCATATTTTGGAACTGGGAAACGGACCGAACTAGATACCCGGAACCGATACCCGAACCGAAAATTTTGAAGAACCTATACCCTAACAGCATCGTCATCGAGTACTTGCGGGACCGCAACCCGAGAACCGGTACCGAAAATGTTAAAATCCCCAACCCTATCAGTAGGGTGGCAGACGGTACGGCTTTGCGGTAAACAGTACGGTACGGTAAATTTTCAAAAATACGGTATAGTACAGTACGGTAAATCCTGCCACCCTACCTATAAGCACACATTCAACTCACCAAGCCATTGTGGTCGTCCACGCTTCTCCGAACGACCGTGACACTCCTCAAGCCGTACTCGCCGGCCACGGCGCCGCCGCTCTCCGTGCTGCACACGGTGCGTCGGTGCGGTATGGCAGAGTCGATTATGAGCACGCCAGAGTGCCGGTCGGAACTGCACGCGGTTGTAGGGCCGGGATACGACGCTGGCAACGTGGACTGCGCGCGGATTTGGGTTGACGTGAACAGCGCCTTATTTAGAACGGTTCAATGTGAATCAAAGGGTCAACACACAATGTTGACATCAAATTTCGTGTCAACTAAATTCAACTAAATTTTGGTTAATTATGTGATTTCAACTTTCATATGCGATAGATGGCAGTTAATTTATAATATATATATATAAATATATATATATATATATATATCGTGACTCTGCATTTTCATTGTTTCTGTAAGTGTGATGCTTCAACGATCCGTTGTGTTAATTAGTTGACATTCAGTTGACGCGAATTTGCGATGTCAACTAGTGTGTATGGGCTCATACGTCGATCAGATAAGTAACCCGAGAGGCACAGGATCAGTTTCAGTTAGCAACGTCCGAGAGCACAATGCAGCACCGACCTTTTTCGACACGTTCGGCAAGGACACCATGCCGGTGTGCTTGAGCTCGCTCGACGAGCTGGGCAACCGGCCGCTGGCGTCAACTGCGCTGCTGGTAGCCCCATTCCCAGCTGGCGTCGCATCGGACGATGTACCTGACATTTATATTACGATAATGTGTTTGGAGAATTATTGAGAGCTATGTTTAAGAATTTAAAATTGAAGGTAAGTTTCACCGTCGATAGCCGGCTGCGACCGGCTCCGACGTATCGCCGGCGCCAGAGCGGGAGCACATTCAGATTCGGTGTGCTGCGAAAAAGCTTCGAACTAATTTTACACTTTCATGCAATGAGTGCATATGTCCACAAATTTAGATTTTTCAAAATAGCATTTTTAAAATTTGGTGCTGGCCCGACAGCACCATGTTTGAGTAACAAAGCTTGCCCAATATTTTTCGGATACTTTCGACAGTCGTTTACATTTTTGTTGTCTGCGATGGACGTATGTACGTGTGAGTCCAATTATCCAGGGTGTGTACTCATGTGGATGTCAAATCCACGCAAATCTAACTCAATTTTAACGGATTTGGTACTTACGTTTCAAATACGAGAAATGCGTTTCAAAAACTTCAAGCCAACCTGCGTGCTATCCGCAACCTTAACACTAGCATTTGGCTCTCCCTTCACGTGTTCAGCGAGCGACTCCTCCAGCTGCTCATCGTGCTTAATTGGCACTGCGCCAGGTTTGCCCCAAAAGCTAGTCAAACAGGTGCTGCTCTGCACGTGCTTGGCGCACATGATCGAGTCGTTGGCATAGGCGTTCGCGTTGGACTTCTTGTGGTCCGTGCACACTGGCGGAGAACGGGGCGGAGCCATGGGCAGCGACTGGTTGGGAGGTGGAGGCTGGGATGGAGCAATGGTGAACACAGATAGATGAATACATGGAGATACTAATCGACAATGACAGCGGATGTCAACCGGTTCCAATCCCAATTCAACATTTGCTGACGAATAAAACTACGCAATGTTTGCGTTAATTCGCCTCGCATGTAGATGCAATATACCGCAATATTTTTCAACACTGCAGCTGCAGTTACAACATGATTTAACACTTCTGCACATGAACGTCCTCAGGCGGCTGGTCAGAAAGACATGAAACGGGATCGGAATTGGAATTGAAACCAGTTGACATTAGATGTCGTGGTCAACTATGGTGCAGTGAATTAGGCGCACTGGGTGGGCTCAGCATCGCTTTTTGTCGTCAGTGGCCAGCACAGGTTGTGCAGCCCTTCAGATCAAAGTGAAGAAATATTTACATCACAGCCCAGAAAATTGAACCTCGGATAAAAACCGCGCAATACGCAATTCATTGACAGGCCAGTACGGAGTTCCGACCTGTAAATAACATAGCGTACCAGAACCAGGCCGGCCTTTTCCAACAGGTTTAAAAAAACGCAAGCATGACAACAGCAGAATTTTTATATTCATCCGCTTGCTATTTTGCAACTTTTTTTCGCGCAAGTACGCGATTTCACAAAACATTGGTGCTAATTTTCATTGATTTTGTGACACTTAGTACTCACCACTCTTACAGTACTCAACCAGTACTCACCACTTTTACAGTACTCAACCAGTACTCACCACTTTTACAGTACTCAACCAGCACTCACCACTTTTACAGTACTCAACCAGTACTCACCACTTTTACAGTACTCAACCAGTACTCACCACTTTTACAGTACTCAACCAGTACTCACCACTTTTACATCGTGCACATTGGCGTCCGGTCGAGGTTCGTCATTGCCATTCAGATCGCTCTCTCCAGTAGACTTAGTGCTGGTGCTGGCGCTCGTGCTGGCGATGGCGCCAGTGTCAGCGCCATTGCTGTTGGCGTCGGCGTTGGCGTTGTCGCTGGCGTTCTGCTCGCCGCCGGCCGAGATCACGTTGGCGCCCGAGTCGGATGTGGATGAGCCGATCGAGGCGCGCGAACGCAACTGTGCAGGGAGGAACTTTTCGATATCTTTGGATGTTTCATATATAAATATGAATCAGTTATTCAACATGAAAAAGTGCGATACGCATAAGTGATAGGCATTATTCGATACAATTTTGTCGACATTAAATTCGATGTAACAAAAGCGCTCGATACTAAATTGTCGACAGAACCGAGCAAACCACATCTGGAACATTATGTACTCAATTGAAGAGTTTGGTTCAGATGTCATTAACAAAAAGGGGAAATGAGAAGTAAATACTGCGGTCATTTTTATCGACCATCAATTATAAACTTATCGTGTAATTGACGCATTTTTGTACTATTGTAGTCGCCAAATCAGGAAACGGTAGTAACCAGACTGATCAATTACTTTGCAGCAGTAAACAAAGTGTACAAACGTACCTCCTGAATGCGTCTGTGTTTCTCCAACGCAAGCTGGCGTATTCTTTTGATCGTGTTCTCGTCCAGATAGTTGTGCAATTGTTTTCTCTTCACATAGCGCGCGTCCAACAGCATCCCGTCGCGGTAATTGTTAGTGAACGTGGCCGTGCGCACCACTGAGAGGTTGCACATGTTTAGGCGCTCCACACGGTGGTTTACGCTACTTTTTAGAAGTCGATTGAGTCAACTCAGAGTCAACTGTTTTAAGTATAACTATTTTTAATTTTTTTCTGTGTTGATAAAGAAATATTGAAAAGTCGATTGATGTAGAGTGAAAGAAGGGGATTTTTTGGATACATATTGTAAATGGCTCAGAGTCAATTGAATTTTTGACCAGTTGACTCTGAGTTGACGCTAATTTTGGCGTCAACTAGCGTGTGTGGGGCCTTATTAGCACCGGCATCGAGAAATCAGTATGAAACTGTCACTGGAATTTTTCTTCAAATTTCGTCATTTTATCCAAAAATAATAATAAACAATTTTAAAAAATCAACCTGTGTCAGTGAACTGTTGAATGTCTTGCGTCAGGTCGATGTTGCGCACGGAGGCGTCGGACCGATTCAGCTCCAGTCCAATGAACCACATGCTCGCGCCCTTGTCGCTGAAAAGGTAATAATGAAAACGGTTAGCTCACTGTGATTCAATCGGAGTTGTTAAAAGTACTCAATTTTTTCAAAGTATACGTAAACATAAAGTATTTATTTTAAATCACACCCTGAGTACAGAAAACGTAAATTATTTTTGTCACTTTTACTCATGAGTAAACGTAAACGAGTAGAACGCTTTTCCCCAGAAAACATCAAAGTGAGTATTTTTGAGAAATTTTCACCCAAAATCACTAATTTTCACAACTTTTTGACCATTTTAACCTTCATATTCACTAGTTCGTGTGTTATTTGCTATTTTAAGCTATTTTTAGATTTGTTCCCATTATTTTTCGCTTTTTTGCCCCCTTACCCCATCTATCACTTGAAAAACCCAAACAAAGAAAAGAAAAAATGTCATATTTATCACTTTTTTCTTTCCCCTTTTTCCCATCTATGCCTTGAAAAAGCCTATAACAACGTCTATCTGAAATACGTTTTCTGTACTCGAGTACATTCAAAATGTAAAAGCGGGTACAGGTACTTTTTTCAAAGTATACGTAAACGTATTTACTCAGCACTCTAGTATACGTACTTTTTAAGTAAACGTAAATACGTTTGAACAACTATGTATTCAATGTGAACCATTCTCATCACATAAATCTCACAACAACTCACGGTTCAACGTTATTCGGGGTGAATTGCTCTGGGAAAACGTGAACTAGTAAAACGCCGGGATTCCGTTCGAAGTTGGCCACTAGAAGACGGATCTTCGACTCAACCAAACCGCACCAACCTGCATAAAATAAAAAACATCACGTCGAGTTGCATTAAAGCTACACACACCAGTTGACATCAAAATACGTGTCAACTAAATCAAACTGAATTTTGGATAATTATGTGATTTAAAAGTTCCTATGTGATATTTGATGTGAGTTAATTTTATACCGTGACACTAAATTTTCACTGTTTCTGTTTAATGTTGTGATGCTTTTTAACAATTTGTGATATTTAGATGACATTCAGTTGACACGAATTTGCGATGTAAACTAGCGTGTTCGCCCATTATGAGTATGGCAAAATACTGCTGGCGCCACTCCCAGACTCTGTTAACTCGAATGTTTGTCATTTGTTAAACGAAGTTTGCCATTTTACAAGACTTTTGACACTTTGCGTGACATTTCACATTTCCCAGGCTCAGTGAATTCTCCCAGGTTGTGTGGAACGCACCCATGTGGTCCTCCTTATTGCTGGCGGAGCAGATGAGCACAATAAAGTGCCTATACATGGAAAAGAAGTTGATCGGCTCGAACAGGTCGGGCCATTCCGCCTTGCCTTCTACGATGTCTTGTGTGAGCCGCAGGCCTGACAACGATAAGGGTCTTTAAACTTGCGCAAAAACAAATCAACAATTTAAGAATGCTAAAATTTCGAGGCTAGTTCATAAACACACAATAATAATAAATCAACATTATTAACAAAGGTATGGTATGAAGGTAAAATTCAAACGTAATTTGTATGTAAAATTGCGTGCTTTGGCTCAAAAATTTTCAAATTAGCTAGTGAATAGGTATGTAAAAACATTTTGGCTGCCGTTCTTAACTTTTCTTCATTTTGAAGAAAAAAAACATATTGGACCGGTATGTGTGCAAAATGTTTGAAACGTTTGAAAAACTTACCTTCTTTTAGCGCATTGACAATGACATTTCTGGTGCTTTGAGTAACGTTGTATGTGGAATTTTGCTGAGGGAATGCCGGCGTAATTATCGGCATGAGGTGGTATCGATCGGTCGGCTTTGTCTGCGTTTCAAATATAGTTATACGTGTGCTAATACCCAAATTTAAACGTTTTAAACGTTAGATTCAAAGCGTTTAAATCACGAAGCGCACCCGAGGGTCCCACACGTTCTCATACAGACTGGGAATGTCGGGCAGTCTGTCAGTGTTTTTCAGCAACACTGGATTCGGCCATTCCCTGCGAATAAAGATCTCGATTGACATCAAAAATGTTGGCGGTGAAAGGATTTTCTTCAATTTATCCAGCTTCGGTGTAGTTGCCCCTAGGGTTGAAACGGGATCCCGATCCCGGATCCCGTGAAATTCCGGGATTTAGCAGTCCCGATCCCGAAACTTTTCAAATCCCGATCCCGATCCCGAGAAACTCCAAAGTCCGGGATCCCGATCCCGGAAAATTTAGTGGAAATTATCAAAAGAGAAAAAACGACGTTTTTGCATGCAAAAATGTGAACGCAACCCCCCAGCGTTCATTTTATGCCACGTTTCTGGCATCCAACAGTGTTTTTAGACCTTTATGAACAACTGTGGATGCCAAAACATTGGCCAAAATCTCTATCCCAAAATCCCGATCCCGAAAAAATGCCAATCCTGATCCCGATCCCGTGACCCCAATCCCGGCCAATCCCGATCCCGAAATCTCCAAAAACCAATCCCGATCCCGAAAAGTCAATCCCGTTTGAACCCTAGGTGCCCCCACTCCTACCGGGTATCTTACCTTACTTTTACCGAATACGCCCGCGCAAAAAAACCCCCGTTTTTTGGCAAAAAAAAACAACAAAAAACAAGTGGGGCGGGGGGTTGTGCTGTATTTTTTGTCAAGTACATATTGACGTTCAACATTTGACGGTATTTCGACATTTATAGTCAACTTAATACAGTTTTATCTTCCTTGAAAACGTAAAAATCAGTTTCCATTCATTGGCCGTCCATAAATTCACTCACTCAAAAAATGCCAAAAAAAATCAAAAAAAATAAGCCGACCATTCACTAAACACGAAGAAGAATTTATTGACCAATTTACTGGCGCTCGCGTTCGGGTACAGCTGGCAGGTCCTGGCCACCAGCATGGCCCACGACACGCCGCCCAAGTAGCCCAAGCTGTTCGAGTAGATTCCCTGACCTGCAGCCAACAACCTTTTGTGCTAATTGTGAATCATGCTTTAATAGTCCAATAATTTTGAAACTGACGTTTAGCCCAGAGCTTGATGGCACGCAGGGTAATGCGATAGGACTCGACATTGGGCACCAAACGTAGAATTTCATCCGTCACTCGACAGCCTGGAAATGTGACTTTCGTGTGTCTATATATTTGCCTATATATTTGTGTCTATATATTTGCAGTGATTTAAATATATACCGTATTTCTTCTAATAGATGGGGCCGTTCCCTTTTTCATCAAATTTTTTCACATTTTTCATTTGAGCAATAGTTAAATATCAATGGATCAATTTAATATTAATATTTGAATGCTTTGAATGTTCGCGACTAGGGTTGGCCGATCTTTTTTTTTAAACGTTTTTTTTTTAAAAACGTTGTTTTTTTTAAAAAAAACATGACGTCCGAAATGTTTTTTTTTAAAAAACATCGGCCGAAATTTTTAGTACTAAGCACTAGGTATTTTGCAAAATTTTTGCGCGCAAGCGCGCAATTTCACACACAAATTGACATTGGTGGTTGTTTTCATTGGTTTTGTTGCATTTTTAGTATCAAAACATCCATTTCTATGTGCTACCATGGGTGAATTAGCCGACATATGTTGCTGTAATATATAATATTGAGGTAATGTGCTTCCATGTACCCCCACAGTGTGTAACTTCACTCCCAAAGTAACAACCTCCTTTTATAACCTTGTTTGATCACCATTCCGTGCCAAACTTTACCTGAAGTCACAAACATTCGACTATAAGGCGATATACAAACGATATGTCGACGAAAAATGGATATTTTTGACACAAATCACCACATATAATGCTATCCCATGGCTCCACAGCCATTATATGGTCATATTCAACATCACAGAGTATTGCCAGTGTCTGATATACCCATATATGTTGACACCAGGTCATATCAGGGAGCTTTTAAAAAAAAACGTTTTTTTTTTAAAAAAAACGTTGTTTTTTTTAAAAAACATCGAGTTAAAAAAAAACGTTTTTTTCCAACCCTATTCGCGACATCCATTTTGTATATTTTTTTTGTTTTGGCACTCTTCCAAAGTAATTATACCCGCCGTTCTATTGTAGACTCACCATTCAGGCTCCTTATGCTGTACTGGTCAAGATTCTTTAGAAGCATATCATCAGACAATCGCTGCTGCTCTGGCACTTCCTTGAGAGCCAACCGCGCAAACAGCATGTCGAGCTGTAAAAGCAAAAGCAATGATCAGGGTGGGTAACGGGGAAAGGAAATCGCACAACTACCTATCTAAGTCGGAGACCTCTCAGCTATCTATCCATCTCTGAGGCAAATTGTTTGACTACTGTACTATCCCCTGAACATCGCACCCCTCATCTATCCATCTGGGGTGATTTTTAAGAAATCTCACCACAATTTCTGCTCAAAATAGCTTATTTCCATACCATTTTATAGATTTTAAACCTTCAAAATCACTAATTCAAGTTATTGTTGCCTATTTTTAGCTTTTTTGTACTACATGTGCTTATAGACATATTTTTACCTATTTTTGACAATTTTCTCAGTTTCCCAGTTTCCATATTGAACCCTAAATTGAACACCCGCAACCCCTCCCCCAAAAAAAAGATTTTCAGCTATCCCTCTGGGGGAGCGAGTGGCAATTAAACACCCCCCAGAGGTTCAAAATCTAGAATACCCCTGGCAGTCAGCGTGGGATCGGGGGCCGCACACCAGCCATAAATTGACGTAAACTACTCACCTCGACCCCGTCGAACTTGAGCTTAATAACAGGCACAAAGGCATCCTCCACTGGGATCAGATCGGTCACTTCCGGCTGTTCTTTGAGCAAATCCAGGAAAGAGCTGAAAAAGTCGACCCGGTCGATGTGCCTGGGAGCCACGCACAAAGTGTCGATGTCGCCGCCTGCGCGAGCGATTACAGTTTGGCACTGTGCCAATTCCAAGAAAAGTGCCGATAAAGCACTATCACGACTAGTTGACTCTAAAAGTCTCACATGACAATAATTGTCAATTGAACAAACCTCTAGTGTGTACTCCCAATCGGTAGGAACCGAACGCGAATACTTTTCCACCCACCGTATCGGCAACTTCCAGCGGCATGTTCTAAAATTCAATGGGAGATAATTACCTAAAAATTAAATTATGCCCACGATGCAGATAGTGCAAAATCCCCCACGGCACAAACCTTCACCCTCACTGTGATATCCTTGATCCAAGTTTTCACTAAATTATTTATTTTCCTCAACACCTCCATTCTCTTAGTCAATTCGCCGGGTTCCTCGATCAACTTTTGGTCCTTCAAGTACTCCCATAATGATTCCGTCAACTGGGAATCGCGCCCGTCCGGAAACGCCAGCGAGATGGGCGGGCTGCGTTTTTGGCAAAGTTCCAATTGCACGGTAATCGAGACGAACGATGGAGGCGAGAAAACATACCTGACGCCGAGAAAGTAGGGTTGGTCGTCATTTTCCTCCACTCGCTGCAAGTTTTCTGTCATGTCACCGATTACCACAGTGCTAGATTCTACTTTCCGTCCGGCTTGGCACGCTGCCCGCTTGCGCTTGGGAAGGTTTTTAGGCATTGACCCCGCCTTGATGATGAACTCAGGTAGGGGTCGGCGGCGGAATGGATCAAAGGTTGAGTACCATGGGATTAACTCTGGACTCACTCGGGATTATTGCTGAGATTGGGTGTGGTGGCTTTAATTGGTGTGTGTAAATACTTGTGACCGGTAGAATTTTGATGATTTTGATCAGCGATGTGTGGCAATATTTGATGTGCTCTGCTTTGATGACAAAGTTTCAGCACTATAACCTCACCATAGCCCGAGATATAGCTTCCGAAGTGACATAAAGAAATGGGTGGCTAACTTGACCGGGAAGGTGTTTATGATAAGAACAAGTTTACATCGTTTTTTTACATGCAATTTAAATTCTCATACTTCAAATTTTTTTTTACATATCCACTTACGTCAAAATTTTGTAGATGTATTTATAAAATGTATTTTTGTAAAAGTCTGAATTCACCACTGTCAACTATCTATTCTGATGAAAACTTTGAATGATGTAACAAAAAACGGGAATGATCTACGCTAAATGTACGCTTAATCCGATCACATTCAGCCTTTGATCCATTCCGCACAAAATTTTTGGCATGAAAAGTGTCAATTCAATCGGCGCAATTAAGTACGAGTGCAGTGTGGGGGTCGTGTTTTTCATTAGAGGTCAACCACATGCGTGCAATTTGGTCAGCAGACGCGACTCTTTATAAAAAACTTCCCGCGTGCAACCCAAGCCAAGCCATAGGCCGGACGGAAAATACAGTCAATCACCACAGTGCCGCCGGACGGCCAAATTTACCAAAAAAATTCGATTAATACATAACAGAAGGAACCAATCGTGCTATAATGCCGGAAAACGTCCGAAACAGTTGACGGCGTCATGTATTGTAAACATGTCAGTCGTGTGTAGAAGCATAAATGGGCAAAGGAAAAAAGGAAAATCGACACATTTACTAATTCCAAATGATTGCAGGCATATCACAATAATGTTAATATCTTAGTTTCCTAAATTTCAAAAATATTTACGAAAAGCGGGCATGACGCACACTAGAATCAAGCCCTGTATAACAGACAAATATTCACCAAGGTATTTCCAATTCAATCAATCCATTATCGAATAATTTCATCATCCACTGTGAAACCCCCCCCCCCCCCGCCCCCCCCCCCAATAATACCGATGTGTATGTACACGACCTGAGAAAATACTTCCTTGAACAACTCCCCTCCCTGTCTCAGACGGACTCGGCACATCACCAAGTTACCGGTTGCGCATTTTACTTTGAGCAACTTTTTCCAATTTTTCTCAAGTAGCTATAATTTGCTTCATTTTGTTATTTTTCACCTTCATAATCACTATTTCCGTCCATATACATATTCCGTCCGTCCATATTTACATGCTAATATGCTATTGTTAGCTATTTTTGACCTATTTTATTTTTAATTTAAGTGATTTCGAAATTTTGGCGGCTGCCAAGTTCACATAAAGGGTCTCTTCCGTCTCAGACGTGCGTGGAAAAGCAATCAAGTAAATTCGGCCAGACGTATATACTGGTCTGTCGGGAAAGTTCGTTCCGTTTCCGCATCGTCTCCCATTGGATCGTGAGTTTTCAGCGCGGGTGTATGAGCTGGAATTACAGCTCAACGAAAGAATAAATAATTACCGCAAAAATAATTACACAAAAGTGGATGGTACTACACGTCTCCAACTTTATGTTTCCAATTCCAACTGATTTTACATCGAGATATCGTTGAAAAATCGATAACCCCAGTAGCGTTGGTCGTTGGATGGTGCATGTCAAGTTTTGGACTCAATTAAGAGATAGATTAGTATTTTACTGGATCCACTTATAAGCAATCAATTTTGCTGTAAAATGATACGCTTGAATTGAATCCAGCTTATATACTCCGACTGAAACCCTCTAGATTCGTCCAGGACGATCCAATGGAAGACGATGCAAAAACAGAACGAACTTTCCCGACAGCCCAATAAGTGGTTGAAAGCAGAGTTGTTAAAATACTGGTATTTTTGGAAAGTGTAAGTGTAAGTGTAAATACACTTTCTGAATTTTAAGTATGGATACCAAAAATGTAAGGTATTTTTAAAATACCCAGGAAAGTGTAAAAAAGTGTAAGTGTAAAATTTTTTTTTAGAAAGAGCTCTCACTGTTGAGCATTAGAAAACACCACTGTTTTCACCTTTAGTTCCATTTATCTATCATTTTCGTTCATTATTTCACATTTTACTGCCACTTATGAAACATTTCAGACTGTAACAAATTTAGTGGTATGAAGTTTCCTAATAAGGGCACTTTTTCAGTGTTGATATTTTACTGATTAAGCAATGTGATACACACTGTTTGAATGCAAGAATGTACATGCAGCAAATATCAATGCAAAAGTCAGTGGACTTTGTGTCCAGCTGGTGAATTTCAATTGATCTTGTCCTTTTTACAAAAGTATAGTATGATGAAACTGTAGAATACCATGAGTACTGTTCAAATTTTCTACATTTTTAAAGGTCAGAGATAGTGCTAGTTTGCACATTTGCCATATTTTTACATTCAATGCATATGTGCACTGAGCAGTTATTTTTTTGTACATGAACCTGTTTTATGCTTTCTCAAAAGCATAAAACAGGGCCATCTGAAAGAAGAAAGAATACACTTTCTGTACCCGGGTATTTTGCCCAGAAAAGTGTAAAAAAAGTGTACAGGTATTTTATGAAAGGTGTAAGTGTAAGTGTAAATATAAATACCCATTTACCCGGGTATTTCAGGTAAGTGTAAATACACTTTCGCAACTCTGCTCCCCCCTTTGATTAAGTCCCCCCTCCAAAACATCTGACGAAAAAATAACTCCTCTGGGGTCTTATTCGAGGATTTAGGGTAATTACATTTTGCGCCATTGGCGCCAAAGCTTTCACGCACTTTAGGTCACTTTCCAACGCTATAAGCTACACTAACTAGCAATTTTTCCCAGCGGTCTGATATCTTGAACGCCGCACCGGGGCCTTCCCATGAGTTTCATAGTTTCTTCATCCAACTTTCCGGTCACTGGCAAGTTGTTCAGTAGTTGGAATTGGCTGTGAAAAAAGTGCAAAACGTTGTGTTGGATGGAGTATGTGCTGGTGGGTTTCGAACACGTTTCAGTGGCCTCTCCTGGACGCTGTAAGATGTCCTGTGTTATTTCAAAGGTCATGTAAAATGTCAAAAGTCAAACAACCAGTAAAAATATAAAAATAAAATTTGACATTTTACGTGCCTTTTCACTTTGACGACATTTTACAGGGTCTGGGAATGCCACTAGTATAGGTATATCCACTCAACCGAAACTGAACGCAAAACAATAAACCAACGACAATGCCAGTGAAATTTCAGCATTTTGCAGATCCTCTGGTGCCAAATCCACATTGGCGCGCGCCTCAGGAAGCCCAGTGAAATACCCAAAACGTTCGAGATACTTCTGCGAGTGGGTTTGAAATGGGTTTTGCTAAACATCAAAATGGTGATTGGGATGTGAATTTGGTTTGGGAATGTGTCAATCAAGGTATGTATTTTCTGGTGGAGTCATTGCCTTGTTTATAGTCGCATTTATGTTTGTTTATGCTACCATATCCCATCTGAATAATAAATAATAAATATAGAAAACTAAAAATAAAGGGTTTTGTTACCGAAGTTTTGAGATTTGGCGTGACTTTTGACAAATTTGTAGGACATTTTACATGACATTTGACACTTCACAGGGTGCGGGACTGCCACCAGTATATTTTAGTTAGCAGAAGTTTGCAACAGAATTAACCCATCGACCAACCTTTGCTAATGCCTCATTTGTATTTACAGGCATGGAGTTGATTTCACAACAAAACAATGCAATAAAAAGAATGCAAATGCTAAAATTCATTATGCCGATTGATTAATTATTGATGTAAAATTTATGAAATGACGGCGAAATTTCGTTCGATCGTTCGCTGCGGTAAACGAATAGAAAATGACAAAACATTTATCAATGCAAGGATTTAAATATGTCACAATAACATTCAAATCGAAAAATAAAATTTAAAAAACACACGACACGATACACAGATCTTAAGGCGATATAAAATGTAAAATAGAATAGAAATACGAGATTAGTAAAGGGTCATCTAAAATAGCAATTGCAAAAGGAAAATTCCAGTGTCGCTGCACTGCACGCTCTTCAATGATGAAAATTTTAAAAATTTGTTAAGTCTTAAATCAGCCTTGAACGCGTTTAAGTCTTTTTTGAATAGTTTTTTTACGGTACAGAAACTGAAAGGTATTTGTAGTTGACGAACATTCAATTCCAGTAAACTCAAATGACATTCAAAATTGATTTATGAGTTGAGCAAATTTTTAGTTTACTGGCAGCAAAAACAAGCGTGTGCAGAACCATTAAAAATACCTACAGTTTGCAAGAGTTTCAATTGCGCAAGTGGGCAAGTGACAAGAAAAAAAAAAGTTATGGGTGCTATTATATGTCTGGTGGCAAGAAAACAGACGTGTCAACTAAGATAGATTTGTTACTGAAAATACAAATTCGTAGGTTTACTTATCACTTTTCTTGTCACTTGTCTACCTGCCAAATTGGTCCTTAATTTTCTCAGGAAAACTGACCAAAAATGTGCAATGTGGTCAACAAAATAGTGAAATTTAACATTGGTAAATTTCATCAAAAGTGCTCAAATATCAAATCAACTTGAATACCTAATAAAACAGACTGAATCAGTGCCACCGTGTGCTGTAAAAATGTTTGTTTTATAGTCAATTTTCAGCATGATGCATATTTTTGGCACTTCGAAATTTACCTGCATAACAAAAATTGTCGCGTCTTTCCATTTACTCATCGCAAACCGTTTTTCAGCGGCGGAAAAGTTGTCAGATGTGTGGATTTTTAGTAGTGATGGAATGGCGTTGGCGCCATTATAGGGCGCAAAAAGGAGCCGCGCGGCCGCGCCATATCGTTTGGTACCATTTTTTTGGCGCTTTTCCAACACTAATTTTGATGCTTTCTGAAACATTCAAAGGGAATAAACCTTCTTGTGAAAATTGTTCAGGTTTATATAATTCAAAGAATGTACCTATACATTATATTTTTGATTTTGATTAACTAGGTAATTCGATAAAAATTATGAAAATTTTCCGGCCATGCCGCGTGAGTAATACTGAAATATGGAAAACAATTTTTTGCTATGATACGTTCATTTTTTCGAAAAAATGCCATCGATTGTTGACGACCTACAATTCCGCCCAGAAATTTTTCGAACTGCGCGGGCGGTAAATGTATGAATCGATTGAGTACCGATTCCGAGTCCGCTCTAGTACCGATTCCGAAGTAAGTGACAAGAAATGTAGTAAGTGGTAAGTTATTTTTTTTACTTTTACTCATGAGTAAACATGAGTAAACGTACTTTTCCCATCAGAAAACGTAAACGTGAGTACTTTTGAGAAATATCGTCAAAATTTTCGCTCAAAATGACAAATTTTCGTAACTTTTTGCCTATTTCACACAATTTTTGACTATATATTTGCTTCTATACCCATTTTCGACTAGTTTTCCATATTTTTAAGATATTGTTTTCCCTTCCATGCCTTTAAAAATCTATATAAAAGACGATCTGAAATACGTTTTCTGTACTCGAGTACTTTCAAAAAGTATACGTAAAAGCGAGTACTGAAACTTTTTTCGGAGGAAACGTAGACGTATTTACTCTGTACTCGAGTATACGTATTTATCGAGTAAAAGTAAATACGTTTTAACAACTATGGCATGGGGAAGCGCTGGGGCTGGCTGGACGCGCGTGAAGTGTCGTGTCAGTTCCGAGGAAGTGTCTTCCACATGCTTCACTTAGCTTCGCCGCCACTTTAGGGGAAAGCGTAATAAAGTGTAAGTATAAGCGTAAATTTAAACACTTGAATAAATACCCGGGTATTTTGGGGAAGTGTAAAAATTCATGTTTACTGGTGTCAAGTGTGTGAGCAATTTCTTTACACATTGATTGAAAAGTTATGCGATAACTGTAAACGATAAATTATCCTTTAGAAGAGGCAAATGAATTATGAGAAAAACGTTTTTGTTCATTATTCAAATTTCAGAGCAAGTGTGCACTCACTAGGGTAGGTTTATTTCACAACACCCCAAACAATTTACTTCTAAAAAAATCACCAACAAAATTTCAAAATTTATACTGATCAAAATAAATATGAATCGCCTTGTCACCAACAGCGGAGTTTACCACATTTAAAGAACGATTTTTACACGGTGCGTCAATGCGAAATATTTTGCTCAATATTGTGAAAAATGCATCCCTCAAATCAGAATGGGAAATGATCATTACGATTGGATAAAACATGGGGGTTATCAGTTTCAGGCACTGTTCGAAAACGGCCACCGAATCTGCGAGTGATTTTTGCAAAAATTATTTGCTTTTCTTAAGCTTCAAAATACCGTATTTCCTCGAAATACCCCCCGGGGGGTGATTGTTTCATAGTGCTCCCGAGAGGGGGGGGGGGGGGGGTTAAACGAGGGGGGGTATTTCGAGGGGGGGTGATTGTTTCATAGTGGTCTCGAGAGGGGGGGGGGGTCAAACGAGGGGGGTATTTCGAGGAAATACGGTAGTGATAAATAGTGCCGTTGTGCTGGCACCAAAGCGAACATGACTAGTAATCAAGAACTCGCCAGGGCTTGGCGCTTAGCGCCATGGCGCATTTCTGCACCCCAGCGTCAAGCGCCAATGGTGCCAGAAGAAAAATCGGCCAAAAAACACAGTGCCATAGTGCTTTTGTTCCTGACGCCATTGGAAAATGGCGCAATGTGACAAAAGCACCAAGGCGCTTTTTGAACCCCAGCTATTGATGGAAAAAGCGCCATGGCGCTTTTCCGAGCCCAAGCGAAAAGCGCCAGAGCAAGAGCCAAGAGCCAGAATTTTGATTTTTGGAGCTTTTTGATTTGGCGCTAGCGCCAGCGCCAGGAATTTTGTTCGTGGTGCCGCACAAAAATAGCACCAAGCGCCAAAAGCGCCATGCCGCTTTTCATGGGTGTGGCGGCAAGCGCCAATAGCGCCAAGCGCCAAAAGCGCTACTGAAGAGAGCTAAAGTTCCTAACGCCAAAGCGATAAGCACTGTGGCGTTTTTTTCTGTCCCACCACTGGTAACCTAGTGACGCCTCCACCCCTGTAAAGCGTCCTGACAGGGGTGAGGCGTCACTAGGCTGGACTAATACTGTCATGGCGCTTTTTGCATTTGGCGCCAAAACTGGCGCTTTTCAGATCACCACTAGCATTGCAAAAAAGCATCAATTTTTAGAAAATATAATTAAATATGATCTCAGAAAATCTCTTAAGAAAAAAATATAATTAAATCTATCTAAAATACCTGGAAAAAAATATAAAAAAATATAAATATCAGAATTCGAGAGATTTTCTGATATTTTTAAAAATCTCAGAAAATCTCTCAAAAAGAAAATATAATTAAATCTCTCTAGAAAATCGTGAAAAAATATAAATCTCAGAAAATCTTATATTTTCTGAGATTTTCTGAGATTTTTAAAATATAAATCTCCCAGAGATTTTTTCGATGCTAATCACCACCTGGGACTGACAAAAAAATAACAACAAATACCCCCCCTGTCCCAAAAAAAAGAAGTTACCGTTCAATCTGCTCCGATATTGTTCCCCTTCATTGATTTTATTGGAATGCAAAATGTCAATAATTTCCAGCCCCGCGTGAACGCACAGCGCCGCGGTTGAAACTTAGGCAGTGTATACATATTCTAAAAATCAGTTTTCCGCTAGTTTATACGCCGTGTATTCTTCAAAAAGATGACCAGTAATTTTGGCGGGGGAGTTATTCGAGCGGGCGTTTATTTTTCATTGAATATTGACAATTCCATATAGGTAACTAACAAATTTCGCCAGAAATTTTCGTATTCATGACGGGGGTATTTCGAATGGGGGGGGGGGTTAATTCGATAGGGTTATTTCGAGTAAATACGGTATAAACATTTGCACCCCCTCCCCCCCAAATAAATCCCTTCCGTTTTCCGGCACCGCAGCTCCCCCATACACAGAAAAGCGTGTCCAAACTGTACAGCAGCACCGTGTGCAGCATGGCCTTAGTGCTGTGCAGCGCCCGGCGAATGGACAGGCGGGTGGAAAGTGGTTGGGGTAGTCTGTTGGGAGGGGGGGTTTATTTGGGGGAGGTTATCTGCGAACAGTGTTGATTGAATTCAGGTTGTATCGTATGTTGGCGCCGGCGCCAGAAAGTGACTCCAAAAACTGTGGCATTAGCGCCGGGCGGCGCTAATTTCGAGTGGCGCCACGCGGCAAATCGTACCTAATCATTCTGGTGCTAGTTCCGCAAATTGAGAAGTGAAATGTAAATTGGCAAAAGCGAAGTGAATTGGCAAAAGCTATTAAAAATTAAAAATAAAAAGTAATTTCTCTTGGCTTTTGCCATTTTACTTCTCAACGCACTTCGGTTTGCCATTTTACTTCTCATTTCACTTCGCATTTGCCATTTTACTTCTCACTTCTCCATTTGCGGAACTGGCCCCAGGTGCCAACTGCCAGAAGCTACATGGCGCTTTGTAGAATCACAACGCCAGTATATGACTAGACTGTTGACCGCACTTCACTTATAACTTAAAACTTTACCTACCACTTGCCCACTTTCAGATTTCGCTCCAAAATCCGTCAGAATTCCCCTGAATTACAAAAACAAAACAATAAAACCTACCTTCCAAAATCATCCCAAAACCTCTCATTTGCCCTGATTATCAACGGGAAAATGACCAGACAACAGGCTGCCGCAGCGATCAAAATTAAAATGGTAAAAAGTTCGGAAATTTTGTGCCCACTGGCTAGGGCCTCCTCGCAGTGTGCCAATTGCGTTTGTGCCACATTTGAAGTTGCAAATATGATGTAATAAAGTGACGGTTCGCTGGAACTTAATGCGGCTAGTATCCATGGTACGTCTGTGTTTTGGGAACGGTTTTTTAAACAACGTTTTTCAAAAGTTCTCAAATATTAATGTTAGAGGCCAGCATAGACAGAACCCTAATTTATGTCAGATTTAAGTAGCAGAACTTGATAAGATTATGAAAGAAGGCTTATCCATTGTCAGTGATGTTTCACACTGTAGAAGTATGTGTGAGCACATTGGCTGGATATTACCTATATACTACACTAGCATATCACGGCTGATTATTACACAATAACATAATGCAAAACTTTAAATGGAAGCTTTTACACTAAAAATGTCTCAAAACCAATGAAAACAACCACCAATGTCAATTGGTATACTCCGGTTACTTTACACCTTGCACGCGTGGTTCCCGCTGGAAGTGTGCCAACGATGGTTAACGCGTGCGAGTTTCATAAAAAATGACAAAAATGATTGTTGTTATAATGTTATTCATTGATATATTCACATCGATGAATTTTTTTCATCTTTTTACGGAAATCGCATGATTTGATAATCATTGGCACGCTTCCAACACGAGACATAAATCAGTGCAAGGGCAGAGTATCATGTACGCCGAGTATATGTGAAATTTGCAAAATACATAATGCATTATTACTAAAATTTTGGCTGTAGTTAAAAAAAAAAAATCCATTTCGACGGTTGCGTTTTTTTTTAAAAACGCTGTCTTTTTTAAAAACGGTTGGAAAAAATCTCCGGCTTTCCCGTGTATTGCTTGAAAACAGCCACAAAAACCGACAAGCGCACACTAGAATTCTCGTGCTACTCCGATTATCCATAATCATGTTTCTTCTCTGTTTGTTGATACCGGCCAAATTTCTGTTAAATTCCCATGAAGCCAGCCCCCTTTCGACCGCCAAAACCAAAAGTGCGAAAATGAATGCATGGTAAAAAAATCTTCCCGGCCACAATGTTAGACTGCAGGAAACGCGGGACATCTGCGCGTGTTGCATTCATGTACGGCCGAAAAAATTTTTTGGTTTGATTCAGGGGGCCGTCCCTATGTAAATTGAGTGGTCAAGTAAAGTGTCAATTGTCATGTAAAATTGCAATAAAAACAAAAAGAATCTTTTACAGATTTGTCAAATTTGTGTGACATTTTACACTTTACAGGGTGCGGCACTCGATCACAACTGGAAATAGCCGACAGGAACAAGAGAAAATGTGAGGGCCAAATGTAAAATTGATAAAAAATGCAATAAAACTTGAAAATATCTAGAAATGCCCCCCGGAACATACCACGAGGGGGCAAACGTTTCCAATAATGTAGCTGTTGTACTTATCGTGACACTGGAGAATCAATTCACATACAGCCTGGGCGAAATTTAATTAGCACGACACGTTTTTCGGGTAGCCCGATTCATTTTGTGGGAAATAAGTCGATTCAATGTGATTTTGATTTTGCTGCGCACTTCACACTTCCGAATTGGGGCGTACCTAATCAGTGAAGTTTAACGTTGGCAAAACCTATAGAAATAGTGTTCAAATTTTTATAGGGTGAAATAAAAAATCCGAAAAATTTTTAAAAACTCAAAAGCGTTTTCAAGTTTTGGAAATTTATTTTCGCCATCGTTGTTGAGGTTACAAGTGGTACATTTAGTATTCAAGTGAGCATCTAATCAGTTGGTATTTAAAAAAATTTCTATCTGAGAATATTACACTAGTCGGTTACGACTTTTCACCTGACTTAAAACTTAAACTTACAACTTACACAAGCACTTACAACATTATTTTCACTTTCACTTGTCAAAATCAACTTGTCAAAATCAAAATCAACTTGTTTAATCAAAATCACTTGTCAACTACTAAAAAAATCAGGCTGCCAACAAAAAACTCGGGTAAATTAAATCTCGATCCTGGCCACAAGCACTCAAAATCATATTGCAGATTGTGACCAACATGGGTTCGTTGAACACGCGCGCCCTCCTGTCGCCATTCGCAGACCTTGGAAAATTCCCTGTAAAATGTCAAATGTCATGTAAAGTGTCAAAAGTAAAGTAAAGTGCCCTGTAAATTAAGCCCAGACCACTTCAAATGCTAGTCACTTCAAATGCTGCCAAAAAAGCTCACTTCAAATGCTGTAGTGCATCATTTCAAATGCTGTAAGCCGACAACTACCTACAGCTAGTGATTATGCCACCATTCAATCATCTCATGCTTGCTCACCTACGGCACTAAAATGGACTTCATGAGCATTAGAAATGAACAGAGTAGTGAAATGAGAAGTGAATCGAATTTAAGCATTTTCTTGTCACTTACCATTTGTTTTTCGTTTTTCTACTTCCCAATTCTTTTCTCATACCACTTCTAGCACAGTAGCATTTGAAATGATGCACTACAGCATTTGAAGTGAGCTTTTTGGCAGCATTTGAAGTGACTAGCATTTGAAATGATGCACCCCCCTGTAAATTGTCAAATGTCACGCAAATTGTCTCTAAGCACATAAAACGCCCTGTAAAATGTCAAATCTCACGCAAAGTGTCAACAGTAATGTAAAATGCATTGTAAATGTCAACTTCATTTTTTTAACTGGATGTTAGACATTTTTTAAGACATTTTACATTATTTTTGACACTTTGCACGAGATTTGACATTTTACAGGGCATTTTACATGGTCTAGGAATGGCACCTGATGACCAGTAGCAAAATGGCATTTGTACATAGAGCAGCTGTGTTCATGCATATTGAAATGATGTCATTGAGATTGTGGTAGAATAACTTTTGGATGGCTTCTGTTTCGGGACAGTTGGGTGTCATATTTGCCTGTATATGGGGGTTTGTACTTTGTGCACTTTCTGTAAAGTACCCCTGTCAAGTGACAAAGTTCAAATCAAGTTGAAAATTGTTGGAGAAGTGTTGGTTGTGAAAGTGTTGCCTGATTTGTGCTCGCCAGTTACTTGAAAGTTTGATACCGTATTTCCTCGAATTACCCCCCGGGGGGGTTTATTTTTTCAGAGTGGACATTTTGAGGGGGGTTAAACGAGGGGGGTATTTCGAGGGGGGGGGTTACTATTTCGCCAGAAATTTTTTGAAATCCCAGTACTAAATCGTTGTTTGAAACGTACACAGACGTCAAAAGATGCAACAAAAACCGCCATTTATAAGACTCTATAGACTGATTTAAGTACGTAGACAGTATAAACCATGTAAGATTTACTGAATGTTCAAACCAAATGTATCTAGGTGGTATTTAACTATTGAGACAAATTGAGTGACCCAAAAATTGAATTTTCATGATTAAATTTTTTTAAATGGAGTATACAAATCTATAAGTGAATTCAGGTAGTAAAGAGTGTGGTGTAAATGTCCGAGCTTATAAAATTTCTAACAACTCAGCGCTTCAACATTCGTTTCGGTCGAAATGGCAGTGAGTGTGCTGCGTTGCATTTGGCTGTGTTTTTCCAATGCCCCACCCCATATTTATGCGTGGTTGAGTCGGCCAGGGAAAGTAATATGACGCATGCGGACCAACCTGTCAAAGCTGGCTGTAAATAGTGTTGCTACTTGTTATGTTAATAATAGTTTTGGATAGGTATTAATTAATTATAAATATAAGGCGTAGTTTATTTTCCACTTGACTTTTTATTTTACCAAATATTTGAATACATTTGACCTGGGGGAATGATTATCTCTTCAAAATAATACGGCAACTTTGTGTTTGTGGAAAAGGTTGAGGTGAATGCATCAGTCCAGATTGCATTGGAATTGTTTTTGCAGTAAGTGGGAGGAGTCATTGCTGTTCCATGCGTTGATAGCTAGTGACAGTTGCGGCATGTGCTTGAGAATTATTTTCAGTGAAAGCTGTGGGTAAATCTGGGTGAAAGACTGTAAATCTAGTGTGTGCTGCTTATTGGAGATTGCCAAAAGTGATTTCGGATGAATGAGTACACTGAATAATAGCAGTGCTGTGAGATTAGTGTTGAGCATGAGAGGCATGTAATGTACAAGAAAAAAGATTGAATTGACCCCATGTTTAAATGCCTACTCCCTTGGCTTGCTGTGAGAGCAGCCCACATTCCGCAATCTCACCGAAAAATGCACCCATACAGTGACAAGTGTACTCATATAAAATTAGTGCATCGTCCATGATTTAATTTGAGTTTTGGGTGGCTTGCGCTAGATTTGCAGTCGCGGTTGCCCTAGCTGGTGTCAAATGAGTGGGCGGTGTCCGCAGCTGTCAGTGGCTGTTGCGTTTTGGCGTGACAATGACATCATTCAGACAGTATATTTCAGGTTGAAAAAAGTAATGTAATCTGGGCATGTATTCATATTTTTGATAAGTGTAAATGAAAGTTTGTTGCCGGATTATTTGTGCCATGAGATGTACCAATACCCCATATTTTACCCATAAAATTCATTTTATGAGTGAGACTTTTTTAAGCAAGGCACTGGAAGAACTGTACATTATTTTATTTGCTATGTAAAATTTGCAACAATAGAAAGGTTGTTCATTTTTGTTTTTTTACCTAGCCCTGGATTAAAACATTAATTAAAACATTAAAACCCCCCACAGGAACTGATAAGTTGGCATTTGGGTATGTAGGAATGTTATGTAAATTGGCCGTCTGATTTTTTGTGAAGAAAGAGAGTTGAAATAAGACTGCCACCCATTTTTATAAATCCGTATCCTTTGATAGTAGATTTGGGCGGAAATTTATAGTTCATAAATGTGATTTTGGTAAATTGTCATTTTTCCTTTCATTTTATCATTTAAGTAGAAATTGTGGTTGTTTTACCGATGTTATAAGATTATCATGGAACATATTTTTAATGTATTGTCTTTGTGAATAAATTCCACTTGTGTTTCATATGCCCTTGATTTTAATGTTTTATTGGTTTATTACGTCATTTTTATGCTTGTGAGTCTACTTTTCGTTGTGATGTTCATTGCTATACTTGCCATATTTTTTCCTGTACGCGGTGGTTTTGGTATCCAAATTGAGTTCAATCACTAAGTTTAGAAAAACAAATTCGAATTGCGCGCCAGTTTTTAGCGTGCCAAATTTTTTAGGTTGTTTTTTTTTCCGATTCTCACCATTTTCATTCTGTGGATTCTTTGTGTAGCGATTGACATATCCGCGACGCTGTGAAAATTTTTGAGTATGTACGAATTGCGATACCGCCTGTCATTTACGTTGGTGCTTTACAATTTTATTGTGGTATGTGGTTCTGCAATTGGTATTCTTGTCTCGTGGAGCGTATAAATATGTGCTGTTTGTTGTCTGAAAGATTCAGTTTTTTGGAAGTTTCATTTTTTCGAAATCTGTCCCCCTGGTGCCAATCCCAAGCCCTGTAAAGTGTAAAGTAAAGTGTCAAATGTAAAGTCTAATGCAAAGTAAAGTGTCAATTGTCATGCAAAGTTCAGTAATAAAATCTTTTCTTTTTTGTTTTAATTGACACTTTACTTTGCATTTGACTTTACATTTGACACTTTACTTTACACTTTACAGGGCTTGGGACTGCCCCCTGGTTCTAAACTGCTCTTAGTGTTGTTCCTGAAGTGTATTTGAGTCGAAAATCACCCGAATAAAATTCTGCCCTAAAAAGTTCGGACCCCTTGGTGTAAATTGGACATCAAACTAATCTACTGCGTTGATTAAATGCGCAATTCACTAACACGCTAAATTTGACGCAGCATGCACCTGTGAGCACATTCTGGTGTGCTCACCATTGCATCATCGTGATTCAATCAGTAGTCGATCTTCCGTTGTCTTACATAAAAACGTAATTACGAACGCTGAGAATGAAAATAAGAAATTGGTAAGGCTCAATTGTACTGCTGGCAAGTGCTGGTCGTGCTAGTTGAATAAGGTGAGTAAAATTGAGTCGGGCCGAAAATTCATGACAACCCTTCACCTGCCTAGTGTCAGGTTCTTCATGGAAATTTTTTTCCCATGGCTATGTTTACCAGAGTTGCAAATGTGTATTCATGCTTACCCAAAATATTTTGGGTTCTAAAAAAAATTTATTCGGTAATCATTTTTATGCTTAAAAGTGATTTACAGCATAATGACAAATAGGAGGTGAAACGACAAATTCAGTGTTGTCAAAATACAAATACTCAAGAACGCATAGAAATATCTATCCCCAAATTGACGTTGAAGGCACTAACCGATTTCTACATAATATTCAAAAATTAAAACTTTAGTTTTACTAAAAATTTCATAGAACTTCAGTTTCACTAAAAATAGAACCACGATCCAGAGTTGTTAAAAGTACTGAACTTTTTTCAAAGTATACGTAATGTTAAGTATTTATTTTTTACTCACACCTTGAGTACAGAAAACGTAAGGTAATTTTTTTTACTTTTACTCATGAGTAAACATGAGTAGACGTACTTTTCCCCGCAAAAAACGTAAAGGTGAGTACTTTTGAGAAATGTCACCAAAATTTTCAAGAAATGTCGCTCAAAATCAGTCATTTTCATAACTTTTTGCTTACCGCAAATCCTCGAATAAGACCCCCTTGAATAACTCCCCCTCTCCCCTGTGGGAAAAAAACTCCCCCCTCGAATAAATCCCCCCTCAAAACACTCCCCCCTTGAATAACTCCCCCCTCCAAAACGTCTGAGGAAAAAATAACTCCCCTGGGGTCTTATTCGAGGATTCAGGGTATTTTATGCAATTTTTGACTATATTTTTGGTTCTATACCCATTTTCGACTAGTTTCCCATATTTTTAGCTCATTTTCTCCCTTTTTTCCCTTCTATACCTTTAAAAACCTACCGTATTTACTCGAATAATTCCCCCCACTTGAATAATTCCCCCACTCGAATAATTCCCCCCTGTTAGGCGAGTGAGGAAAAAATAATTCCCCCACTTGAATAATCCCCCCCCAATGATGGAAGGTAGTTAATGCACATTTATTTCAAAAACAATCGATGAAGTCAACCCAAGCAAAAGAATTGTGTGTGGTTTGATTCACTGAATGCAAATGCAGTACATCCGGTGTTCAAAGATGCAAGTGTGCACTACCAATGGAAACAGGATGTGTATTTAGTGTGATAGAAACATGGCTAAAAATTTTGATGAAATAATAATCCCCCCACTTGAATAATTCCCCCCCTTGAATAGTTCCCCCCTCAAAAATGTCTGACAAAAAAATAATTCCCCGGGGGAATTATTCGAGTAAATACGGTATATAAAAGACAATCGAAAATACGTTTTCTGTACTCGAGTACTTTCAAAAAGTGTACGTAAAAGCGAGTACCAGAACTTTTTTCGGAGGAAATGTTAACGTATTTACTCTGTACTCGAGTATACGTATATATCGAGTAAAAGTAAATATGTTTTAACAACTATGCCACGATCCAATGAAAAATGTGACGAAGAAATTGGTGAATAAAACATCGGCGGTCTCCAACATTTAGAAACGGCAGATAAAAAGTTGATGAGTAATAAAACGGCGCTAATGTGCCCACACACACTAGTTTTCACCGTGACTTCGTGTGAAAACTGAAATTTTTTCAAATGCAAATTAATGAACACGGTTGAATGATTTTATTTAATTTTAATTGGAATTTAAATTAATGAAAGTTAAAATTTAAAATTTTTAAAACTAAAACACATACAGCATACAAAAAGAGTAGGATGTAGGAGAAGGAGTAGGAGAAAAGGCTGGATGTCGCCATTTCAGTTTTCACATCGGTCACGGTGAAAACTAGTGTGTGTAGGGCCATTCTATCAGTAAAATATGGTACATGCATGCAATTAAAAATTTAAAAATGGCTGTTACTGCTATTAATTCAATTCCATACAATTACTTCAAATTTTCAATTAGGTAAGCAAGAGAATCATTCATGCACGTTTGAGAAATGGAAATTACTGTAATCATTTTGTAGGCTTGTGCAGTGTTGCGAAAGACTATTTGAGCTTGCCCGAAATACCTGAGTATTTGTTTTTTTTTATTTTGCTTAGGCTTATGCTTTCATAAAATACCCTTATGCTTTTTTATGAAAACCCCTGGGAGTATTTCGAGAAAATACGGTATATCTAAACATCAAGTATTTATTTTTCTCACCCCTGAGTACAGAAAGCATAAGTATTTTTTTAACTTTCACTCATGAGTAAACGTGAGTTAAATACTTTTTATATAGAAAACGTAAAGTGAGTTACCATATTTCTTCTAATAGAACGGCATACCTCCAATTGAACGGCAGGTTTTGGCACTTTTTTGCACTCACGAAATTAATAGAACAGCATCTTCCAATAGAACGGCAGGTAGAAATTACGTCAGAACACACAAAAATAAAAAAATGGGTGGTGAGAACATCCAAGCTGTTCAGAACTATGATTTAGGGTTTTTCACATTTGGTTTTGTTTGAATTGATGCCCTGATAGTAAAATGTTGTTAATTTTTAATTAAAAACACTATGTTCAAATGAAAAAATGTAGGTGGAAATATGGCTAGCCAATCATGCGTAAAAACGTAACGACAATTCTGTGCAGACACTCCGACGACTCGAGAACGACCATGTGTGACCGAATGACGGCCCGCGGTGCACAGGGAAGTCACAGAGAACGTGCGGTTCGCTGTGCACTGCAACTCCACCAACAAAGCCGCAGCCCCAGGACGGTACGCCCGAATGGACACTACTGCGGCCATGAATTTATTAATTATTTTCTTTTCCGTTAATTACGTAATTACTTCCCGTGCGATGTTAATTTTTCATTTCATGTTTTATTAATTAAACTAATTAGGTTACCCGCATTGTTAGTTAATTAAGTGACTACTTTCGTTTTCTTTTTAAATGCATTTTCCAATGTGTACTTTCGAATGTTATAATTTTTAGGTTTTATCAAGTTTACATTTTTGGTCAAAAAGGGTGCAGTGTCTGGGAATGGGTTAGAAAGGCTCTAATGTTTCTGGTTAAGCTAAAAGGTGTTGACTCTGTTAAATGCTTAGACGCCCCGATAGATAACATTCAGAAAATTCCCCGACCAAGTGCTTTTTACTTAGGACTAGGTAATGGGTGGAAAAGTGGCAAACGGCAATTATTGTCGACATGCGACTGCAAGACACATGCAGAGCACAGTTTACAGTGAAGAGCACAGCAGTGCCAATTAATTATTCCCATCACCCAGGGTGATTGGCGAACTCACAAGTGCTAGTGTTTTTGCAGCGTGTGTTCAGGCCCAAAGTTCCAACCCTTACCCGGCAATGCAATAACCTTGAACAACCCCCGCAAATGAGCGTTCTTTCTGTGGCCTTGGTCGGGCGCGCTATAAAATATTTTTCACCTAAAGGGGCGCAGGTTGATAACACGTGTCACACCACCTGCTCTAAATTGTACCGTAACCTCTGAATAAAAACCCAGTTTATGACACTCACCTTTGAGATAATTTGCATTTTAATTACGTCATTGATAATCGCAGTTACTTCAAGTTTGGTTTAATTTACGTTTGTACCCTTTTTATCTAATTAATTATTTTTCCCGCATTTAATTAAATTGCTTGTGCCTTGTACGTTACAGTTTTCCAGTGATCATTGAATTCGCCTTATATTTTGCTCATTACGGTTAATTGTTGTGTCTCAGATTTAGTATTCATTTCGCTTATGGTAGATTTTTGGTGATTATAAAACGCGCTGATTTTACATTTTTTCACCCACTAGAGGCTATACGACTCACTTGAGCTATTGTGAAATTGACTCTGATATATTGCTAAATAAAGTTCCCGTGAATCCAACTTGGTCCCCCTGAAGCATACTAACTGCTTAAATTTTAATTTGAATTTTATTAATTTCGGCTTTATTTTAATTACGGCTTATTAACAATTAATCGAAGTAAACCGCCGGCTGCAGTTACGAAAAGGGATTGGTAAGTTGCCGTGTCCGTCCTCAGGAACTGTCAGGACCCCAAGGGGTACTGGCGCCGTTCCTGATTTGCGTGTAAAATCCCCGTACCATAAAAAACAATTATTTATTTAATTACGCACGCAATTAGAAGCGCAAAGGGACCGGAATTTACAATTCTCTGCCGCGGCAAAATTCGACGAGTGGCGTATTTTTGTGGTAAAAACGGAAACTAGTAAAATTAGTAAAAACGTAAAATATCTGACAACTGGTAGCGTAGCGAGTGGTTTCCTAAGCAAGCCATAAAGTTTCTGTCTGGGGCCCCTGATCAACGCCTCTACAAAAACGGCTTCACGGATAACGAATCACCCCAAAGGGAATTGAGATCGAGGGGGCCAGCAAGCTTACAAGGGGACACCATAGAACAAGTTTGGCACGCTGCGTTGGAGAAGCAAAAACAAGCACGAAGACGCGCGCGACAACAGAAGGCTGGGCAAGAAGTGGACGCACAACTTGCGGCAGCTGAGGGTCAAGCAGAAGACAGTGAGTCGAACGATTCGGTTAACCCTGAAACAGATGCGCCGGAAGCGCTAGAGGAGAGTGAAAGTCAACGCTGGTCTGGACAGACAGCTGAGGATACACCGGTAATCAGGTTATCAACGGTTGAAGGCGCAGGGCCTGCGCCAGACAGTTTTAGTCAGTGGAAGACGCCAGCTGTACCGGCAGCGGCACGGCAGCTAACGTCCAGCGCAGAAGCTGAAGAAGCGCCTGGGACAAGCAGACAAGCTGCAGGAAAGGAAGCAGGAAAGACAGGTAAGTGGTCTAAGCTTCGGAGGACATTGGGTTGGAGCGCGGGCAGCTCATCCATATCGCCTGGAGTGCGATCGGGTTCTGAAGTCGGTTCAGACGGATACGTTGGTGACAGCGAGCCTCTAGGGCAGCCGTCGATTCAACGTGATTACCCTTTGATTGCAGCTGAGCTTGGAGCTACTGCAGATCAATTTCCTGTGATTGAAAATACCGTAGCGGAACTGTTGGAGACAGCGACGCAGAGTGGAGACACTTCCCCGGCACTGCAGTTAAGCCCGCCGAAGAGCACTTCGACGCCGAGAGACGTGTCAGGCAACAGCAGTCAGAACTTATCAAGCGACCAGTCGAGATCGCAAAGCGCAACTGCAAAGGCTAGACGCCAGTTAATTAAGACTGAAATTTCAAGTAACCCCCCCGTGATAATTATTAGCAGCCCCGCAAGCAGAATGACAAACAATGGCGCGAACCAGACGGCGGCCCCGGCGCTGGAAGACAGGTACGCAAAGGTCACTAATGTGAATTTAATTTACCAAGCTACCATAATGGACCTGGACCCGGTGCAAACAACGCCATCCTGTGCACAATGGACACCCAAAAAGGCATGTGAAGCCGCAAAGAAATGGGCAAACATGATGAGTCAGGCGAGACCGGTTGGCGCATTCTCACAGAATGGTGAACCAGGGGACTTGCGTATGGTGACACTAATTAAAATTGCTATGAATTTATGGGGAAGTGACCCAGTCGCCGAGGTACCTAGTGTGGAACATTATTTGCAGGAATTCGAAGCGCACCACAGCTTACATGGCGATGATATAGTTGACCTGACAACTGCGTACCAGCAGCATAATCAAGCCCTACAAAATCAGAACGCGACGCTGGGAGGAAATTCACCGGCCAGTGGCCAGCAGCCGATAGTGCTGACCAGTGGTCAAGCAGCGCCTTTACAGTCATCAACAGCACCAGCGGCGCCCCCGTCGGCAGCTGGAACAAATCAGGTGAGAACTGTTACGCAGCGGCGCGCTCGATCCCGTTCGCCAGCATCCTCCAGGAGCTCGTCGGCTGCATCTGAAGTGGCGCGGCCCACGGACCCGGGACAAAATTGGCAATTAGAACAAAGCAATGCGGCAGTCATTACAGCCCTAGCACAACAATGTGGATATTTTCGCGGCAAGCCAAATGAGGGTTTCAGGGACTGGAGAAGGAGCTGGGACACGGTATGTGATGCGCTGCGCATAAAACTACAGGAGCGGAAGCCGCTGGTAAAATTGTTTTTGAAAGGCAGTGCCAGAGCCATTTTCAACACTCGGTACAGAGAACTGCGTGATCTGAACTACAAGGACATGATGCAAGCACTGGAGAAGTTCTATGAAAATCCAAATGACAAACATCATGCACAGAGAGAGATTTTTGAGACGCGACAGGGCGCAGATGAGTCGGTACTGGAATGGGCGGTACGTTTGGAAAAATTGATAAAACGCGCCTATCCAGGCATGGGTCATGAAAAACGAGGTGACACATGCATGATAAAATTTCATGGAGGACTGAGAAATGAAATTCGGCGCAATGTACCTGTCACGGCGTCTATCACTTGGAAGGAGATGGTTGACAACGCACGCGCACAAGAGAGCTTTCTGGAAGCAGAACAGAGCCAGAATAAGGGAGAAAAATCCAAACAGGATGTGGTTGCCAGCGCTACAGACAAGGTAATGGACAGGTTGATGGCGCTAAACATGCCCGCCATGGCTGGACTGCCGTCCCAGGCCGACAAGACGTTAGAGACAATGGAACAGAAAATGACTGAGAGTGTTGCCAAATTCGACTCTGTGCACCAAGAGATAGCGAAGAAATTAGCGCAACTGGGTGCGTTGGAAGGTAAACTTTTGGGATTGAATAGGGACCCCCCTAAATTACCCCCACGAAAATTTGACAAAGGATGTTGGGAATGTGGCTCTGAAGAGCACATCAGATATGAGTGTCCCAAACTAACTCCAGAACAAAGGGAACAGTATTTCAAAAGGAGCCGCGGCGGCGGAGCATCCAGAGGAAATGGACATGGGCGCGGCGGAGGACAACGTGGTGGCTATCAGAGAAATGATCAAGCCCAAGCGATGCAGCCAGGTATGATGCCCATGCAATACGCATATCCGCAGTGGCAACCAGCTCAGCCGATGCCTGTGCAGCCGGCGCAGACGGTACAGAGGGCTGGCGATATGAACATGCAACCGCAGATGATGGCTTATCAAACGCCGCCAGCTAATTGGATGGCTATGGGACCGGATGGGCGCATGCAACAATATAACATGCAACCGGTACAGGTAAGCAACCCCCACGTAGAGTCGCTGAACCCCACGCGAGTGACCAGTACGACTGGAATGACCATGCATGTGCGCGAAGATGATCGCTGCATGATGATACGTCCCGTTAATAAGTTAATCCCTGTGATGCAAGGCTTGGAATTAGAAGCTGAGGAACCTGACGAACTGGTTCCAGAGTCACCCGAAGAGCAGCAGCGCACTACGGGAATGCATGTGCTCGCGCAGGAGCGGGAATTCTGGATCAAACCATGGGCATACATGCGAACTGAAAAAGGTTACTTGTTTCGAACTACCTGGCTGGCCTTTTTACGCAGGATCGGAATGCATGATTTGAGAGAAACGGACTGTACGCTGTGGCCTAATTGTCCTGCAGACGACCACTCGGACACGCTGACTGAGGTGCCCTTGGACGTGCTCATGAACATCAGTCTGGACCCGTATTTGTACGCCACGCCGGCCGCTCTGCCGCCGCGTACTGGCTCCAGCAACCAGATAGACAGGTATATGGGTTTTCTGTCTACTGAGGAAGGGGTGCGCCCCGCGCCGCGCGCATACTCAGAACCCCCCTACATGCCCCAGGTCTCACAGTCGTTGTTTTTTGTATTGGCAGTTGGGTTAATTATAATGGGATTAGCTTTATTGCCGGGCGCGGGCGCGACTACCATGCCCTCGTTTCCACTGCTCTGCAGTGACTTGACGGATCACTACGATTTATACACGTACCCCCCTCTACCAAATTGCACGGCTATTGTTGACACTACGGCGTCATTAGAACGGCCGCGAAAATTGACACTGACAATATACAAGCGAAATATGGTAGAATATCGTGCGGCAGCGCACAGGTGTGTGGCCTCTACCAGAACGGCAAGAACGTATCAGAACTTCTGGGGCGACGTCACGCTGGAAAAGTTTGATTCTAACCCCCGATCTGTGGGCGCCGCCGAGTGCGAAGGCATGATTAAATATCACAAATGCAACAATGGGCCCATGACCCCTGTGAGTGATCTGGACAACGCATGGGACACCCAATACCCCACCAATGTTAGCTACTCAGGACATGGATTGTACTGTTGCAAATGGGTGAGTGAAACGACGCCACACTGTGGGCTGTTTCGAGGGGAAGTACGAATGAGATATGGAGCTAACACCATGCAAAGCACGCTGGGTGAGGTTAGCAAGTGCAATTATGAAATGGGTGCATGCACGCTAGAAGACGGCAGCCAATTAACATGGAAACCGAACCCGAAGGCGGAATGCCCTTATGAAAAATGGCGTGAAATGCATGGACGCATTAGACAGGATATCTGGCTAGCCGATGATCATACACTATCCCTGTCTTTCAGAGCACATGAAGAGGTTGAATCATGCGGCACCAAACTATGGAAATCGGATCAGGATATAGTAGTGGCACCATTTGAAAAGGCAGTGATTCGAAGCGTCAGACAAAAATGAGCGCAAGGTCGACCCACGCTGGGAATAGTGAGCGCAGGCCAATTAGCAGCCAGCATGCAGGCGGTATATGAAACAGCAGAACAAACCATGCGTGCACAGGCCGTAGCCACCTGCAAGAATGTGCAACATTTCCAAGAATTTGTGCGCCTGGCTATGAGTGAACACGCCACTACGACAGCCCGCTGGTACATGAATGATAATGAATTAATTGCCAAACCCGCGCCGGACGGATTTTTGGTTCACAAATGTTTCGCGGTAAAAACATACAAGATAATGAAAGAGAAAAAGTCTCCAGAATGCTATGAAACAGTTCCTGTGCAAGTTAGTGTACACGGGCAAAATGTGACGTTGCACATGAATAGGTTGACAAACATTTTGCATTTTCAAGCGATCCCGGGATCATGCACCAATGCGCACAATCGTGTGGTAATGTTAAATGGACAGTGGTACAAATATCTACCGGAAGTAGGCGGCCTGGAACATTTACCTATGTATAACACACACAGTTTCCCGCAGAAATGGCAACAGGAAAAGGTTAAGGATGTGCATCATCAGATTTTTGCTGCCACGACCATGTACAACTTGTCAGAACTATTGCCGACGACCACCCTAAATGACGTATGGCATGCATATTCAATCGTGCGGCAAATTACGCAGGGGGCGGAGCCGAAGGTGGAATCACACATGCAAAGGCACCAAACCTTGGCAAAATCGGTATTGGCGCTGGGATGGTGGGATTTTGACACTTGGCGCACCTGGCTGCAAGTATGGATTTACCTGATATGTGCTCTAGTCACCATGCAATATTTACTAGCCGCGCTCATGGCTGCAGCGCCGGAAATGGCCGTGACTTTGGTGAACCGGGCAAAGGAAAAAATCAAAAGGCGACCAAAGACAGAAGAAAAGTCCAATATCATTATCGAATTGGCTGAGGACCGCCCTAGCGAACAGGTAAAGGTAAGAACGGTAATTAACCCGTGCGTGGGAATGCCAAGTGGCATGCCCGCACTCACGGGCGCGCGTCGTTTTCCCGCTATACAATACAGTATCAACAGAAAATGCGATCTGGAAGAAGAATCGGTATGCATGATCACCTTCTCGACGGAAGAAAGAGATAACATACATCAAGTAGCCAATCGACGTGAAGAAATTGTGCATGTGTATTACAGCCCGTCCATTTCCATAACCATCGATGGGAGAGAATATCAGAGATGTCTACTGGACACCGGCGCCATGCGTTCATTATGCAACAGAGACGTGCTGATGCGACACAAGGAAAAGGCTACTAAGCATGATGAAGTCTCGCCTATTGGAGCCCTCAGGTGTGCAGCAGACTCAAAACTGTTGGTATTGGGACAGATGGAAATACCGGTAACAATGGGAAACCACACTTTCGGGATTGTGTTTCAGGCCGTGAACGGATTAGCTGGTGAAATTCTAATTGGTGCAGATGTCTTGCGGCACATGGTAGTAGATCTACCTGCAAGGGAACTACGAATCCCTACGGCTAACGCGATAATTCCATTTGACAACCCCGACCCGGAAGTGCAGCAGCGCAGAATTTACGCCATTGTGAACGAAAAAATAGAAGTTCTGGCCAGACATGAAGCGTTAGTGACAGCGAAATTATCTGCCCCCATGGATGAAAAGTTATTTACCGTCATGGGATTGGATACGGTAGGCGAACGCTGTGGCGTTATGGCTGCTTCAGCGGCCTATGAAACTAGTGCCCCTGTGTTTCAGGTGAGATGTGCAAATGTACGAAATCAGCCCGTAGTGCTACAGGTAGGACAGCGCATTGCGGTGGTCGAACCAGTGGATTGCGTGCTAAAAGTGAAACCTGGAGACCCCCCCGCTGAATGGGTGAAGCAGTGCTATGACCGAGATGTGTGTCGACAGGTTCAAGCGACTGAACCTCCCCCCAAAGTAGCCGAAGACAAATTAGGACCCCCACTGCAAGTTGCATGTCCAGATGGACACGTGATGGAATTCACCGTGCCAGAAACATTGACGGACAAACGCAGAGAGGAACTGAAAAAAGTGATTTTGCAGTATAAAGAAGCTTTTGCCCGACATAAGTATGACATCGGCTACAGCGAATTAGTGGACTACCGGTTGCAATTAGTGGACAAAAAACCAATTGCATGCAGAATGTACCGGTTGAGTCTGGATGATCAGCAATACTTAGAAAATCATTTGAGATGCCTCATCGAGCACGACATCGTGGAACCCAGTACGAGCCCGTATTGTGCCCCCACGTTGGTGGTATCCAAACCGGATGGATCAAAGCGGATGGTAATTGACTACAGACGCCTGAACGCTGTTTTGCACGCTCCCCAATTCCCATTACCCCGCTTAGATGAAACAGTCGAATCTTTATGTAGCTGCAAATATTTTTAGCAGTGCCGACATAAATCAAGCTTTCTATAACATTGCTTTGCATCCAGATGATCGACACATTACGTCATTTAGAAATGTTTTTGGACAATTTCAACTGAAACGTTTACCAATGGGATTAAAATGCTCACCCAGTTTAGCGCAGCGCTGTTTTGAATTAGCTATGGCTGGCTTAATACATCGAAATGTGTTAATATACATCGACGATTTACTGATTTATAGTGCAACCTGGGAAACACATTTATATGACATAGGGCAGGTGTTGGAAAGATTAATTAGGAATAATTTCAAAATTAGTCCGAAAAAGTGTTTTTTCGCACGCGTCACAGCTGTACGCTTTCTAGGATTTATGATTGGCCGTGACGGCGTGTGCGTACCGGATGATAAACGACACATAATTCAGGACTGGCCGGTACCCACTACCGTAAAAGAGGTCAAGGGTTTTCTGGGAGCTATCGATTTTTTCAGACGCATGATTCACAGATGCGCAGAATTAGCTGTACCATTGTCAAATCTCACGCGTACGGGACCAAGAGAAAATTACAATAGCGACACCCCGGTGGATTTGACAGCGAAACCCAAAGCACTGGAAGCTTTCCATAAGCTCAAGGAAGCATTGTTAGGAAGCCCATGTCTGCAATTTCCCGATCCTAAACGTATGTTTATAAATATCACGGACGCCTCTAAAATTGATGTTGCAGGCGTGCTAGCACAACGAGCAGAGGACGAAAAAATACTACATGCATGTGCCTTTTACAGCCGGAAGTTAGGTGCAACCCAAAGCAAATGGCCAGCAATTTCACTGGAAGCATGTGCAATCTACGAAAGCATACGTAACTGGCATTGTTATTTGGCGGGACGGCCCTTTGAAGTCTGGACTGACGCCAAGAGTATTTCGTGGGTAAAGAATCCTAATCTAGAGACTACCCCGCACGCCATGCTACACAAGTTCGCTTTAGCAATTACGCCGTACCAAATCACGTTCAAACACTTGAGGGGAAAAAGCAACGAATTAGCAGATGCATTATCTAGAAGACAAGACGCGCCAGTGGTATTCGACGAGAAAAAGGACCTGGATGAGGCTTTTGAGCAGTTCGCACAAGTTACGTGCCGTGAAATCGCTATCCCGCACGATAAGCAGGTTACGGTAGCTGCGGCGAGCAGGGCAGCGTACCAGCCAATCAGCGAACGAAGCGGCGTAAACGAGGAGGCGGAGTTACTGCGACCAATCAGCGACCGAACGCGCGGGCGAAAGAGGCGGAGTCACCCGGGCTGCGAGAGCGGCAGCGGAATGCGGAAGCGCCTGAAACTGGAACAATGGCTGGTGGTTCAGGAGCCGGAAATGGAGTTGTTTCGGGTTTAACGGGCGCAGCTAAGCGCAGTACAATCATGGCACTACCTCCCATGACCCCGGTTGATAAGTTGAAACGGCTACAAGCAGAAGAACCGTACATAGCCACAACTATAGAAGTGTGTCGCGCAGATAATTTTTACAGCGCCGCGCCGTATTTTATTGATCAATACGGTTTATTACGCCGACAAGCGGGAACGTCCCAGATACCAGGT